>JAKWJD010001762.1:41964112-42164112 GCA_027705065.1 Solanum peruvianum
TACTATAATCATTAATAAGTAACGCCAAGTACACCCAAGAGGACTCAAGCCTCATTACCATACTCATTTGGGAATTAGGTTCATTAAATGGAGTATATTAACATATTTCAAGATTCATTATCTTTATTCCTCTCGTGTCGGTATGTGACACTCCGCTCCATATACTATCCTGGTGTCGGAACGTGACACTCCGATCCTCATATACTATCCTGGTGTCGGAACGTGACACCTGATCCATATTCTATCCTGGTGCCGGAACGTGGCACTCCGATCCTCATTTGATCCTGGTGTCGGAACGTGACACCCGATCCATATTCTATCCCGTGTGCCGGAACGTGGCACTCCGATCCTCATTCTATCCTGGTACCGGAACGTGGCACCCGATCCATATTCTATCCTGGTGCCGAAACGTGGCACTCCGATCCTCATTCTATCCTGGTACCGGAACGTGGCACCCGATCCTCTTACTATCATGGTGTCGGAACGTGACACCCAATCCCCTAATCTCACTACTTTCGTTCATCAAGCCTTCTTTTATACCAAGGCATCATCATTAACAAAGTAGATTATGGTTTTTCAAGATTTAGGATTCGATAGCTTCATCATGCTTATTTTATCACAATTATATAATCACATTCATGCAAGCATACAATTAAGCATATAGAAGGGTTTACAATACTACCCAATACATATCATTCGCTATTAAGAGTTTACTATGAATAGAATAAACCATAACCTACCTCCACTGAAGATTCGTGATCAAGCAAGCAAGTTCCCCAAAGCTTTGCTATCCTCTTCGTTCCTCTCCTCTCTCTCGATCGATTCTCCCTCTCTTTGTTCTTTCTCTTTTTCTTATTCAAACCCTATTCTTTTACCCTAATTAGCATATAATTAAGTATAAAAGATGATGAATTAACCCATTAATTAATTCAAGGTTATCTCCTTTAACCCCCAAGTAGTTAAATTATTAACATTAACCCACTAAATTTATAATTAGCAGCAGGAATAGTCCAAAACGCCCCTTAAAAACATTTAAAAGAAATCCGACCCAGCCTGGGATTATGCAGTCTGTGACGGCCCGTCGTGCCTGCGACGGTCCGTCCTGCTGCTTCCGTCACAGAGTTCAGAGACTTAAATTTCAGTGGGATCCGTCGACTCAGCCAGTTTTTCCAGAAATAAAATCTACTGCTCAAAACGACTAAACAGGTCGTTACAATGAGGAAGGAAGTTGTTTCAGTCAAGGTACTTTGGAGGAACCAATTCGTTGAAGAAGTTACATGGAAAGCTGAGGAGGATATGAAGAATAGATATCCATATCTCTTTGAATCCGGAGAGAATGTAGATTAAGGTACTAAATATTCTTCTTAGAACTTTATAAGACTATGTATAAGCTTGTTATTACTTTCTTTTGTTTGTTGAGTGCTAAAATTATGTTACTACCCTTAGCTTAGTGAAAGAATACTAATTCAAGGATGAATGTTCCCAAGGGGAAGATATTGTAACATCTCATAACTTGAATTAACTAAGAATAAGCTAAGAAACTAAGAATAATCATTTTTGGAAATAAGTAGGTAAATTTGGAATTTTTCCAGCTTCCAAAAGTGAGTATTTGTCATTTTCAAACGGCCATAACTTCTAGATCAGGAAGAGTTTGGATGAGTTCTTTATATGGTTGGGAATCCCTTATGAAGATCATTCCAAAGCTACCGAGTTTGCACAAATCCAATGTCGTATGAGAGAGATGTTGTAACATTCCAGAAAAAATTACATGTCTACTGAAGAGCCTAATAGGTCTTTAAGAATGTGTATTGGGGATACATAGGCATTCCAATGCCCAATATTTAGAAATATCCGACACAAGATAGGAAATTGGCTAAGGGGTATTAGCCAATTTTTCAAAAGTATAAATGAGCTTGTTTAAGAAAAGTACCTGAAATGAAGACCCTAAGCCAAAAACATAGATTTTCTAACATTTGCACATTAGGCACCATAGCACATGGCAAGTTAAAAAGGGCATGTAGATTAAGCAGTGTCCAAGGACATAGTGAGGATCCTTAGGACAATAAGTAAACCTTCAAAATGAACCATCAAGAATAGTTAGTTAGGAAAGTAGAAGCAACACATGTGCGTCCAAGGACATAGTGAGGGTCCTTAGGACAATAAGTAAACCTTCAAAATGAACCATCAATAATAGTTAGTTAGGAAAGTAGAAGCAACACATGTGCGAGCACATGTGAAGAAACGGCCAAGGGAGGGGACCACCCTAACCGAATTCGGTTAGGGTAGTTAAGGGGCAAGCGATCAAAGGGTCCAACTATATAGGGATTAACTCTGTAACAAAATCTAGACTCTAAATAACTGACGTAACTAGCTACCTAACCTAGGACAAACAAAAATAAACCATCTAGTGCACCCGACAACATAAGACTTAATTGGGTGACATTAACCTAGTAACTAGTTCAAGAGACAACCTAGTACCTAACCTAGGATGCTCCAACAGGTTTAGTTATGGTGTTGATGACTTAGGGATATTTTAGTATTTAACCTAGGTCCCTTAATTAATTAAATTAAGGAATTAATTAATCAAGGAAAATTTCCAAACAAGGCCAAAATTCTTAGGAAAGGAAATTTCAGTTTTGACTAATTAAATGTTTTCCTATGTTTAGTCAACTTAGGAGGGGAATTTTAGTAATTAACTAATAATTTATTTATTTTACTTAAATTAGACTAAGTTGAATGAGCCAAGATCAGTTCATAATACTTAGACTCACATTCAATCACAAAGAAATTCACGACACAAAACAATGAACAAATGAAAAGAAAAAAAAACAGAAAGTTTCTCTCGATTCTGTTAGGCGATTTCAAGGTTTTCTTCAAGCTTTCGAGCAAGGTGATCTCGTAGATTAAATTCTACATATGGTATGGGTGTTCTCTCCTGGAAATCTTCCTCCAAGAAACTTTTCAAACGCTTCAAAACTAATGAATTCCGAAACTAGGGTTGTTCCTAATAGTATTTTTGAATGCCATCTCCCTAGTTATCCTTGTTTTCGATTGTAATAAGTATGTAGATGTAAATATCGAACATGTTGTTGGTACGTGGTGCTAACTGATTTTTACGTGTTTGTTTCTTGATTTGCTAATGACTAATGAGACCTATATATTGGATTCTAATGATTTGAGTGTTAATTACATGGATTAATGAATGATATAATGTTTACTTGTGTTTCGAGAATATGAAGTTACTATGACTCGGCTTTGAATTTTAGTTACTGTTAAAATATTAAAGTTTTGACTTGTTCATGTTGAGGAATCACTACATTACATTAATGAAACTAATTAATTTTGTTAGTCATAACATAATGGAAATAATTTAAGTAATGTTTGGTTCATGCCAATAAATTGGCTAACAATGTTTTGCCCAAAAACTTGAATGGAATTTGCTTATAATGTTAATTTAAAGTAATTAAAAGTTTTTCCAATGACTAATGTATACCAAATTAAGCATGACCAACGTAACTTTGAACTTATAAACAAGGGTATGCCAATCATTGGGACAAGTCCCAACATACCCTTTCCAAATGAACTATGAACATAGTAACTACATTGAACAAAGTTCTTAACGTTTATAAACAAGGCTATAAAGCTACCAAAGACATGAAACGAGTGAAGGTGAGCAATAACATAATTAAAAGTCTTTAAACTATGAAAGTGACCAGAATGGGGTGTTAAAAGAAGTGAGACAAGTCTCACTTACACCTAAGACAACTATGTTAAATATAATCACATATGATGGTGTTAATAATCATGAGACAAGTCTCATTAACACCAAGATGAAAGTGTAAGGTTAAATTCAAATTTCATCAAGTAATAAAAGGGATGACCGGTTATCCAAAGAGTTAAGTAAACCTCACAACTGAAGCAAGATTCCATAATGTTTGAGTAAACTCTAAAAGATGTAAAGAAAAAGAAGTTGAGCAAAGCACCGATTGACTAGAAATGAGCTTGTTCCAACACATGTAAGCCTCATGAGATGAGGCAACCACAGAGGTGGATAAGTAGTCTCCATATATCTCTTATTCTTTGAACTATATTGCCAGCATAGGAACTAGACAGTGGATTCCACCTAAGCGAGCTAGGTATGATGCGGTTTCACTTTGGCCTATGAGACCTACCCTTTTTGGTGTAGGGAAGACACTTGATTTCATGCTTACATCATATTATCTATGTTGGTTAAATGCTCTAAGAAAGTATTCGGTTCACTTTAGTCGTGAACAACCTCGTTTTAGTGTGGGCAGAACACTGAACTTGGTGTCACTTTAGCGTTGAACCACACCTTTTTGGTGTGGGGCAAACATTGGATTTCACATTATCTCACATGATCTAGATTCACATTGATCAGTAAATCACCCCTTTTCGGTATGGGGCATACACTAGATTTTATGTTAGCTCGCATGATCTTAATTCTAAGGATGTCTTTAAGAAAGCAAGAAGAAAGAAGCATAGATGTATGTTCAAAGTGAGATAACAAAATAAGAGCTTAAGAATATCAATTGTGGGTGTTTGATAAGAATGAAGATTTAAGCAAATAATGGACATAGCCAATAATGACTTATTTTATTATAAAAATGATCAAAGCCAAATAAGATCGGCTTATAATAATTTCTATTATCATGAAATTAATCATATCCAAACAAGATTGGATTATAATGATTTCTTATATTATGTAAAGAAACTCGTCATAGGCATAACCAATAAAGATTGTCTTAATAAGATCTTATGCAAATTTGTAGTTAAATCAATTCCTTAGTCCTGTGGATTACTTACTTGATTCATTGTAGGTAAGGAACTATAATGAATCATTGCATCAGTAAGTAAAACATAGGCTTAAAAAAGATCATTGTACTACACAACAACAAGAAGAAAAAGACTGAAAAATAAACTAAGTAATGAAAGATTATCTCTCAGGTTTGAGGTATCAAATTTTAAAATTTTCGCTCGAGTTGTTCTAAAATTATGTTCATGATTCTAAGGTCTAGTGTTCGTATAGAAAATTAATTGTGTGCTTTTAATGCATTAAAATACGTCATATTCATACCACAATTCACATAAAACGATTTAGGTAAGTCTAGTGATGTTACTTCCCGGAAATGGCATGTTTTTATTGGAAGAGCTTTCCTTTACCATGCATAGTTCTTATGTGTATGTGTTCATACATCCATAATTAGTACAAGTGTGTACTAACCCTATACTATTATTATATTTATAGGTGAAAGTCATCGAGAAGGTTGAAGACTTATTGAAATAGTTTGGATTGTCGATCTCCAGACTTTGGTAGGTCCTCTTGATGTTCGAGGATGCTACACTTACCTATCTAGCTTAGTACTTTAGACATAACTAGTGGATGTTGTCCCTAGCGTTTCTTTTCAGACGTTTATTTTGAATCTTTGTATTAAGGTTGTTTTGGCAAACTATTATATTATATATTTATCTTTTGATTTGAATTGATTCATCAATCGTAGATGGTTTTTTTAATTTGAGTCTAGTAAAATATCAATCTATCTAGAAAATATATGAAGTATATGTATACTTCATTATGTTTTAAAACTTTTAAATTTTCCGCAAATTTAACTATATGAATGTGATGAAAGCTAAGAAGGGGCTTGTTTGCGACCTCTGAGAGGTTAACGACGCCAGTTGCACAAGGATTCTAGAATCCGGGTGTGACAGATATGCCTTTCGGAAGTTGGGCCGTTAGAATCAGGAAAGTCCAATCCAGATTTTTGTAAGGAAAAATTATATTTTCACCATAATATTGACTAATTAGTTTTAAGGGTTATTTAAGGGGTAAATACCAAGTCCCAAATAATTTTTATAAAAATAAGAATGCTTATAGGTTGGGAGAAAAGACAAAAGAAGAGGAAGATCAAGAATTGTCCAAGAAACGCACAGATGGTTGCGTTGATTTTGTCGGGGTCGATCCATATCGAGGTATATGAGATCATTAGGTGTCTGATTCTTTCACCCATACCCCAATTTTATTCAAAAAACGAAAATTACAGTTTATTTGAATGAAAATCTAGAAGTTCTTGATGAAAAATTGTGAAGTTCTTGTTGGATTAATTGTAGTTGATCTCTTGTAGGTTTGATTCATTTTTCCGGACTTTTTACAAGTCGAATCTATTGGGTAATGAGGTATTTAGGTATCCTAAGTGTATGGGGTGGGATCCATGGAAGTTAGGAGGTTTAGAGATTAAAAAATGGAGAAGAAAAGTCATACGTCCCGTCAGATATCCTTTAGGCGCCGCGTCTACCAGAGCCTCTCAGGGCAAGCTCTGTCTTACATGCCCTAGCTCCCTGCCCCTCTTAGGATGCCAAGACCCCCTAGAGACCACGTTCTTTCCCTAACAGACCCCGTTCTTTCCCTATCTTCTAATACTAATTCCTAGTTGATGTATCTTTCATTCCTAGTTGATTTGAACACTCTAGAGTACTAAATATCATGAAATCATCCATAAACATTAGATCATGATCATTGAATCCATAATCCATTCAAGGGAAGTTAAGATCAAAGCCGAAGAAGTTAAGAGTCAAGTTTAAAAGTTAAGAAGAAAGTAAAATTAAGTTTTTAAAGGTTCAAAGAGTCTTAAACATTCATTTTAATTTTGAATTAAGGATCAAGTTACAAGTCAAGCAAAGAGAAAAGTGTAACAACCCTAAAAAAATGTATATGCTAAGTAATGTTTAATGTGTCTAGGATGCCAACGATTAGACCGTGTTCACACGGATTGATGTGCTTAGAACCAGACCTCGAAACCCTTGCTACAGCCAAGCCAACTAACTTGGGGAGTTATTTGATCTAGGAAAGGTTGGGTCCACCCATGTAGGGCTCTCGAATACGAAGATTTACTTGAAGGAGTCCTTACCTGACTTAAAAAGGTAAAACCTTAGGTTTGGAGGGTCTACGGGTAAAATGGTCTTTTTCCTGTCTAAGGGTAGTATCATGATTACCCTAAATATATAATTAATTATTTAATTGATAAGGTGGAGGGGCATTTTTGGGAGAGAGGGCCAAAATTGGGCTCTTGAAGTGAAGTCTTGCTCCACCCGGGTTCGAACCTAGGTGGAAGCAATTATATAAATTGTTTTTAATTTAAGTTGGTAAATTGATGTAATTAATTTGTATTTATTAATTATTATCTGATTTAAAATAAAAGTAAATCAGATTTGTAATAATTAAATAAAACCTTATTTTACTAAATCCTAAACTAGACTCCTAATCCTAATAAAACTCTTCTCTCCCACGCTCATCTCTCTCTCACGTCTATATCACTCTCACTCAAGATTTTCTCTGCCAAATTACTTCAAAAAACAGTATGTAAACCAAAGTTCTTCACACTTGAGGAACTCACAACGAAACTATAAGAAAACAAACAAAATCAATCACGTAGGCAAAGAGAAGTTTGTCCGTCGAGTTAGTGTTGACTTTGAGGGGATTTGGACGTTTTCTTTTTGGAGAAGATTTTTGGCAGAAAGTCAAGGTTTGAACGTCATAAAATGTATGGGTTTTCTTACTCTTGGTCCCTTTCCCAAGAGACCCTTAAGGCTCAGATGAATCTACTCGAAAACTAGGGTTCTTCCCGTTCTTGTCGAACTCCTTGTCCCTAGTATCCCTTTGATCTCAATGTGAAATAGGTTAGAGATCATGTTGTTGGTATGTTTTCTGCTATTTTAAGTATGAAGTTTGATTTTCTTGATAATGTGTTCTTGACTATGTGTTTCGAATTGTAAGCATGTCAAGTTATGTCAACCGAAAGTATGTGAAAATGATATGTTTTTATGGTTGAATTTTATGTGTGAGTGTTTGTTTGAATCATGAGGTGTAAAAGTGATGTAATGTTGCTGTATCAAAAGATAATTCTTGGCTGAATATAATCATAAAAAGATTACACTTAAAGATTCACCAAATGATCAACGAAATGCCTTAAGAATTAACGTATGGATGATGATAAAAAGAAGTTGAAAATAGTGAACAAATTTCCAGCATTTGGTAGGTTGGGGTCGGCCAAACAAAATGGTACAAAATACGATGAAAAATGAATGTAAAATAAGTGAGATCACTAAGGATTGAACCCAAGACATCATTACATGAAAGCTACAAAAAAAATCAACAAAAGAATAAGATAAAAATGGATTGGAAGAGACTGAATTTCCAGCTTGCTGGAAATTGTAGTCTCTGCCAACTTTTAAAAAATGAGCTTTGTTTAAAAAATTTTAAAAAAATGTGAGGTCAAAATTTAATAAAAATTTTGTAATAAAATTTCAAGGAAAAATTGATGTGGTGAGTGGGGATTGAACCCACAACCTCTTGAATGGATGAGAGAGTTAGGAGAAAAAAAAGGAAAATAGATGTGGTGAGTGGGGCTTTAACCCAAAATCTCTTGAATAGATGAGAGAGTTAGGAGAAAAATAAAGGATAAAATAAATATGGAGACTGGGGATTGAACCCACAACCTCTAGGGTAGGTGAGAAAGTTATGAGATAAATTAAAAGAAAAATAATGAGCTTTTGTGGGATTGAACCCACAACCACGTTGACTTAAATGAAAAAGGAGAGAAGAAAAATAAAGGAAACATTATGGGGTTGATGGGGATCGAACTAGGGTCCTCCAAATCTGAAAAATGCAATTATCAAGTTTAAAATAAGATTAAGTATTGTTCAATGGATTCGAAATCAGGTTTTATTTCCCAATTCCGTATTGACACATAACTCGTACAAAGGTAAATATTTAATGAATGCTGCCTCTAAATATCAAAATCCATAACTGGAATATCTACAAGATGCATAACTCTTGTACCATATAATCTTGGGTAGATATGAATCACTTAGACAAACTATGAATGAAGTCCCATGGCTCGTATGTATAGACTCATAAGTCTAGCATACGTTTTAAAGTTGAACCTAAGATGTATGTGATGAAATGATATAACCCTAAAAGGGTTAAGTAAGAGTGTGAAACACACTAAATGACCAAGTGCATTGGTGTATGATGAAATGACCAATAAAATGTGAAGTGAACAAAGAAATGATGAAATGAACAATGAAATGATGAAAAGAGTTGCGTTAAATTCTCCAAAGCTATAAGGGAAATAAGTATTCCCTACGAGTTAAAGTTTCAAGTTAAGTAAAGAGCAAAAGTTGAGTTCATTTCTCTATACTTATAATGGGGACTAAGTATTCCGTAAAGTTTGATAAATGTTTCACATTTAAGTTAAAAAGAAACTAAGAAGTTCCAATAGAGTTTTGAACTAAAGAGGGGAACTTTGATTCCATAAGGAGCTTTTAAAATTAATGGGTTTAGTAAATTATCTCAACCCAAAGGAAGGAAGTTTTACAAAAAGTATGAGCTAAAACATGTTTTGGGATTAATACTGAGCACCGATGTGTGCATGAGAGTTCAGATAACTCAAGTACCCATATATACCATGTATCAATCATGGGTATTAATGTGTCATACTTTTTAGATAATAAGCTTGTCCAGTAGATCTACTAGGTTGAGGATGTTCTATGCGACAGTAAAGTATAGGAATGTTCTGGCAGCATAGACGAGATGTTGCATCATTACTTAGGCTAAAAGTGGCATTTGTCGTTAGAGAAACTCCCTCAGAAACAATATTACTTTTATATACAAGTAAAGTTTACTTTATTATTGTTTCATCTTCAATGAACTAAGAGTTCACACTGTTTTTACCGATTATATAAATATATATTAATGTAATGTACATGTTCTTATTGCCATATATTGAGTTGTCACATTATGAGTTGACCATAGCTACGGTAAATTTTTCCTTACTCCATTTAAAGTTTTATAATTGTGTTTAGCACTCCAACTCGCATACTTGTACAATCAATGTACTGATCCCAGTTGTCATGCATCGTCTTATGATGCAGACGCAGGTAACAAGGATCATCACGCATCGCTTCGTTGATCCAGATTAAGCTCTTGAGTCAGTGGTGACCCTCATTTCATTCTGGACGACATCCCATTTATATGCTTTATTAGTTTTGTTTTTATGAGGTTGTGGGGTCTGATCGAACATTCATCTGAGTCAGTTTTGATTATATTTTACATGTTGAGAGGGTCTGTCCCAACATTCATCTGAGTCAGTTTTGTTTATATTTTACATGTTGAGACTTAACTGCCATTTTGGCCAGAATATAATATGAAGTATATCTTTTAAACATGCTTTATTTCTTGATTAAGTTGAGTTTAGTCTTCCGCTAAGTTAAAGAAGCCAGGACAAGGGTTCACTTGGAGGCCTGGAATGGTCTTCGAGTGTCGGCCACGTCTAGGGTGTAGGCTCAGGGAGTGACAATTTATCTCAATTACTAAATTGTGCCTTTATGAAGTGGGTTTTTGGATTATGAAAGCTTATGATTGGAACATGTCTAAATTGTTTTGGGTTATTGAATTGTGTCATTATTTATGCCTTAGTTATTGTAAATTTTTGGTGTGTTGATGATTTGACATTCATGGCATTAAAAGAAATTTAACTAAATTATATGTAGAAGTTGAATTTGTTTGACTAAATATTGATACATTAGAAAGGTGGAGGTGTTTACTTACTAAGTATGTGAATGTGAATTCAATGACGTTAAGGTGATCATGTCTAAAAGGTAGTTGTGTGATTATTGAAAGACTATTTCTCAATTTTGACACTGATGAATGATGATTTTTGAGTGTGAACTGTCATCTACTCTATATTGGATATGTTGAATTGGTTCTTAGTCATCCAATTCTTGTATAATATATATATATATATTGACTCATGTTATAATATCTTGAATTGGTAGGACTAATGTTGGTATCCTTCCATAAATGAATGAATTATGAGGTATTCTATATTATTCTTGAACAGGTAGACCTATTGTTGGTAGCCCTTCATGATGAGTCTAGGACCCGATGTGATGTTTAACCTTAAAATGGTAGGTCTTATGGTGGTGGACCTTTCTTGTGTGAAATGATGAACCTTGAAATGGTAGACCTAATGGTGATGGACCTTTCTTGGAAAGTCAATGAGCTATACTTGAAATGTGCCTTGGGTTGGTAGGCCTAATGGTTGTGGTCCTCTCTAGTGTGATAATGTAAGATAATGCAACTACACTATGAGGATGTAGGCTAAACATTGAAAGGATAAGGTAATATGGAAATTCTCTCTAAGTTAGGTTGGATTTCAATGAACGTCTTACTTATCTCTTAACTATGTTCCCTAATAGGAATAGCTAGTAGATCCACTTAAGCTAAAGTTTATAGTCTTACCTTCTGTAGTAGACCACATCTTTATGGGGTGGGGTTATATGACACCAGATACCATAATCTAGTTCTCATGGTCTATGTTAGCTAAATGCTTATTCCCATCATGTCAGATGTGCATAATAGTTTCTTGAGAAGTTATATGATGGGTGGGTGTTAGTATGGGATGTTATCCATGCATTACACAAGTATGCTTTAAGAGTGTCATAATGAGTTCTCTAAGTATAAATGATAGATGTATGAAAGTCCACTAAGTGAAGCAATTGAATGATGTTAACTTTCAACGACATAATTTTATACATGGTATGCTTGGGTTATATTAGGAGTTATTTTTCCTTGTCATGCCTTGTAAATTGTAATGTCTCTTATGCATAGATATGGCGTAAAGGTGAAAATCAAGAATATTAACACTTGCGGTCTGATCTAAATGATCTTTAATTCCGCACTTCTTTCTATATATCAAATATTATGAATATTATGAGATTTGTATGAGACCTTTGAGGCCGAGTACACCGTGTCTCAACCAGGTCCTACACTCGGGTCGTGACACTAACGTTTTACTGTTTGACGCCATTATTACAAGCTAATGATTGATGTTTTGGGTTCGAGGTCTAGATCCTATCGATGTGGTTTTGAGGCATATTTGACTTCTTTAGTACTTTGTTTTGAGAATCTTAATCTTGTAGTCTTAGTTATTCTGTGTACCTATCGTACTTATCGAAATCCATTTGGGCTTTATTTAGACTTATGCACGAGTGTACTTTCTAGGCTTATGAGCTCTAGTTTGTTTTCGTCTAAATGTATTTAGATTTATTTTCTTATACTCGTGTGCCTTCTTTATTTCTCACGCATACCTTGTTTGTGTATAGATTCTATGTTTTTCTTATTGTCTTTACTTTTCTTACTCAGTCGGCCTACAATGCTTACTGACTACCTCGCTTTGGTATTTATGTTTTACTCCACATGTTTTTTGTGATGAAGGTCCTAGTACAAGCTACCAGTTGTGATCGTTCCTTCCATCTTTTGTATCTTGTAAATTGTCGAGATTTAAGTGAGCACTTGGCGTTCTAGACCAGCTTGTCTCCTTCTGTACATATGTTAGCTTGTCTTTCACCTATGAGCCAGCTCGTTGTTGTTTACTTTTGGGACTTGTGTTTATTCATACTAGATAGCTTTGTACTCGTGTTTTCCTATTTCAGGAAGGGTTTCCATCATATATAGCTTTTGTTTTTCTTTTCGTTTTTTTCTTTTATTATTGTTAGTATTATTTCTATTTTAGTTCTTCACTTATACCTATTACTCACGTTCTGGGTACATATTTGTTTGCCTACTGGAGAGTTAGGTAGGTGTTGTCATGACTCGAGGGATTGGGTCAAGAAAAATAAATTAATGGATAAGAATTTATAAAATAATTGATATCCTTATTTCATTTACCTTTTTAGACAGATAAATGAAAGGATAGAAGTTTATGATACCATTCATATTCTAACCTAATTAATTTATTAAATCATCCATATCCTTATCAGAGTTATTTTTTAATGTTAGATAAAATTAAGGATATTATAAAATCATCCTTAACCTTAGCTAATTTAATTTTCTAGGATATATAAAGAAAGGATAAGAGTTTATGAAAAAATTTCATTCTATCCAAACATCCACAAATTAAGAATGTATTCATTTTCTTTTTAATTATGAATAAACTAGGTTAATTGCACGCGCTTTGCACTGGAGTAATCTACCCAAATTAGGCCACATCTTATTGATTATTCATTGTACTTGTTACACCGATATGGCATAAGGTTTGCTCATTTTTTTCCCTATTATGGGTGTGTTGATTTAACTGTTCCAAATAATGCATTGGATAATTCATTATTTATTTTAACGTTTCATATTAACTGGTTAAGCAACGTGCTGACCAAGCATTGTTTGAGACATTTAATATTTACAAAAGACTGTCAATAGTTGTGTACATGTACTACCTCTTCAACGACAAATGAATAGTTTTATCTTATATTCAACCACTATTCTAATATTATGGATAATACACAATTATTGTCATTATATATGGATTCTAAAGTAAGTTCACACATTTTTCCATGAGAAACCACATAGTTTTTAACGAAGTAATACAGTAATTTCAACTAATACAAGCAATTTATAACTATGGTGAAACAACTTTCCATCAATATCCATTTAATAGAAGCTTTGAAAAAAATGTCTCGTTATGCTAAGTTTATGAAGGATATGGTGATAAAGAAGAGATCACTGAACTTTGAGGATGATGACAGAATGCAGCATTAAAGTGTTATTTCCACAAGGTCTCTTGTGTAGAAAAAGGAAGATCATGGCACTTTCACCATTCCATGTACAATCGGGTTTCTATACTTTGCTAAAGCACTATGTGATCTTGGTGCAGGCACAAAGCTCATGCCTAATTCCATTTATAAGAAGTTAGTCTTGGGTGACCCAAATCTTACTATAATGCGGTTACTGATGGTCGATCGATCAATGAAGAGGCACATTGGTATACTCCATGATATGTTAGTGAAAGTAAGTCATTTATATTTCTCTCTGACTTTGTGATTCTTGACTGTGAGGTTGATTTTAAGGTTCCCATTATTCAAAGGAGGTCTTTCCTTGCCACCGGGCGTGGATTGGTTGATATGCAAAAGTGGAAGATGAAGTTTAGGTTGAACAATCAAGAAGCAACTTTCAACATCGGCAGATCCATGAAGCAAAGTGGTGAGATCAAACGGTATATGTTATGTTTTACAGGGTTGAGAGTATATCCGAGGTACAAACTGAAGAGTGACTAGATGTGTAGGAACTAGAGGTAGTTATCATGAATTTTAAGAGTAATGGTATTGAATATTATGGGTCTTTAGTGGATGCCCATGAACGAGATGAATATCAGTCAAAACAAAGAAATTGGAGTTAGATATGAAGCATGGCGAGTCTCCACCCGCGAAATCATCTATTGAGGAGGCTCCAAAATTAGATCTTAAGGCTCTACCACCTCATCTGAGGTATGTGTTCTTGGGTATAGAAGACACTTTGCCAGTGATAATTTCAACATATTTGAATGGGCAACAAGTAGAGTGTTTAGTGGAGCTTTTGAAGAGGTTCAAAAGGGCCATTGGTTGGACTATTGCAGACATCATTCGGATCCCCCCCCAGGTATTTGTTCACACAAAATCCAACTCATTTCCGATCACAATCCGAGTATTCAGAACCAAAGAAGGTTGAATCTACCTATGCAAGAGGTAGTGAAAAGGAGATCATCAAGTAGTTGGATGTCAAAGTCATCTATCCTATTGCAGATAGTAGTTGGGTGTTTCTAATTAAGTGTGTGCCTAAAAAGGGTGCGATGACAGTGGTGCCTAATGAGCGGAATACGCTAGTTCCAATGGAGACAACGACCGGATAGAGAGTTGGTATGGATTACCAGAAGTTGAATGCGTGGAATGAGAAAGACCATTTACCCATGCCTTCTATGGATCGGACGTTAGATAAATTCGCAGAAAAAGGGTGATATTGTTTTCTTGATGGCTATTCGGGTTACAATCAAATCTTTATTGCCCTGAGGATCAATGTAAGACCACTTTAACATGTCCCATGGGATATTCACATTCAAAAGGATTTCATTTGGGTTGTGTAGATCACCGGCCACTTTCCAATGATGTATGATGTCGATATTCTCAAATATGTTGGAGGACACTATTGAGGTGTTCACGGATGATTTTTCACTGGTTGGAGACTCTTTTGATCGGTTTATAAGCAATTTGGCTGAGATGCTAAAAAGGTGTGAGGATTGTAATCTAGTACTGAATTGGGGAAAATGTCACTTTATGGTGAAAGAAGGTATAGTGTTGGACCATCGCATCTCAGGAAAGGGGATAGTGTTGATCAAGCTAAAGTCAAAGTTATAGACAGGTTTCCTCCACCCATCTTTATAAAAGGTGTGAGAATTTTTCTTGGTCATACGGGTTTTAACAAAGATTTATTAAGTATTTTTTGAAAATTGCACATATTTTGTGCAAACTACTCAAGAAGAATTGTAAGTTCTATTTCGATGAATCCAATATAAAAGAGTTTGGAGAATTGAATGAGAAGTTGGTGTTTACGCCCATTATGATTTTCCCAGATTGGAGTAAACCATTTGAGGTGATGTATGATGCTAGTGGGGTTTATCTTGGTGTAATATTGGGACAGAGAAGGGATAAAATCCTTCACCCCATTTACTATGCAAGTAAGACCTTGAATGAATATCAAAAGAACTATACAATAACTGAACAACAGATTCTCGCAGTAGTGTTTGCTTTCAAAAAAAATTTGCTCTTATTTTCTCGGTACGAGGGACATGGTGGATATAGACCACTCTGCATTGAGCTATTTGATGGCAAATAAGGATGCGAAGTGAAGGTTGATTAGATGGGTGCTTTTACTACAAGAGTTTGACTTCGAGGTAAAAGACAGAAAGAGGACAGAGAATCAAGTTGTTGATCGCTTGTCTAGGATAGAGGATGAAGCTATGCGAGAAGTGAGAGGAAATTCCTAAATTGATGATCCATTCCTTGATGAACATGTATAGGCTGCTTCACAAGATTTGATCCCATGATTCGCAGATTTTGCGAATTATCTTGCTAGAGATATAGTTCCTTCTGACTTCTCCTTCCATTAGAGGAAGAATTACATGTATGAGCTAAAAAGTTCTTTTGGAATGAGACTTACTTATACTGGAGTTGTTCCTGTGGGATTATTCTCCGTTGTGTACTAGAAGTGGATATGTTGTTTTTGAGGTATGTCACTCCTCGCCTGTGGGAGGGCACCATACATCTATCAACACTACACATAAGATCTTCTTGTGCGGGTACTATTGGCCAACCATTATGAAGATACTCACGAGTTTGCCAAATCATGTGATGGTGCCAGCGAGATGGAGGAGTCACGAAATGGCAAGATCTTCTATTAAACCCTATTCAGGTGATTGAGTTATTTGATGTATGGTGCATTGATTTTATAGGCCTGTTGGTTAGTTCTCATGGGATGAATCATATAGTTGTGATGGTTGACTACATGTCTAAACGGGTGGAAGCGATAGCGCTTCCTAAAAATGAAGGATAGAGTGTAACCGCATTTTTGAAAAAGAATATCTTCTCCATATTTGGCACACCTAGAGCCATTATTAGTGATGGTGGCTCTCACTTCTGTAAAAAGTTATTCAAAGGGTTATTGGA
This sequence comes from Solanum peruvianum, assembly GCA_027705065.1. Classification (NCBI taxonomy): domain Eukaryota; kingdom Viridiplantae; phylum Streptophyta; class Magnoliopsida; order Solanales; family Solanaceae; genus Solanum; species Solanum peruvianum. The sequence goes on from JAKWJD010001762.1 coordinate 41,980,661, forward strand.
GAAATATGGGGTTCGCCATAATGTGTCTACCCCTTATTATCTACATACTAGTAGGCAAGTTGAGGTGTTCGATCGAGATATCAAGCAAATTCTAGCAAAAACGGTGAATGCCAATAGAATGGACTAGTCAAGGAGGGTTGATGATGATCTTTGGGCCTATCAGACTGTATTCAAGACTCCCATTGGTATGTCTTCATCCCAACTTGCATATGGGAAGGCTTATCACTTTCTAGTCTAGTTAGAGCACAAAGCAATGTAGGCAATGAAGAAACTGAAGATGAATTGGAATGAAGAGGAGGAACAAAGACTAAATGGGTTCAATGAGCTGGATCAATTTCACCTCAAAGCCTATGAAAGTTCATCCATCTTTAATGAGAAGATGAAGAAGTACCACGACCAAAGGAATGAAAAGCGAGACTTTGCGGTAGGTGATTTGGTGCTTCTATTCAACTCTAGGCTACACTTGTTTTCGGGAAACTCAAGTCCAAGTGTACATAGAGATTGGTCATAACTAAAGTTCTCTCATACGGAGTAGTTGAGTTGGAGAATAAGGAGGGTGAAAATTTCACAGTCAACAGGAAAAGGATTAAGATCTACCTGGGGCATGCAGAAAGTGTCCATGAAGTGGAGGAGGCCTATCATGTTGATGAAGTCTTAGTTATCAGGGAGTTTGAGTCGTGCCACGTCGTTAAATTAAGCGCTCATTGGAAGGCAACCCAAGGTGTATGCTCTAGGCAATGATACGTTTTATTTTCTTTGTAGGAATAGTCGTATTGTCGTATTTGTTTTGTTTTTAACCCTACTACATTCTGGCCTGAGTGCTAGTGTTGGCTAGAGATTAGTATAGGGTCCGTGTCTCAAAATTTCTATAAAAACACAAAAAGAATATCCTAATAGGTGTTACACGTACAGGGATCGAAACAAAAATCTGCACAAAAGTGGTATGGTATATAGGTATACGGACCCCATCAACAGGCCGTCATTCAATCAATGGCCCATCGGTGGTGTCCGTATAACCCAGGTATGTATTCGAATTTTCTATGTCTACCTGAAAACAATGGTGCCATTCGACAGGCCATCGAGTGAGTTACATAAAGTCGACAGGGTGTAGTAGGTCCAAAATGCCAGTGCCCCAACCCGACCCGGCCGATCATATTAAAGGACAAAAAGCAACTAATTTTCTCTACTACAAAATTAAAGAAGCCACTCTCCAAAGAAAGAACTAATCTTTTACTGGAATTACTAGAATCCACCTTAATGTACTTTTGAGAAATTTGTGATCATGTTTTAATGCTTAGGAGTCCCTCGAGTTGATTCACTACTATACATGTATCTTATGCTCTTTTGGCATGCACATTTTCAAGCTTATATTACTTTTCAGTTTATAGGTGCTCTTCTCTCATAAACCTACAAGATCCAGATAGTGTAGAATGTAAACATTCTTAATAAGTGAAATATAAACAATGTCAATTTTTACGAAAAAATATAATATAAGCCTAAAATAATAAAATATGACTTAAGAATTTGAGAATTCGTTAACAAATATCAAAAAAGTGATGTGTTGTAATGGCACTCGAGGTCATTTATGTGTTTGCATGCTCTTGCTATTTTTCCCCTTCTTGTAGCTTCCTTGTAGATTTTGTGTGATACGACGTTTTGTAGCACACTTCTTGAGGTGGTTGGGAGATTTTGAGCGAGTTTTTCCTTTTGGAGGCTTGTAAAGTGAAAGAGTTGAATTTAGTTGACATCAAAAAAATCTGATGTCGTGTGAGATTTACAATACTCCCATCAGCTATGAAAGACCCATTTTGGTCTAGTAGGATGGTTGGTTTGGGTTTCGAGGCTTTTTTTTTTGAGTTTGTAATAGATGTGTCAAAATGAGTCCAACTATTGGTAACACATCCAACCCATCCAGAATTTTAAGGGTTACGCTCACGATAATTTAAATTGGGTTCAATCTCAACTCATTTAAGTCTTAACTCATTTTGAGAGAATCGTCAAGTGAGCCAAATTTAATCTCCGATTTCAAGCCATTTTAAAAATCTTTATTAGCATTGATGTAACGTATGTTCCTATATTGAAGGTATGAATTATCAATTTTTATCTTTTGAAATTTATCTATCCATTAGTTGCTATAAAACTTAAATGAAAATATATTAAAATTATTCAAATTAAGCGTGTCAAATTGGGCAAGTAAGGACTCATCCAATTTTAAAGCCAATTTAATCCGAAAGTAAACTTTGGCGGGTCAGAACCCAAACCAATTTCTATTTTAACTCAATTTAATATCTCCCACTTTCAATTAGACATTTCAATTTTAAAGTTATGGATAAATGTTGAATTTATTCAACATTCTTGGAAACACATCTAAATGAGAAGTTTTTCAATGGGGTAAGCTCCATAATACCAGCTTTAGTCTAGAACGACCTTTGGTTCAGTTGTTAAGGTATTCGTAATAAGTTTGTTATTTTTGTTAATTTGTTTGTGTTGCCCTTGCAAGTGTTGATTGGACTTAACATTCAGATAAAAGACATTTGTAGGTGGTTTTGAAAATTTTATTGAGTCTGGAATGGCGATTTATATTAGGTTTCATAGTTCATTTTAATTCATGGTTTTCTAAACGAATCCTGAACTCCCGTCGAGGGATTACTTTAACTTGGTTATTATTGATCCAGCGTAGCTGGTGCAACACTATTCTCTTGTCTGCGATTGCAGTCATTTGGTCGCGCTCGTTGAGAGTTCTTTGTGTGGCCTTCGTGTCACACCTTTAAAATCCAAGACGCAATGTAAAGCCTAACATAGCTTTCATAAGGTCTAAATACTATTTCTAAGTCCAATTTTAATGTAAATAGGTCATTTAGGAGGTTTAAGAACCAAAACGTCCATGACGTCTGGGAAGTTGGTTCAAAGGGATATTAGTATGCTTTAGCCTTTTTTAGTAACTTTTAGGAGTCATAAATGTATTAAAATGGGTGGAAAGGTAGCTAGTGGGTGTTTGAGTTGTTTCATGGTTGCAACGTCTGGGTACGACTCCCCAAGGACCAACCAAAGGCCCTTGAGGAAGACCCTTGTAGTTTGATGTAACACTGCCTGGCAGTGTGCGTCGACAGGACAGAAGATGGCCCGTGTGTGGATCGACGGAGCGTCGATGCCATTTTCATCCCACACTTAGACTGGTGGAGAAGGCCCCTTCACCCGCACAGCCTCTGAACTCATCGACGGAGTGTAGAGGTGCAGGCTACGGTCTGTGTGTGGATCGACAAGGCGTCGAGGCCACCATCATCCCACACTTAGACAAATTGGAGGAAGCCCCATTCCTGCACAGCCTCTGACCAAGACAAGGGAGTGCAAGACGGAGGGGGGATGTAAGTAAACTCACAGACAGCCCGTCGATCGGCATTTTGTTCGTGAGGGTCGAGTTTCTTACCTAATTTAAGTTGGTCTCATTTAATTAGTTAGGGGGGACAGATGGTTTAATTAGGGGTTTAGGGAGTCTAGTTAAGTTTATTTAAGACCCAATATAAATACTCCCAACCTTCATTAATCTAAAGACAACTCTCAAATAAACTTTCTTCCTTCTTTCTTATTTCTCTCTCTACATGAACTCACCATTGAGGACTAGCAAGGATTAGGGTTCGGGTGCTGGAAAGTGACGAATTGACAATCAAATTGTTGACAAATGTTAAGGTATGTGTTCTATTCACCTTTGAGACTCTTTTCTCAAAGGAATCCTTCAAAAATAGATTTCAAAGGTTGAGTTTTCTTATGGGTTTCATTCATTTACGAAATTGAAGTTATGAATTGAGTCGTTGATGACTTCTCTAGGTTATATTGAGTATATTAACATGTAATTCAACTTGTTTATGGTAATTGTTGATGGTTTGGTCTAAATTGAAGAATATGATCCTCTATCCCTAACCCTAGGTAGTGATCTTGACCTATATTGTATTGTGATAATTCAATTGAGTTGGTTGTTGATTTGATTACTATCCTATGGCATTATTATGATTAAATAAATATGAATTATAGGCCTTTCATGCTATTTCTTGAGACGTGATTTAGGTTATGAGTGATATTGTGAAATGAGCCTATGTATCTTGTCTCAAGTTGTGATCTAAAGTTGAATTATGTTATAGAGATGCAATTGTCCTTGTTATTCTATTGGTTATCATTGTGTGATGGTGTTACTCCCCAAGTTGGGTTGAGTTATGTGTTGATAGTAAGACCTTGATAATAGACTATGCGGAAGACTTAGTAAGGCTTAGAATCTCTATCTTTATTTCCAATTGTGATTAATTGTTGTTAAGACATGATATTACATTGGAGTATGCCTTATACTAGGATTATAGGGTGGTATTATGTTTAATTGAAATGTATTGACTATGTTGTGAGGTTGATTAAGCTGTATGTGATAAAGGGATGATGAAACTATCAATGTGCCTTAATATGATATGAAATGCTAATGTGTTAACCTCACTTATATGAATTGTGATGAAAGGACTTATACTCATACAATTCTTATTGAGGTATTGATGATGATGATTATTATACAAGGGTTAGACCCTATGGCCTAAATTAAGCTATGATTGAGAGTAAAAAGCTTAAAAACATTTCAAAAATGGACTCTAGCTTAGCACCGAGTGAACTAGATAGAGGAGTGTCCCTTCCCACATAGCAAAGATAGGAACACTACTTTACTCTTGAGGTTGGAGACTATAATGGATGGCGCATAAAGAGGATACAAACTATATCTCCTAGTTCTTGAACTTTGTTGCCCCCATAGGAATACTAGATAGTAGATCGATGTAGTTGCTATGTTTCATGTTTTGGTACTACTTTGGCCAGTAGTCTGCTTTTTTTCGGTGTAGGGTTTTATGACACCGGATTCCACACTAGATCATGTGGTCTGTGTCGGTTAGGGAAATATGTTCCATAAAAGGTAATACCAATTAAAGGACTTCAACTCTATCTTGGATAACCTACGGGGTATAGCTTAGTCTAAGTAGGGGTATGGGACTCTACCTAAACATTGCACTAGTTAGCCTTGGGAGGAGTCTAAGGAGGAGGTTCTTATATATGTTTATGTTATGATAATATATGATGTGTATATGATGACCATGGCATGTTGTTGATATTATATGTTGATTAGTTCATTTATGAATATGCCTTGGGTTATAATGTTAATATATGATGAAATGTAAACCTAAATGCCATGATATGTAAAGTTGGACATTGGTCTTGTTTTCTTGTTGAGGATACTTGATTGAGTAAGGTTATGGGGCTTTTATTGGTCATTCAACTTGTTGACTTGAGAAGGACTTGTAAGTAATTGTCTTGCTTATTATGATATGTTTGACTGTTATTAATTCTTGTGATATTATTCGTTGATGTTAGGGTTGTAGTAAATCATGTTTCAAGTATGTTGGGATAAGTATTACTTGTTTAGATAGTAAGTGTGTTTGGTTAATTGATATGACTTACTTGACTTTGCATTAATCTCTAAAGGGGTAATTTGGCATGTTTTGATAAAAAGTCCTTTTTAGCATGTTTTGCTTGTGTATGTGCATAAGATCCCATACTTAGTACATGTGGAGTACTAACCCCATTTTCTTACCTTTTTCCCAAAAATTTTATCTTTCATTCGTTGAAGAGTTTGAAAGGCGATATTGTTGAAGGCTTGGATACTTCCTTTCATCCAAGTAGGGTGGGTCCTCAACTTTTGAGGGCAATGACATCCTCTAGCATAAGGACTTTGTTATGAGCTTATTGACTCTATCATTCCTTTCCTTTTTAATTGAGTATTGTACTTTCGTATGTCCTATATATGGTATTGTTGAATTTATGTAAGGGCTATTCCTATATTGTGATATTCATTTACATGGTATGAGATGAGACAATCGTTGAGACTATTTCTGTATTTTACGTATATGTATGTAGAATAAAAGTAGAAGGGTATGTAACCTTCCGATACGAAGGGTCTATGTATACTCGATATGATTATATATTATGTGTATGTATAGGCCTATGTAAACCTCCAAGTAGCGATAATGAAAGTTTTTTGAATTTTTCCGCATTTTTCAACCTATGAATGTAATGACATGATACTAAGAGGCTAGTCTTACAAGAGGAGGTCCAATCGGCCATGCTACATGACAACGTGAACATTTCCCATCTTATGGTGTATTCAAGAAGGTTTGAGGAGGCAAGGGCTAAGCGAAAAAGTAGAGATGCTTAAAGAGCAAGGTATTTGATGGAGGTTCTTCAAAGAATAGGATTGAGATACAAGACAAGCCTAGATTTAAGAAGTAGGTTTCTAATCAAGTACCTTCCAAATTCCCAAGATTTAGTGGTGGTGGGGTGTCTAACCCTAAATTCAAGAAGGGAAAAGGTACTAATCAGCAAATGAGAAGCCAACTTGTGGAAAGTGTGGTAAAAAGCACTATGGTTATTTCCTAAAGTGGACGGATAATTGTTTTAGTTGTGGCAAGAGTGGTCACAAGATGAGAGATTGTCCAAACTTGAAGAGTCAAGACAAGGGTAGTGTCCAAGCTCAAGCAAGTGGTTCTAGTGATGCTCCATAGAAGAAACACTTTTATGCTCTCCGCTCTAGGGGTGAGCAAGAGATCTCTCCCGATGTGGTGACCGGTATGTTAAAGTTTTCTCTCTTGATGTATATGTCTTAGTTGATCCTATATGTCTTAGTTGATCCCGGAACTACTTTATCATTTGTTACACCTCTAGTAGCTAAAAAGTTTGATATTTTCCCTGATATTTTGCATGAACCTTTTATAAAGTCTACTTCACTGGGTGATTCGACTGTTGCAAAAAGAGTGTATAGAAATTTTCCTATAATGTTTCCCAATAGAGTTTCTTATGTATATCTAGTAGAACTCGATATGCTTGATTTTGATTTATATTGGGTATGGATTGGTTGCATAAATGTTTTGCATCTATTGATTGTAGGACAAGACTAGTGAGGTTTAAATTTCTAAATGAAGTCGTTGTTAAGTGGAAGGGGGGGGGGGGAATTCTATTCCTAGAGGTCGTATATTTATTTTCTAAAAGCATGCAAAATGATCTTAAAAGGTTGTCCATATTATATAGTAAGAGTCAAAGATCTAGACTCCGAAGTCCCTCCTGTCGAGTCGGTAATCGTAGTGAGTGAGTTTCTAAAGGTCTTCCCCAATAACCATCCTGTATTCCTCCCAAACGGGAAATTGAGTTTGGCATTGATTTGCTACCGGATACAAATCTCATATCAATTCCTCCTTATTGAATGGCTCCGGCCAAGTTGAAAGAGCTGAAGTCTCAACTCAAGGATTTACTAGATAAGGGTATTATAAGCCCTAGTATTTCTCAGTGGGGTGCTCCGGTTTTGTTTGTGAAGAATAAAGATGGGTTCTTGAGAATGTGTATTGATTACCGCCAACTCAACAAGGTCACCATTAAGAATAAGTACCCTCTCCCTCGGATTGATGACTTATTTGACCAACTCCAAGGGGCGAGTTACTTTTCAAAGATAGACTTGAGGTCGGGGTATCATCAACTTAGGGTGAGAGGGGAGGATATACAAAAGACGGCCTTTCGGACTAAGTATGGGCATTATGAGTTCCGTCATGTCTTTCCATCTCACTAATGCTCCGGTGGCATTTATGGACCTAATGAATAGAGTATTTCAAAATTACCTACATTAATTTTTCACTGACTTCATTGACGATATCTTGGTTTATTCGAAGAATGAGGATGATCATATGGCTCATTTGAGGGTAGTATTTCAAACCCTTAAAAAACATCAATTGTATGCCAAATATAGTAAGTGTGAGTTTGGGTTGAGGTTGGTGACTTTTCTTGGGCACATCATCTCTAGTGAGGGAGATGAGGTAGACCCAAGGAAAATGGAAGCGGTGAAAAACTGGCCTAGACCATTGACTCCGACTGACATTAGGAGTTTCTTAGGTTTAGCGGGTTACTATTGGAGGTTCGTGGATGGTTTCGCATCCATTGCGTCTCCTTTGACTACTTTGACTCAACAGAGTAAAAAGTTTGAGTGGTCGAGGAATGTGAGAAAAGTTTCCAATTTTTGAAAGATAGGCTTACTTTCGCTCCGGTATTGACCTTACCGGAGGGTACAAAGGGTTTTGTGGTGTATTGTGACCCATCCCGAGTGGGTTCGGGGTGTGTGCTTATGCAACACAGGAAGGTGATAGCCTATTCCTCTAGGCAATTAAAGGTACATGAGATAAATTACCCCACTCATGAACTTGAATTAGCGGCCGTGGTGTTTTCTTTAAAAATTTAGAGGCATTACTTGTATGGGGTTCACGTTGATGTTTCTACTGATCATAAGACTCTCCAATATGTGTTTATCCAAAAGGAGTTGTATATCCTACAAAGAAGGTGGCTAGAGTTGTTGAAAGATCATGATATAAGTGTCATCTATCACCCCGGCAAGGCTAATGTGGTCGCGGATGCCCTAAGTCTTATGACTATGGGTAGTGTATCCCATCTTGATGAAGCTAAGAAGGACCTAGAAAGGGAAGTATATAGGTTCGCTAGGTTGGGGGTGAGGTTGGAGAGCTCTCTGGATGGGGGTGCTATAGTTCATCATAACTCTGAGTCATCTTTAGTGGTTGAAGTGAAGTCAAACAACACCTTTATCTAGCCTTAATGGAATTGAAAGAATCAGTTCTCGGCAAGTTAAATGAATCATTCTTCTTAGGGGGGATGGTGTAATAAGTTACCAAGGGAGGTTATGTACTCCTGATGTAGATAGGTTGAGGGATCGGATCCTAGAAGAAGCACATGGGTACCACCACTCAATTTATCCAGGGTCGACAAAAATGTACCATGACCTAATGGAGATATATTGGTGGGAAAGGTACATAGTGGAGTTTGTCGCTAAGTGTCCGAATTGCCAACAAGTAAAGGCCGAAAACCTAAAGACGGGTGGGTTACTAAAAGAGATCAAAATTCATACTTGGAAGTGGAAAGACATCAATATGGACTTTGTAGTAGGTTTACCTCTGACTCAAAAGTCCTATGATTCCATATGGTTGGTTGTGGATCGATTGACTGAGTTCGCTCGTTTTATTCCTATCAAGTCAAGATATTCGAAGAGGATTATGCAAGAATCTTACTAGATGAGATTGTGTTCCGCCATGGCATTTGTTTATCTATCATATTGTATCGGGCGCACAATTTACCTCTAGATTTTGGAGGTCGTTCCAAAAAGGGTTATGTATAACGGTGAAGTTGAGCATCATTTTTCATCCCCAAACGGACGGTCAAGTAGAGTGTACGATACAAACCCTTGAAGATATGCTTAGAGCATGCATCATTGATTTTAAAGGGAGTTAGGATAGACTTTTACCTTTGGTAGAGTTTTCCTACAACAATAGTTTTCATTGATCCATTTCCATGGCTCCCTATGAAGCCTTGTATGGTAGGAGGTATAGGTCTCGTATTGGATGGTTTAAAGCGTATGAGCCATCGCTTCTTGGTCTCGAGTTGATTTATAAGACTTTGTAAAAGGTTCATATCATAAGGAACCGGTCACAAACGGTGTATAGTCGGCAAAAGTCTTATGCCAGTCAAAGGAGAAGGGATTTGGAGTTTGAAGAAGGTGATAAGGTGTATTTGAAAATATAACCAATGAAAGGGGTGGTTAGATTTGGAAAGAAAGGGAAATTGAGTCCTCATTATGTGGATCCCTATTAAATCTTGTAAAGGGTTGGTAAGGTTTTCTATGAATTGAAACATCCTAGTGAATTGGCTTAGGTTCATCCTTTTTCAATGTTTCTATGTTGAAAAAGTGTGTCGGTGATCACGATTCCATTCTTCCTATTGAGGTTCTTGGTTTCAAGGATAATCTCTCTTATGAGGAAGTTCCGATTCGAATTCTTTATAGGCAATTCAATAAGTTGAGGGATAAATATGTGGTTTTCGTAAAGGTGTTATGAAAAAATCATCTAGTTGAGGGTGCATATGGGAGACCGAGGCCGACATGAAGTCTCGTTACCCTCATTTTTTTTAGAATGAAGGTTATTCATTCTTTTAAATAATATAAAATGTCTAGAAATTGAAGTTTCTTGATTTTTGGGTGAGGTTTTGCATATTATGCATTTTATAAAAACATACACAGAAGTTACTATAGTACTTCTCTTAAAAACAAAAAATTTCTCTTTTGCTTTTTTTGAGTTATGTTGTGCATTTTGATATGGTGGGTCTTTATTAAATGATAATTAGCATGTTGTTCAGTTGAACTTTGTTGTAATTAACTCATGTAATGTATATTGAGGTCATAAGTGTTATGAGAAGGAACATGCCTCATGATCGAATGTTTTGAGCCTTATGTGTGGTAATATTAGTTTTGATATTTGCCTTGTTGAAATGATATAACTTATGTTGATTTAATATTAATTGGTTGGGCTTCTAGTCTTGAGTCTATGCCTTCCTTAAAATGAATTTTAGTGTCATTCGGGAACGAATGTTCCTAAGGGCGGGATAATGTTACACCTTGAAAGTCTAAGGCGCATTGTAAAGACTAACATAGGTGTCATAAGGTCTAAGTACTGTTTCTAAGTCCAATTCTAATGAATATAGGTCATTTAGGAGGTATAAGAACCAAAACGTCCATGACGTTCGGGAAGTTGGTTCAAAGGGATGTTAGTATGCTTTAGCCTTTTTTACTAACTTTTAGGAGTCGAAAATGTAAAAAAATAGGTAGAAATGTAGCTAGTAGGTGTTCAGTTGTTTCATGGTTGAAACGCCCGAGTACGACTCCCCAAGGACCAACCAAGGGCCCTAGAGAGGACCCTTGTAGCTGATGTAACACTGCCTGGCAGTGTGCATCGACGGGACAGAAGATGGCTCGTGTGTGGATCGACGGGGCATCTGGAAGGTAAACTCAAATGTGACACACCGCATTTGCGAATAGAGATCAAATCTTACTTACTATTGATTGTAGAGTCCTCCAGGTTAGTGTGAGTAGCTCCATGTTGGCATAGGGTAGATGTTTTGGCCTCCACATTCTTAAAGGATTAGTGTTGTTGACCTCTGAGTTTGCGGGCAAAGCTCTGCATTTGCAGAGGGTAAAATCCCTTGACTTTAAAAGACTCAATATCCTGTTTTAAGAACTTATTATTCATTAAAATACTTATTCCTTTGATGATTTAGAAAGCAATTCTTGGAGCGTATATGTGATGCTTGGTGGGTTTTGTCAGGGAATCCTGTGAGCATGTTTTGAGATCGAGAAATCTCTTGATTACTGTAACGACCTGTTTAGTCGTTTTGAGCAACAGAGTCCATTTCTGGAAAAACTGGCTGGAACGACGAGTGTCACGACGGACCGTCGTGGTCACGACGGCCCGTCGAGGGAGTGTCGTTCCAGGACACTTAGAATTCTTCAAATTGGATATTAAAATCGACTCTCTGTAAATTGTGACGGACTGCAGGACGTGCCGTCACATCCACGACGAACCGTCGTGAGTTCCGTTGCAAAACACTTCACTTCACTTTTGAGAATTGGTGCAAGAAACGAGTCTGACCGTCATGACGGAGGAACAGGACAGGACCGTCACGGCTGTGACGGGCCGTCACAGGCCACTTGAGCTCGAGGAGCTGCGACGACCACCGTGACGGACCGTCGCAGGAACGACGGCCCGTCACAGGTTGCGCAGTCCCAGGCAAAATAGGATTCCTCTACACGTTTTAGGGGTCGTTTTGGACTATTCTTTCCTTAATTATAAAGATTGAGGGTTAATATTAATAGGTCTAATTACTTGGGGGTTAAAAGGGGTAACCTTAAGTTAATTAGTGGGTTTTATTGTCCTCCTTTACACTTAATTATACTTTTAATTAGGGTAAAAAGAAGGAGGGTTTGAATAAAACAAAACAAAAGAAAGAACAGAAAGAGAGAGAAGAGAACGAACGAGTAGAGAGAGAGAAACGAAGAGGATAGCAAGGATTTTGAGAAGATAGCTTGTTGATTCAATTCTTCGGTGGAGGTAGGTTATGGTTATATTACGATATTCGTAGTGAACTCTTAATAGTGAATAATATGTGTTGATGATATTGTAAACCTGTCTATATGCTTAATTGTATGCTTGTATGAATATGATCATGTGATTTTGATAAAACAAGCATGATGAAAACCATTGAATCTCAAATCTTGAAAGAAACTTTAATCTATGATATTAATGATGATGCCTTGGTATAAAAGAAGGCTTGACGAATTAAAGTAATGGGATTGATGATGCCTTGGTATAGAGAAGGCTTGATGAACGGATGGATGAATTTAGTGGATCGGAGTGTCACGTACCGACACATAGTAATAGTGGATCGGAGTGTCACGTTCCGACACATAGTATTAGTGGGACGGGTGTCACGAACCGACACGTAGATATAGGGGATCGGAGTGTCACGTACCGACACAAATAGGGGATCGGAGTGTCACGTTCCGACACATATAGGGGATCGGAGTGTCACGTTCCGACACATAGTGGTAGGGGATCGGAGTGTCACGTACCGAAACAAGAGGAAGAAAGATAATGAATCTTGAAAGATGATAATATACTCAACATAATGAACTTATTTCCCAAATGAGTGTGGTATTGAGGCTTGAGCCCTCATGGATGAACTTTATGGTATTTATTGACGATTATAATACTTGTGGTTGCTACATGTTGAGTTTATAGTTGATTTATAATATTACTTGATATGTTATCTTCTATTTTGAGTTGGCCGATGATATCTACTTAGTACGTGTGGTTGTACTGACCCCCTACTTTATTGTTTTCCTCTTTGTTTATTTGTGTTATGCAGCAAACGTTCCGTCAACTTCGACTCAGCAGTAGATCAAGCCAGTCTTACTCCATCGGAATTCAGGGTGAGCTAATGCGTCTAGCTTGGACTGGGCTCCTTCTTCAAGTCTTGATGCCTTGAACTTCCGGCATGGACTAGCTTTTTAGTTATTTTTGTTCTTAGACAGTTTTAGTTTAGTAATTTGACCATAGATGTTCTTGTGATGATGACTTCCAGATTTTGGGGATAATATTAATAATAGTTTTGAGTTGTTTTTATTAATGAGTTTAAGTCTTCCGCATTTTTGATGATATTGTATTTAAAATGTTAAGGTTAGATGGGTTGGTTCGCTCACATAGGAGGGTAAATGTGGGTGCCAGTCGCGTCCCCGAATTGGGTCGTGACAAACTTGGTATCAGAGCATTAGGTTCATTGGTCTCATCACACAAGAACAGGTCTAGTAGAGTCTTAAGAACGGTAGGGGGACGCCTTTACTTTTCTTTGAGAGGCTATAAGACTTTAGGAAAATTCATTCATTCATCTTTCTTTCGTGACTACTTGAGTCCAATTGGTATCTAGGTGATACAAATTGGTATCAGACCATCTTCATTCTATTTCGCAGATGGTTAGAACTAGAGCAACGACCGCACCAGCAGCGACAACGGAAAGACAGGAAACTACTGAGCCAGCCACTGGGGCTGTGGCTCGAGGAAGGGTAACGGCAAGAGGCCGTGGAAGAGGTCGTGGGAGGACGTCCTCTAGAGGGAGAGGACGAGCCCCTAGCCCCTCTGATACTAGGGCGGTGACTCCTCCACCGACTGAGGATGTAGTAAGAGAGGGTGAGGAAGGGGAAACCGAACAAGGGCAGAATGAGAAATGCCACCCCAACCTACCCCAGAGATGAACAACCAAGTACTTGCTTATCTTAGCGGGTTATCTGATCAGGGTCAAGCACCTCCAGTGGTTTCTGCACCAACACCTCCGGTTTCAGAGATACGACATGCGGCTACTATGGCTCCCCGCATGGATGCAACATTGGGAATAGGCACATTTCCACGTCTGACTACTGGGCCTATTATGACAAACGATCAACACGAACTTTTTAGTAAGTTCTTGAAATTGAAACCTCCAGTCTTCAAGGGTGCAGAATCTGAGGATGCTTATGATTTTCTGGTTGATTGTCATGAGCTACTACACAAGATGGGGATAGTAGAGAGGTTTGGTGTCGAGTTCGTGAGCTATCAGTTCCAAGGTAACGCCAAAATGTGGTGGCGTTCACATGTTGAGTGTCAACCAACAGAGGCACCACGTATGACTTGGGAATCATTCTCTACCCTATTTATGGAGAAATATATCCCAAGGACTTTGAGAGATAGAAAGAGGGATGAGTTCTTGAGTCTGAGCAAGGTAGAATGACGGTTAATGCATACGAGGCTAAATTTCGCGCACTATCCAGATACGCCACCCAACTCTGTTTCAGTCCACAAGAACGGATCCGCCGTTTTGTGAAGGGGTTGAGGTCAGAATTGCGGATTTCACCTTACAGATAGCGGCAACAGCAACATCCTTCCAAGAGGTGGTAGACTTTGTGATAGAGGTGGAAGGAGTGAAGCCAGATGACTTCACCACGACATCGACATCAAAGAGATTTCGAAGGGGAGGTGAGTTTAATGGTTCCTACTCTAGAGGACAGAACTCCGGAGGTCACTCAGTTCGACCAATACAGTCTTCACTACAGACTGTAGTTGGGGGTCCACCTCAGAACGGTCAACACTACTCTAAGAGACCTATGCCCGATTCCAGAGAGTGCTATGGATGTGGGGAGATTGGACATATTAGAAGGAATTGTCCAAAACAGAGTTACAGAGCCCCCCTAGCTAGGGGTAGGGGTGGTCATGGTAGAGGTCGTTTTTCTGGAGGATGTGGTGGTCGAGGTAATGGCGGTCACCAAAATGGCAGAGGTGATGGGCAAAACGGAGCCACTACTACACAACATGGTAGGGGCAACGGACAGACAAATAATGGGGCCCATTGTTATGCTTTCCCTGGGAGGTGGGTCTGAAGCGGAGGCGTCTGATGCTGTTATCACAGGTAATCTCTTGGTTTGTGATTGCATGGCATCTGTATTATTTGAACCTGGCTCCACGTTTTCATATGTATCTTCCTCATTTGCTAACGGTCTAATTTACATTGTGAATTACTTGACATGCCTATTCGTGTGTTTCTACTCCGGTGGGTGAGTCTGTGATAGTCGAAAAAGTGTATAGGTCTTGTTGGTGAATTTTGTGGGGAGCAACACTTATGTAGATTTGGTTATTTTAGAAATGGGTGACTTTGATGTAATTCTGGGTATGACTTGGCTTTCACCAAATTTTGCGATTTTGGATTGTAATGCTAAAACGGTGACGTTAGCCAAGCCTGGGGCAGATCTGTTAGTGTGGGAGGGTGACTACACTCCCAATCCGGTGCGTATCATCTCCTTTCTTCGTGCTAAGAAAATGGTGAGCAAAGGGTGTTTAGCTTTCTTGGCACATCTCAAGGATGACACTGTCAAGTACCTTCGATTGAGTCAGTTTCGGTAGTCCGTGAGTTTTTGGATGTGTTCCCTGCAGATCTTCCTGGTATGCCACCAGATAGGGATATTGATTTCTGTATCGATTTGGAACCGGGCACTCGCCCCATTTCTATACTCCCCTATAGAATGGCTCCCGCAGAGTTAAGAGAGTTAAGGCTCAACTTCAAGAATTGTTGAGTAAAGGCTTCATTAGACCAAGTGCATCTCCTTGGGGTGCTCCGGTGCTATTTGTGAAGAAGAAGGATGGGAGTTTCCGAATGTGCATAGATTACCGACAGTTGAACAAAGTAACTGTTAAGAACAAGTACCCCATTCCTCGCATTGATGACTTGTTCGATCAGTTACAAGGTGCTTGTGTCTTCTCAAAAATTGACTTGAGGTCCGGTTATCACCAATTGAAAATACGAGCAACGGATGTGCCAAAGACTGCTTTCCGAACTAGGTATGGGCACTATGAATTTGTGGTAATGTCCTTTGGTCTTACTAATGCCCCTGCTGCCTTCATGACCTTGATGAACGGGATTTTCAAGCCATATTTGGATCTCTTTGTGATCGTGTTTATTGATGATATACTGATATACTCCAAGAGTAAGAAGGAACATGAAGAGCATTTGAGAATGGTGTTAGAGTTGTTGAGAAAGAAAAAGCTTTATGCGAAATTCTCCAAGTGTGAGTTTTGGCTAGATTCAGTGTCCTTCTTGGGGCACGTGGTTTCTAAGGATGGAGTGATGGTAGATCCTTCTAAGATTGAAACAGTGAAAAATTGGGTAAGACCCACTAATGTGTCAGAAATACGGAGTTTTGTGGGTTAGCTAGCTACTACCGTCGATTCGTCAAGGGATTCACTTCTATTGCTTCCCAATTGACGAACTTGACTAAGCAAAACGTCCATTTGTATGGTCGGACGAGTGTGAGGAAAGCTTTCAGAAACTCAAGACTTTGTTGACTACCGCGCCTATCCTTACCTTGCCGGTAGAGGGTAAGAACTTCATTGTCTATTGTGATGCATCCTATTCGGGTTTGGGTGCAGTGCTAATGCAAGAGAAGAACGTGATCGCTTATGCTTCAAGACAATTAAAAGTGCATGAATGTAACTATCCAACTCACGACTTGGAATTGGCCGCGGTAGTAGTTTGCACTAAAGCAATGGAGACACTACTTGTATGGGGTTAAGTGTGAAGTCTACACGGACCATCGTAGCCTACAGTATGTATTCACTCAGAAAGACTGAACTTGAGACAGAGGGATGGATGGTGGAACTACTGAAGGACTACGACATCACTATCTTGTATCATCCGGGAAAAGCAAATGTGTTGTGGCAGATGCTTGAGTAGGAAGGCCGGAAGCATGGGAAGTCTAGCTCATTTGCAAGCTTCTAGATGCCCATTGGCTAGAGAAGTGCAGATTTGGCTAATGACCTTATGAGGTTAGAAATAAACGAGAAGGGAGGATTGTTAGCTTGTGTAGAGGCAAAATCCTCTTTTCTTGATCAGATTAAGGGGAAACAGTTTGATGATGAGAAACTAAGGCGAATTCGAGATAAAGTGTTGCAAGGAGAGGCCAAGGAAGCAATAATCGATGGAAAGGTATTTTGAGGATTAAGGGAAGAGTATGTGTACCCCGCATCGATGATTTGATCACCACTATTCTTACAGAAGCTCATAGTTCCGGATATTCTATACATCCTGGTGCAACCAAGATGTACCGCGACCTAAAGCAACACTTCTGGTGGAGTAGAATGAAGCGAGATATTGTTGAGTTTGTGGCCAAATGTCCAAATTGTCAACAATTAAAGTATGAACACCAAAGGCCCGGAGGAACACTTCAGAGAATGCCCATTCCTGAATGGAAGTGGGAGAGAATCGCAATGGACTTTGTGGTTGGTCTTCCAAAGACCTTGGGTAAGTATGACTCCATTTGGGTGATCGTTGATAGGTTGACTAAGTCTGCTCACTTCATTCCTGTCAAGGTGACCTACAATGCAGAGAAGTTAGCCAAGATCTACATCTCAGAGATCGTTCGGTTGCATGGAGTTCCACTCTCAATCATATCAGATAGAGGTACGCAGTTTACTTCTAAGTTTTGGAGAACATTGCATGCAGAATTAGGTACTAGGTTGGACCTTAGTACTGCGTTTCACCCTCAGACCGATGGACAGTCTGAGCGAACGATTCAAGTATTGGAGGATATGCTTCGTGCATGTGTGATAGAGTTTGGCGGCCATTGGGATAGCTTTTTACCTTTGGCGGAGTTTTCATACAATAATAGCTATCACTCCAGTATTGACATGGCTCCATTTGAAGCATTGTATGGGAGGAGGTGTAGATCTCCCATTGGTTGGTTTGATGCCTTTGAAGTTAGACCTTGGGGGACTGATCTGTTGAGAGATTCTATGGAGAAGGTAAAGCTATTCAAGAAAAGCTTTTGGCGGCTCAAAGTAGACAAAAGGAGTATGCAGACTGAAAGGTTAGAGACTTGGAGTTCATGGAGGGAGAACAAGTTTTGTTGAAGGTTTCACCCATGAAAGGGGTGATGCGGTTTGGAAAAAGAGGTAAGCTAAGTCCAAGGTATATTGGACCATTCGAGGTACTAAGCGAATAGGGGAGGTGGCTTATGAATTAGCCTTGCCCCAGGGCTGTCCGGAGTGCATCCGGTGTTTCATGTATCCATGTTGAAGAGATACCACGGAGATGGAAACTACATTATCCGTTGGGATTCAGTTTTGTTGGATGAGAACTTGACTTATGAAGAGGAACCGGTTGCTATATTAGATAGAGAAGTTAGCAAGTTGAGGTCGAGAGAGATTGCATCCATCAAAGTTCAATGGAAGAATCGACCGGTTGAAGAGGCTACTTGGGAGAAGGAGGCAGATATGCAAGAAAAATACCCCTCTGTTTACAGATTCAGGTCTCCTTTTCGCCATTGTTTTTCTTCTTTGGATCGTTCGGGGACGAACGATGGGTAAATTGGTATCTATTGTAACGACCTGTTTAGTCGTTTTGAGCAACAGAGTCCATTTCTGGAAAAACTGGCTGGAACGACGAGTGTCACGACGGACCGTCGTGGTCACGACGGCCCTCGGGGAGTGTCGTTCCAGGACACTTAGAATTCTTCAAATTGGATATTAAAATCGACTCTCTGTAAATGTGACGGACCTGCAGGACGTGCCGTCACATCCACGACGAACGTCGTGAGTTCCGTTGCAAAACACTTCAACTTTTGAGAATTTGGTGCAAGAAACGAGTTTCTGACCGTCATGACCACCGTGACGGACCGTCGCAGAACGACGGCCCGTCACAGGTTGCGCAGTCCAGGCAAAATAGGATTCCTCTACACGTTTTAGGGGTCGTTTTGGACTATTCTTTCCTTAATTATAAAGATTGAGGGTTATATTAATAGGTCTAATTACTTGGGGTTAAAAGAAGTACCTTAAGTTAATTAGTGGGTTTTATTGTCCTCCTTTACACTTAATTATACTTTAATTAGGGTAAAAAGAAGGAGGGTTTGAATAAAACAAAACAAAAGAAAAGAACAGAAAGAGAGGAGAAAAGAACGAGTAGAGAGAGAGAACGAGAGGATAGCAAGGATTTTGAGAAGATAGCTTGTTGATTCAATTCTTCGGTGGAGTAGGTTATGGTTATTATTACGATATCGTAGTGAACTCTTAATAGTGAATAATATGTGTTGATGATATTGTAAACCTGTCTATATGCTTAATTGTATGCTTGTATGAATATGATCATGTGATTTTGATAAAACAAGCATGATGAAAACCATTGAATCTCAAATCTTGAAAGAAAAATTTACTATGATATTAATGATGATGCCTTGGTATAAAAGAAGGCTTGACGAATTAAAGTAATGGGATTGATGATGCTTGGTATAGAGAAGGCTTGATGAACGGATGGAATGAATTTAGTGGATCGGAGTGTCACGTACCGACACATAGTAATAGTGGATCGGAGTGTCACGTCCGACACATAGTATTTGTGGGACGGGGTCACGAACCGACCGTAGATATAGGGGATCGGAGTGTCACGTACGACACATATAGGGGATCGGAGTGTCACGTTCCGACACATATAGGGGATCGGAGTGTCACGTTCCGACACATAGTGGTAGGGGATCGGAGTGTCCACGTACCGACACAAGAGGAAGAAAGATAATGAATCTTGAAAGATGATAATATACTCAACATAATGAACTTATTTCCAAATGAGTGTGGTATTGAGGCTTGAGCCCTCATGGATGAACTTGATGGTATTTATTGACGATATAATACTTGTGGTTGCTACATGTTGAGTTTATAGGATTTTATAATTTTATTGATATGTATATCTTCTATTTTGAGTTGGCCGATGATATCTACTCAGTACGTGTGGTGGTACTGACCCCTACTTTATTGTTTTCCTCTTTGTTATTTGTGTTATGCAGGCAAACGTTCCGTCAACTTCGACTCAGCAGTAGATCAAGCCAGTCTTCACTCCATCGGAAATTCAGGGTGAGAATGCGTCTAGCTTGGACTGGGTCTCCTTCTTCAAGTCTTGATGCCTTGAACTTCCGGCATGGACTAGCTTTTTAGTTATTTTTGTTCTTAAACAGTTTTAGTTTAGTAATTTGACCATAGATGTTCTTGTGATGATGACTTCCAGATTTGGGATAATATTAATAATAGTTTTGAGTTGTTTTTATTAATGAGTTTAAGTCTTCCGCATTACTTTTGATGAGATTTGTATTAAAATGTTAAGGTTTAGATGGGTTGGTTCGCTCACATAGGAGGGTAAATGTGGTGCCAGTCGCGTCCCCGATTGGGTCGTGACAATTAAATGGTAAATTTCATTAATTTCTCAAATTTTAGTTCTTTTTATGTAAATAATGGTATGTCTGATTCATCTCGATTACTCTGATTGTGCCCATTTTTAGAGCATAAGTTACTTACGATTTTTGGGGCCTCATGAAAGAGACAATTTTGTGACTCCATGCACAGCTTCCACAATTATATTTTTTGGATTTTTAACCATTTTTTGTTTCCTATGTTGATATGGGTATTATTTTGCTTGTTTTGGTGTTCCCGTCATGTTTTTGATAGAGTAACATCAATCGGAGGCCTTTAAGAAAGAAAAATCTCTAGAGTATTATTTTAGGTGCGGTTTCAGCCTCAAGGTAAGTTGAAGTTAGTTTGATTTGGCTTAGTTAGTTTGATTAGGTAGTGAGTAGTAGGTTGGATTTTAGGACTAGTTGTTAACTTACTTGACCCTTAGTGAGTTATGGCCTTCTCCGGGTTACTTAGTGTAGTTTTAGTCAAAAACCATATTTTAGGTTGATCCTTGTTATTAGTGTTGCTTACTCTCCTTAGAAAAGGCTTCTAGATGGCGTAAAACTTAGGTTGCCATTTGTTTTCTTTGTATGGGATGTTTGTTTTACTATGTCGTATTTTTTATGCTTCTAAACTCTATTATTTTTAGTTGTTGGGCCTAAGGTCGTGAGCTTTGACTAGCCGGAGTCTCATGTTTGTACATTTACGTTGTACCCGAATATGTGATTGGTGAATTACATTCTGATTAGGTGATTGCAACTTGTGGTGATATTTGGTATGGAACTAGCATTTGTTTTCTTACACGTGAAAGGTCTTAGAAATGATATAATAGGTTGAGAGTAATGATTTTTACTTATCGGACGTTGTTGAGCACAATAGAGCTAGTCACCATCTATTTTTAAAAGGAAAATGAATTCATTTGGATGGGATGGCAGTCTAGAGGCTTTTATGGCTTAAAATGACGAAATTTTTATTGTATGAACGTTCGTGCATGTATAGTTACACTGTTGATAAGTCTGAGGTATCTTTCGGAGTTGCTCGAGGTTTATTCCGAGCTTATTACCTTCCTACATTCGTAACTTGCATCATATTATTGTGTTATTTGGTTTATTGTGTGTTTTTTACTGCCTTGTATTTGTGTATTTCTTATTCTTTGAGTTATGATTGTTATTTCCTATCCTCGGTTATTGGCTTTCATATCCTAGTACCTATCTTTTTTGTATATTATCGTGCTTCTCTATATATATTTGATCTTTTTAAGATCGGTGGGTCTATGATACATATTAAATAACTTGTTTTTTTTATAGTCATGCCATATAATGTGGGTTCATGTGAATAATAATGTAGGTTCATGTTGATCATCAAGATATCAATGTCATAACCCAATTTCTCAAGTCATGATGACACCTACTATAACCCACAAGTAGGCAAGCTAACTCATAACCTGAAATAATAATTAATGAGTATAATAGTAGAAATAAAGCAAAAACACACAATTTAACATAAT
The DNA here is from genome assembly GCA_027705065.1 of Solanum peruvianum. Classification (NCBI taxonomy): domain Eukaryota; kingdom Viridiplantae; phylum Streptophyta; class Magnoliopsida; order Solanales; family Solanaceae; genus Solanum; species Solanum peruvianum. The sequence continues at coordinate 42,002,360 of JAKWJD010001762.1, forward strand.
CAACCGATGATATAAGCAAAAGCATATCGTATATTAAAAAGCAAAAGATTCCTCCAAAAACCTTGAAGTCACAAGTAAATAGTTGCTAACAAAGAGAGTATAATTCTCAAAAGTGGACCAAAACATATAGACTTGTCTCAAAATACAAAAGACTAGTTCGTTAAATCATATATTGTAGGTATCACTACTAAAAACAGCTAAAACACGACGGACATTAAAACAACGGACAGCATCTCTCCAAAAAGTGACGCACTTTGCCACGTTGTCAGTCGCTTTTTAATAAAAATATTTATTTTTAAAATTATTTTACAAAAAAGCGATGGATGGCATCTCCCAATCTGTCGCTTTTTTCTGCGGATTTCTACACCAAATATACATAAATTTGATAATTATTTATTTAGTATAAACATAGGTGTTTTCCGTCACTTTTAATTAAAAATAATTATATATAAATTTAACAATAGTGACGCCATTCGTGACTTTTGAATATTTCTATTTTACTAATTAATTTTTTTGAAAAAAAAAAAGGACAGTGTCTCTATGTCCGTCGCTTTTTGGTCCCTAAAAAGCACTAAGAAATAATCTAAAAAGTATGATCCTTTATTTGTCCATGTTGGCTACATGCCTTATGGAGACTTGAGTTTATTTGAATTCGCGTCCCCATATCGATGCTCAATACTACTCCCAAAATACTTAGCTCATATGTTTTTAGAACAACTTCTTCTCTGGTTCGAGATAATTAATCAAACATAACTTTAAGAGTTCTCTTGGAAATCATAATTCCCCTTTTTAAAACTACCCAAAGTCTCTGTGGAAGTTCAGCTTCCTTTCTTTCTCATAATGTGAAAACATTTGTACTCATAGGGAATACTTAGTTCACTTATAGCTTTTGAGAAATGTACTCACTCTTTGCTCTTTGCATTACTTGAAACTTAACTCTCAGGGAATACTAGTTCCCTTATAGCTTTTGAGATTTAAACTCAACTTATAATCTTAACTCAACTTGTATCTTGAGCCTTAAAACAAATTCAAAATGTTTGTTTAAGACTCTTGAAAACTTTAAGAACTCACTTTGACTTGCTCCATAACTTTTGGACTTGACTCGCTTCTTTGATTTTGATCTTAACTTCCCTTTAATTGGATTATGGATTCAAGGACAATATCTCATGTTTATTGATGATTTCATGATGTTCAGATGTACCTTAGAGTGTTGACATAACTAGGAATAATAGGTACATCACTTAGGAACTAGTATGAAAAGAAGGGGCTAGGTGACTCTAGCGCTCTTCGAGGCAGGGGACGCCAGATCCTGATAGACAAAGACTACCCTGATAGGCCCTGGCTGGAGCAGCACGCAAGACTTTGTAAAAGAGAGGCTTCCCTGAGGGGCTCTGGTAGTCACGGCGGTCCAGGGCTTATTAGACGAGATTTCCGACTTTTCTTCTCGATTTTAAATTCTAAACCTTCTAAACTCCCATGGACACCACGCAAACACTTAAAATCACTAAAATTCTCAATACCCAATAGTTTAGACTCTTAAAAAAGCTCAGAAACACGAATCAAACAACCAAAGGTATACTACAACTCAACCAACAAGAATTTAATAGTTTTTAATCAAGAACTTCAATGTTTATCTTTCAATCTACTCTAGTTGCGCTGAATTAAACATATTGGTTTGTGGGTGGAATAAGCCAATGCTTAAAGATCTCACATACCTTTTAGGGATCACCCCCCGATGAATTCTACTCAACGATCTTGGTGTTTCCTGATGAATTCTTGGCCCTTTCTACTTTCTCATTCTTCTCTTATCTTTTCTCGCAAGACCTAAGCGTATTCAACTTTTCTAAAACTGACTTTATGATTAGTTTTAACCTTAATAAACCCTTTAAAAAATTAGGAAATAGTAGGGTAAAAATACCAGTTTACCCTTACTAAAATCCGGATTGGACTTTCCTCAGTCCAACATCCCAAATTTCGCTAGGTATATATCCCTCATACGATATCGAAAATGTGTAAATTCGACAGAGTTGGAAAGATATATTCAAGGGCTTTACAACCATATAAAGAGCTGGACCTAACTCATCTTAAGCTAGAAGTTGTGGCCATTTGAAAATGACCAAAAACTCAATTTTGTACTTTGAAATTTTTCCATATTTTTTCCTATTATTTCCAATAATAACTATTCTTAGTTTCTTTGTTATAATATCTTCCCCTTGGGAGCATTCGTCCTCTAATGAAACCTCTTTCACTAAGCTACGGGTAGTAATATCATTTCAGCACGCAACCAACAAAAGCAAGTAATAGTATGCTTACACACAGTCTTATAAAGTTCTAAGAAGAGAATTTAGTACATTGATTTGCATTCTCCCAGGGCTCAAATAGATTTGGATATCTCTTTTTCATATTCTCCTCATATTCCCAAGTTGCTTCTTCAACAAATTGGTTCCTTCAGAGGATCTTGACTGATGCCACTTCCTTAGTTCTCAACTTGCATACTTGACGATCCAAAATTTGAACCGGAGTCTCCTCATAATATAAGTTATCCTGAATCCCAACATTCTTAGCAGGTACAATCAATGAAGGATCACTCAAGCACCTCTTCAACATAGACACATGGAATACCGGATGAACCGCTTCTAACTCTTGGGGTAACTTCAACTCATATGCTACATTACCCACTCTCTTGGATATTCTATAAAGTCAAATATACCGGGGACTAAGTTTATTCTTCTTACGAAACCTCAAAACCCCCTTCATGGGTGAAACCTTAAGATAGACCGATTCATTCACCTCAAACTCTAACGGCCTTCTCCTACCATCTATGTAGGACTTTTGGCGACTCTGTGCCATTTTCAACCTCTCTTGAATAACTTTAACTTTCTCCATGGCTTGGTGAACTAAATTTTGTCCTATTAACCCTGCTTCACCAACTTCGAACCACCCAATAGGAGATCTACATCTTCTTCCATAAAAATCTTCATATGGAGCCAATTAGATGCTCGAATGGTAACTTTTGTTGTAAGCGAACTCAATGAGAGGTTTATGATCATCCCATTTTCCTTTGAAGTCGACACATAATCTCTCAATATATCTTCTAAGATTTGGATAGTATGCTCTGCTTGTCCATCTGTCTGTGGATGAAAAGCAGTGCTTAACTTAGCCTTTGAACCCAAAACTTTCTACGAATATTTCTAGAAAAGTTAAATAAATTGTGCACTTCGATCTTAAATAATAGAGACCGGAAGGTACAAATTAGCATAATCCTCGTCCAAATAGGTAGTCTTTACCAGCAAGAAATAGGCTGGCTTTGTCATTCTATCGACAATCACTCAAATAGAATCGTGTTTCCTACGAGATCTTGGCAAGCCTGTTATAATGTACATATTAATAATCCCTCACATCATTATGAAATTTCTATAGTCCGAGCCAAACCTCAAAACTTTGGTGCTCTACTTTCACTTGTTGGCAATTCGGGCACTTAGCAACCAACTGAACAATATCCTTCTTCATGCCTTCCCACCAATATACCTCTCTCAAACCGCAGTACATCTTAATTGAACCAGGATGAATGGAATATATGGAGCTATAAGCCTCTTCCAGTATCCTCTATTGGAGTCCATCCATCCTAGGTACACACAATCTACCTTGGTACTTCAGCAAACCATCTCCACCTTATTCAAAAGTCAATACACTTTGCTTATGAACATTCCCCTTCAAATCAAGAAAAATGGGCTCTTGGTATTGTTTCTCTTTCACCTCTAACACTAGTGATGATTTAGCCCCATTAATCACCTCTATTCCTCCTTCTGTGAAATCCATAAGTCTGACTCCCAACCGTGCGAGTCTGTTATATCTTTAGCTAACACTCTCTTTTCTTCTTCAACATGGGCGGTTCTCCCCATGGATAACCTGATTATGGCATCAGCAACTACATTAGCCTTAAATGGGTGGTAAAGAATACTCATGTCATAATCCTTGAGTAATTGTAACCACCTCATTTGTTTTAGATTTAATTACCTTTGAGTAAACACATATTGGAGGCTCTTGTTATCAGTGAATATGTCAACATCAACACCAGATAGGTAGTGACACTAAATCATCAAAGCAAACACCAATGCAGCCAATTCTAAGTCATGAGTCGGATAATTCTTCTCATGAACCTTCAACAGTATGGAGGCATAAGTTATAACCTTGACATTTTGCATTAACACACAGCCCAAACCAACTCTCGATGCATCATAGTACACCATAATACCTTGAGTACCCTCTAGTAAAGTCAAAATCGAAGCGGTAGTTAATCATTTTTTCAATTCTTGAAAGCTTTTTCCACAAGCTTCAGAACCATTGAAATTTTTATTGTCTTCTGAGCTAGCATTGTCAAAGGACACGAGATAGATGAAAATTTTCAACAAATCTCCTTTAATAGCGAGTCAAACCCAAGAAACTCGTTATATCTATTGTAGATGTGGGTCTAGGTCAACTCTGAATTGCTTTAATATTTTGCGTATCAACCCTAATCCCATCACCGAAAATGATGTGGCCTAAGAATGCCACAGACTTAAGCCAAAACTCACACTTGAAGAACTTGGCATATAGTTCCTTATGTTTCAAGGTCAATAGATGAATTTTGAAGTGACTAGCATGATCTTCTTCATTCCTTGAATAAACCAGTATGCCATCAATGAAGAGGATCAAAAACAGATTTAAATAGGGTTTGAAGACTCTTTTCATAAGATCCATGAATGTTGCTAGTGCATTGGTCAAACCTAAGGATATAACACCAAAAACTCATAATGCTCATATCTTGTTCTAAAATTAGTCTTTGGTATGTCACATTCCCTAACTTTCAACTAATGGTAGCCTAATCTGAGATCAATTTTCAATAACCAATAAGACAAATAAGACCAGAGCGCCCATGGTGAGACACTTGGTCGAATGAAGTCTTTATATAACAAATCTTCAATTGTTTTTCTAGATCTTTTAACTCTACTGGTGTCATTCTGTATGGAGGAATAGATATAGGACGAGTATTTGGTATGATGTCTATGCCGAAGTCAATCTCTCTTTTAGGAGGGACTCTGGGTAGATCATCATAAAAGACTTATGCAAACTCTTTCACTATGGAAACTGAATGAAGGGAAGGTACCTCACTACTTCAGTAATTAACTCAAAGTAAGTGATAGATGTACCCCTTTGAAACCAACTTTCTCATTTTAAGTTACGAAATGAAATAACCCTTAGGCATTGTTGAACTACTACTCAACTCTATGATTGGCTCATTAGGAATTTGGAACATATAAACTCAATTTCTACATTCTATTGATGCATAACAAGCATGAACTTATTTCATACCTGAAATGACATCAAAATCTACCATGTCTAACTCTACTAGATCAGCCATGGTATTCTTGTGATTGATGGAAATTGGACAATCATGACAGACTCTTTCTGCTAAAATAGACTCCCCAGCCGGTGTAGAAACATAGCAGATTTCACAAAATTTTTCAGGAAGAATGTCAAACTGATTTGCAACATAAAGATATCAAATAATTAATTTTCCTCATTGAGTAAGAAATGTATGAGAATGAGGAAAATGAATTATTTGATGACGAAGAATGGGACGATAATGTAAATGAAACAACTGAGGAGGAAGAATGGGAGAATGATTTATTATATATATTATACATGTAAATTTGCATACACATGTCATCAGGCGGTGACAATGATAGACATCAGGAGCATCTTGGAGTTAGCCAGATTAAACAAGCTAAAAAGAAAAAGTCTAGGAGACTCATGGATCCTGAGGATATTAAAGGATCTATTTCTTCTGCGCCAGAGCGCATCAGTCATGAGACACATGTACATGTTGTTCCATTTGGTACGCGGATCCCCAAAAATACTATTCTAATTTCCGTCGACCAATTGGTGCTTCCTCTATTTCACAGGCATTGCCTTCAGTACACTACGAGGACCTACCTTTACAGGCTATTCGTCGACGATGACCCTTATCGGAAGGTGCTCCATCTACCATATGTTAATATCCTATGTTATCTACCATGAGGATTAGAGATTTTAGTAGCGAGCAGTCACATGCTATGGCCGGTACGCCTCCATCGACTCAGCGTTATGAGCATGTATCGGCTATAGCTACATCTACACCTAGTGCTACTCTAGATGATGAGATTCCTCGTTAGTTCCACGCTAGAAGGATAGACGTGGTAGAGATGATTGAGCCGGATAAATCATCGTAAGTTTGTTTGTTATCTATTTGTTAGTTTATTTTATTTGTTTCTTATACTTTAATATAATATTCATGAACTAACATATTTGTTATCTATTTTGTAAGTAGCATCTAGGACAAAAAAATATTGTCGGGCTTTAAAATAAAGTGTTAGGAGACTCTATACATATGCTTATCACTCCTGGGGAAGAACCCAAATGGTATACGTCAAGCGATGTTTAATAACTTTAAGGTATATATATTTTAGTTAAGTTTAGTATACTTTAATTTTTTTACTATCTAATTAATGTTATTAAATTATTTATTTAGACTATGTGTACTTGGGAGCCGAGACACAATCAAGTCATTTCCACCACATTTGATAGAAAGGCATCCGTTGGACTATCTGTCTAACTAAAGAAAGTTTGGGATGACAGTGAACGCCCATATTGGATGTTGCCGCATTTTCTTGATAAATTGGGTCCGGATTGGAACACAAAAAAGTTTAAGGCAATATCAGACCAAGTCAAAAGGGGTACAGGCAGTCTTAAGGGTGACTCGTTGCACACCAAAGGTGCGAAATCTGTTGGAACAATCGCAAGAGAGATGGTAAGTTCTAATTCAAACTTTTAAATAAATAATTAGTTGATTCATATATATCATTATAAATTTCAGCTTTTATTAATAGGAAAAATAATTGGGGCACACTCCCATTGAATGAGATGTTCTCGAGAAGACTCATGTCAAGAAGAAAGAAAATGAGTCAGATCCGAATGTCTGGGTGGAGAAAAGAGTCGAACAAACTTTTATAAGTTATTTAATATGAATAATATATATTAATAGTAAATATATTTATGATATGTATATATATTGATGTAAATTTTTATATTTAATATGCAGCATCAGTTTCAGGATTACGTCGCTGAGAATGTACATAGTTCAGTTCAAATAACACCTCAACTTTCCACCCAAATTTGAATAGAAAAAGTGGTAGGAGACACATAAGGCTAGAGTCTATGGTCTAGGATGTCGAAACGATGTAAGATGACTCCTGTCAGGATTACAAGGAATTGGATTGTCTAGTCAAGCCGAGGCCCTTGACGGTGTTCAGATTGTTGCTATGTCAGATAAAATAGCTAAAGTTACAGCGGCACTGGCAAAGACAGAGAAGAAGAGAGTAGTTGAACAAGCGAATATGTGCGACCGTTCAGCAAATCACAGAACAAGTGATGAACCTCTCTCGTAGACCTACTACATCAACTCCCAATGACATCTACGATGACAGCTCTAATGATGGCATGATTTTGTAGGAGCTACTCCCTATCTAGTTTACATTTCTGAATATTTCTGCATTTTTTTTATATTTGAATATATTTTGAACCAAATTTTGAAAGACTTTATAAGTCTTTAAATTTTGATTGACATACTTTCAAATGTTATTGAAAGTTTCATATGTTTTTGTTGTGTAGATTGTTTATATAGTTATGTGTTTGATTGGACTGAATAGTATAGATGAATTGGATTTGACTGAATTTGTAGGAGGGTAGCAGACACTGGCAGTTTCTACTGTTAAAAAATTGTAGAAAAAGTGACAGACGTCGTGGTTTTGTCCGTCGCTTTTCTGGGTTTTTAGTTTTTTTAGAAACCCAGAAAAGCGATGAACAAAGCCGTTTAGTCCTTCGCTTTTCAGGATTTGCAGAAAATAAATTTTCCAGAAAAGCGACGGACATGGTCCTTTTATCTGTCGCTTTTCTTGGTTTTTAAAAAATCAAACTTCAATAAAAGCGATGGACTGCGTCTCATAATGGAAATTAAAAAAAATAATATTAAAAAAAATAGAGACGGAGTCCGTTGCTTTTGTTAAAAATTTCTCAAAAAAATTATCAATTTGCGACGCAGTCTGTCACTTTTGGAAAGCGTCAAGCTGAAAAGTGACGAACCTAATTGTGTCGCTTTTGGTCGTCTCTTTTTTGTAGTTTTTTAGTAGTGCATGACCCAGGCTGCATGTGCTCACCCTCGCCTCTACATAAGTCAATTGTTGGCTTGAACTCAACGATGGTAGTTGGTTGTAAGATCTGAACCACGAAACAGATGGAAAATGTAGCATAAATACCAAAAGAACAGGTAGTCAATAGGGCATCATAGGCCGATTAACCAAGAAAAATAAAAGGCAATATGAAAAGTGGAAATCTAACAGAACTGCACACGAGTGTATAAAAGAATTGAAATGAAGTAACTAAACATCTAACAAACACCTAATTACACCACATAAGCCCAAAAGGTACACCAATTATAAGTAAAAATCTGAATGAACCATAACCTTGACATGTACACAAAATAGCTATGCCTACTGAGATTAGAACTCGGTGAATCTAGAGAGGGACAGTGCATAGCGAAGACCTTGAATCCAAGATAGCCTCCCAAAGTACTAATAATATCATCCAAAGCAAGACAATGCATAACCTGAATCTCAAACAACGGATAGGACTCAAAAAGAACCAATAGAATCTAGTTAGTATGAATAAAATTGTAGAGGATAAAAACTAGAATCACGGGCTAGTAATATCTCAATATGAGCAGATCGTGAATCTATGACAAGAATAGAGCAGCGCGACAAGACTTTGAGTTTCCAAACAATAACATTGCTAAAGATTTCCATATCCAAATCATTTCCATAAGGCCACTGTGGAACGACGTCCATACTAAATTAGTCAATACAGTACTCCAAGTCTGAACCAAATCCAATCTTGTGTCGCCAACCGACGCCCGAAATCTCAATTCTAAACAAAAGAAAAGTACAAACAACTACTTCGTAGAGTTTTCTACATATTAGATTTTTGTATACCTTACAGAAATTAAAGAAGATCGTAAATTAAAAGTATGAAATAAAATAAAGAAATGAATTCTTTTTTAATGTTCTCCAACAAATTGTCAGGCAACATCACCAAAATATCAAGATCTTGAGTTTCTAACGTGGGAGTAATGTTGCTATTTTGATCAAAACAAGATCTCTTAAATGAGGGGAGACAATATATTGAAGTTGTTACGTATGATTGACTGAGAGAATCTCGGATCCTACAGAAATATTTATTGAGAAGCCTTATCCAAATTGATCATTGATGAACTTTATTTTTTGACATATGTCATGACCCAAAATGAGTTATGACTAGCACGCACACCTAACCTCCTAGTGGTCGAACCAACTAATTCAAACTCCAAGTTATATTAATTATTCAACTTAAGAAATATATAAAACCATAATGCGAAATCTCAAAACTTATTGATATGAAAACAAAATTCACTAGTCTATAACATATGATCCTCAAAACCTAAAAGTCATCACATGAAGGACATCTAATCTCCAAATACTTAGTCTAGGATTATAAAACACAAAAATAAATGAATAAAGTAGTTTTTGTCCGAAAACTAAGGACATCATTTCACGACTAAGAAAATACAACACGAGCTCGAAATGAATATCTCACCAAGAGACCTGATGTGTTGAAGTCTGTCTAGAATTGAGGGCGAGTTGAAGTCACTGGTACACTCATTTTACTCCTTAAAAGGAAAAAGAAGAAAATACAAGTAGGGGATGAGTACATAGCAATATTACTGAGTAGATATCATCGACCGACTCAAAATAGAAACTAATATGCATAAAGTAATACAATGAAATCAACTTTATCATTTATCATGTGGTAAGCAACAAACAACGTGATCAAGTGACAACAACACTGAAGCAATTACGTAGTCAATCACAATATTAGGAACACACACGAGGACTCATGCCTCCACGCCACGCTCATTTGAGAAACTAGTTCTTTGATATTGAGTACATTAAGTTATTTCAATATGTTTTTCCTCAATGTTACTGTGTTGGAACATGAAATACAATCCAATAATATTGTGTCAGAATGTAACACCTGATCTCATAATAATGTGTTGGAACATGACACTCGATCCAAAAATATCATGCTGGTTCGTGGCACTCGATCCAATAATACCATGTCGGCTCATGGCACTTGATCCAAGTATCATGCCGGTTCATGACACTCAATCTAAATACACACAGAGGACTAATGCATCCACGCCACACTCATTCGAGAAATGAGTTCTTTGAGATTGAGTACCCAAGTTATTTCAATATGTTTTTTTTAATGTTATTATGTTGGAACATGACACTCAATTCAATAATATCGTGTCAGGATGTAACACTCGATCCCGTAATAACGTGTCAGAACATGACACACGATCCAATAGTACCATGCCGATTTGTGGCACCCGCTCCAAATTTATCATGCCCACTTATGGCACTCGATCCAAATATAGTTTGTCGGCTAGTGGCACTTGTTCCAACAATATAGTTAATTCATTTGTCATCATTCTTTATCATCTCTTTCCACTTCCTTAACAATATTTCCTAAGACTTCTTCATTCAAGACATTTAATAAAACAAGTTCAAGATTATGAATTCCGTGGTCTTGAAGTTACAGACCCATCACAATAACACATGAATTATCCAATACACAATAACCAAGTACATAGAAAATTCACAATATAACTTAATGACTATTTATCACTATTAAGAGTCTGTCCATCACATAAAAGAAATCATAACTCACCTTTACCGAAGAACCGAAGTCAAGCAAGCTAATTCCGCAATGTTTTTTCTTTCCTCAATGTCTTGAAAAGTTTCCAATCTATCAGGTATACAATATTCATAGCAAATGAGTCGATAAACACCCATATTTCTACCTATATGCCTATCTTAAACCCAAAAACTCAATTAAATCTATAGTCAATTTTCTAAAGTTCAAACCTAATGGTAAGTCTTAGTTTCTCCAATTATCATAAGTTTAATGGTATTCAAGTAATGCAATACACCTAATATTTAATTATCTATCTTAATATATTCAAAAACATATATTATAATATGATGATAAAGTTGGAATTCCTTGTTGCTTGTAAGCGAAACCCATTGTTCCCTACGAAACAAACTGAAACACTAACCTATATGTCCATCCAATCTAAGACCAATTAATTGACCACTCAGTTATAGAGCAATCATTGCTTCATTATTGACTATCAAACTTGTTCCATTTTCATACTTTGACCCATTAAATATCAACTAAATATAATTATTGAAACTATCCCATTAATTATATAATTGTAGTAACGAATAGTCCAAAATACTTATTTAGAATCTATCGAAAGAGTTATTTAGAAAATGAGACGCTATAGTACGCTATATATATATATATATATATATATATAATATATATATATATATATATATATATATATATATATGTTGGTGCTCCAATACTGACTTTTAATTGTAACCAGATAATGTAGGAGGGGTTTCCTTGTCACAAGTCTTAGTTGGACTACAAATGATAGAATAAATACATTTCCATTCCAAAAAGAAAAGAGATGAAAAGGTTGGTGTGTAGTGTGACATTCCAGCTTATCAGCAGTGACCCATTTAATTGTCTAACTAATTGACTCATGTCCAAAAGAACTTTTCCCTAAACACTCATTCTCTTTCCTTATATTTTTATTACTCACTTTGTCTCATTTTATATGTCGTTTCTTTCTATAAATTGTTAAACTATAATTTTTGTTATTTTATGCATAAATTATCATACTTTATTTATTATTTTCTTGATAGAACAGTTAATTAATCTTGTCATTTATTAATAAAATTGACTTAAGAAAACATTTAATAAGAGTAGAAGGGTAATGTTACCTCATTTCTTAATAAAATACAAAGTAAAAAAGGTCACATATAAAATAGGACAGAGAAGATACTAGTTACTCATTCAGTGGCAGACATAAAATTTTATTCAAATGGGTTCAAGTTACAAATAACCATGGTTATGGTCAATAATAATGATTATCATTTTCCTATTATATTCGTAACAAGTAAATTTAAAGTGGTATTGCTAACAAAAAATATACTCTACTAATTTTTATCTACTTACAAGAAAATTTTTCAGATATTTTCAAATTAAAAAGCTACTTATTGCTCTTATATATAAGACAAATAATTACATTTTAAAAATCATACATAAATAAAAATGCACTAATCTAATTTCTGTGTATACCAAGTAAAAAGGAAAATAAATACACAATTCTGCATACTTCAAAATATTTAACTGAGTTACTCTCTCGTTTCATAATATATAGTTGATCATCTTACTAAAATTAGTTGTTTCATATTAGTGACCATCTTAGTAAATTTAGAAAGCATTATATATATATATATCTATATATATATATAATATATATATATATATATATATATATATATTATATATATATATATTAAAGACGGATCGGAGAAAATATTTAAAAACTATAAACATAATGTGTAAATTATTGACAATTTTAGATAATTTTCAAATTCAAACATAAAAAGAAAACTTAACTAATATATTAGAATATTATACTATTGTCATTTGACATGAAGAAGTCTAGAAACATAATTTAAAAAAGAATGACTTCCTTTTCTTTTTAGTCTATTTCAAAAAGAATGATCTTTCTTTTTTTGGTAACAATTTTTCATGTGACATGTTTAAGACCACAAGATTAAAGGATAATTTTTTATATTTGACATAACTTTAATTTAGGGTCACATGATCAAAAGTCTTCTTTATTTTCTTAAACTCTGTGTCAAGTCAAACTAGACTATTCTTTCTGAAATGATGGTAGTAGAAAAATACAATAGAGAACAAAAAACTCAAAAAAGAACAAAAGTTATGCTTTGATTAAGGGTTGAACTTCGACGCATAATATTAACCATTGATCCAAGCCATTCACTGATTTTAAAAGTGGGGAAAAGGGTCAAAATTACCCCCATAACTTTGTTTATTGGTTGATTTTATCCCTGCCATTAAAAGTAGGTTATTTTTACTCTTACCGTCAATAAACTTAACAAATATACCCCTCCTTCAATGGAAACCCCCAAATTAATTAAAAAAAATTGATTTTTCTTAAACTACCCAGTTTTAACCCGACCCAACCCACTTAACAATATAACTCATTTCTTTTACCCAACTCAATTTTGTTTTCATATTGATGATAAATTTCTCCACTCTGAAGCTTTTCAATTATGTTGATTGTTGTGACACATTGACACTTCCGTAAGTTCCAAAACAAATTAGTCACCAACTTAGGCTATGTACCTCTTCATGAGTCTATGACCGAGGGGCAAGTGCACATAGCCAATTTTGAGACTCTATTTAAGGTATAGTTGAACTTTATGAACTTCTGCAAGTTTAACTATATAAAAATATGTAATTAAAGTTTTGGGTAAAAAAAAAGAAGATATGTTCAAGTATAGATCTTGCAAGAAGAACATAAGACATCACTGTAATTTACTACTTGAATAGGCAAAAGTAAAAGGAAAGAACAACAGATTGTTTAATAGGATTTTCATTGATCTAAACGGAGTCTATTAATATGAAGGAAGAAAAAATGTACAGGTACAATGGTGAAAAGATTATCATCATCCCATGTGTATTCCACTACTCAGAGAGGGTGGCGGCTTTGGTGGTGGTGGGAAAATAAATTTAATTTGAATAAAAGAAATGAGTTATATTATTAAGTGAGTTTGGCCGCTTAAAATTGGATAATTTAAGTAAAATCGAGTAATTTTAATTGATTTGGGATTTTCAATCCAAGGAGGGGTACATTTGTTAAGTTTGGGATAAAAACAACTTACTTTCAAGGGCAGAGGTAAAATCAACCAATAAAATAAAATTGAGAGGTAATTTTGACCATTCTCCCTAAAAAATGGGTTCATTTTATTTATTTACAAAAAAATTCAAATAATTTATATATGATAAAACAAAAAAAAATTATAAAGTGGTTTTCTCTAAATATATAGACTATTTTGAAATGGTCAATGATTTTTTCAGTTAAGAAGAGCTTCCCTTGTTGTGAGCAGAACTATCTATTTGAATAATTAAGAAAGCAGCCCTCCCGGTTCACCAGGTTCTAAAACTGAAGGGTTCGATCATACACAAAAGAAGAGTTTGATCCTGGCTCAGATTCCTGAAATTTACACAATTATGTATAGAGTGAGTCCGAACAATTATGGGTCCGCCCCTGTACGAACTAATTCATTATTTACCTGTTCATTTTTTACTTGGTATATCTATTAAATAAAATAATAATTAATAAGTGCGTTTACAATAAAATATTACTTAAACGGATTTAAATGATTTTAATAAGTGAAATAAATACTTGCTAAATACTACTTCTTTCGTCTAATATTAGATGGCCACTTTCGATTTTACACGGTTATTGAAAATCATCAATAGATTGATCAATTCACTATTTTGTGTTTTATTCATATTAATTAGCCTCTTGAAAAAAGAAATTTAGGGTCTTCAAAATTTATTTAAACTTCCAAAGTCATATTTATTGTAGGGGTAAAATGAAAAAAAAAAATCTATACTGGTTTAGTAAGTTCTCAAGTAATATGACACAAATACTTTTAGTAATATGTCCATTTAATATGGGACGAAGGTAATAAATGGTATTGATTAAATCATTTTAAGTTTTTACTATCTGTGTGGTAGTAAAGGCCTGTTTGGATTGAATTTTGACTTATGACTTATAAGTCAAAAGCCACAAGTTAGGATTTAATAACTTTTAAATTTTGAATTATTTTTGTTATTTTGACTTTAAAGTTAGTGCCTATAAGCCCTTTTTAACTTTATCCAAATACTACAAAATTTGGCTTAAAACATTTAGAATAAGCCAATCCAAACGGACACTAAATCATCACATTCTTTTTTCTCCCCATATGTAGAGGACTACTAGGATGTCTATGATTAAATATTTTTTTCATCAACTGTTCAATTTTTACTCAAAGTAAAATCTTCAAAAATATTAGCTAGACTCATAGTAATAGAGTTATAACTTTAAAAAATATATGAATTTGAAACTAAAAAAATGCATCTAAAATGGGTCCCCAAATTCGGAAAAACTTTACACTAATTAAATTCAAATATAACAATAGAAATAAATTTTCTTACATTTTTTTTTAAAATGCTTTGTTGAAATAGGCACATCAACAAAGACATGCTTGTTTCAGTCACACTCCCTCTTTAATATATGTATAGAATGATTTACCCTTTGAAATCTGCTCGTCCACTTATATCCCCCAAAAAGTTCCTAAGTCTTTTTCTCTGTGTTCTTTCCATGGATTTAAGAGGAAAGCTAGGGTTCTTCGAGCATCGCAAGTTTCTTTTCCGAATCCAAAACATAGATCAATCAATGCATGTTAGAATTTCATCAATGGATAATACTTTTCCATCCATTGACTCCCAAGAAATTCTCAAATTCTACTTTAAGGTCTTACCAAAAGTGAAGGGTTTGGTATGATTCTTCATAGATTCAATTGTTTATGATTCAATTCAATATATTTGATCTTATAATGCATGGTTTGATTCAAATTACATGTTTTTGAGGAGTTTCATACAACACATGCTATATTCCTATTTTGAGATCATGAATTGGAGCTTTGAAATAATGCATCATGTCTGAAAAATTGCAATGACTATGATTCCAGGGTAATTTCGAATAAAGTATGTCATGTATTCATGAAATAAGGTTGCTTCCGATTAAAGTACTCTTACTATGAAAGATTTGCATGATTTATCCACTTCCGATTGAAGTGTGGTTTTGCTAAGAAAAAGTATCATGATTTAGATGCTTTCGATTTAGTGTCTTCCATACATCGATTATGTTATGAAATCATGGTATTATAAATGAGCGATTCTTATATATCATGAATATTTATGATTGAGTTAGTGATACTAGATTCTCACCATATCAAAGATTAAGATGAATATGTATCAAGTATTTATGATTTTTTTGGGTATTTTATTTAGCATCGAGTGAATTTGGGTGATTTCCAAAGTCTTTGAACTATGTGTCCCTATAGGATGTCCTCATTAGAAAAATTAGCTAGTTTATCCACCTAAGTTTAAGAACATGGTCCTTGCCTTGATAAGTAGGACAATATCTTTTCGATATGAGAGCAAGACATTGAATTTCATGTTATAGCTCACATAACCTATATCAATTAACGGTAGATATCCCACAAAAGATATATTTTATTTCTTTTAGCTTATGTATATGTCATGATAAACTTTTTATGTTTTATAAACTAAAGCTTAGTTGATTGATATGACTTATTGATCTTTCATTATAATGTTTTGAACTTACCATGTTATCCTATTTATACTCATGCATATTTCCCCATATTCAGTGCATTCCACGTACTGACACATATATCTCTTGTGCCTATATAGTTTCATAATATGGTTTGGTGTTCCACCATCAAACAATGGCTAATGGGTTGATTTAGTCATTTCAATTTTCACACTTATTTTGTGAGCTACAGCTTAACCTAAGTTACACCCTTGATATAGAGTCTTATCATCAGAGTTAGTATAGTTTTGGTATCTCTTACGATGTTTACGTTGAGATTTATATATTACTTTCATGCTTTATTCTTTAATATAGTTTTTCTTTGTATCATGCTTAATTTAAGTGGCTTGTTTAAGGTATTTCAAGATCATATTCCAAGATCGTATTCCTCATGTGACATCTAGGTGATCGTATTCAGAGCATAAAGTTTATAAAGATTCTATGAGTCTGACAAACCTCATTTAGTAGATTTTTATTCAAAAGTGTGAAGCCCACCATATTTATGAATAAGAGTCTACTTGACGTTTCTTAAAATTTGCTTCTTTCATTACCCTAAAGTGGTGTGATAGAGCTGAATTCTATAAGGATTTTCCTCCTAACGATTGTTCTATGCATTTTCAGAATAGGAATCCATGAAGAGCTCTATTGAGAAGGAATGTCAAAGATAATGTGAAACTCAAACTTCCTCAAGATCCAATTGATCCCGAGCAAGTGCCTCATATGGAGTTTAGCATTTTTCCAAGTGTCTGCCTAAGCCATGACCACTCAAGTGAATACGGAAGTTGTAATTCCTATGAACCTAAGGGTAGGTATGACAACAACAAGCATAAGAGACTTCATGAGGATGAATCCTCTAGAATTTTATGGCTCGAAACTAGAGGAGGATCCACAAGAGTTCACTGAGAGAACCTATAATACTATGGACATCATGGGCGCGACTTCGATTGAAAAGGCATATTCAGATGCTTACCAATTGTAAGGGGTTTCTCAAGTTTGGTATGATCAATTGAAGGAAGAGACAACATTGGATGTGGGTTCTTTGGATATGGGAAAGTTCAAAAGGGTGATCAAGCTATTGAGATGAGTGAGGCTAAAGTGAAAGAGTTTATAAAACTAAGGCAAGTAAATATGAGTGTGAAAAATTACTCTTTTAAGTTCACTCAATTTTCACTATACGCTCCAACAATAGTTATAGACTCTTGCGCACAAATGGGTAAGTTTATTGCAAGATTATCCTAAATGGTGGACAAAGAATGTCAAACCACCATGTTGACCAAAGATATGAACATTTTATGACTCATGCCTAACAAATATAGGAGAAAATCTTAAGGAAAAGGCTACATAGTCTAAGAGGGAAAGAACGGATGGTGGTGATTTTTCTCACTCTAGGAAAGGTGGACATGTATGTTCTTAATTTAGGAAAAAGGTTATCCGATTAGAATTTTCTAAGTACCCATGCTCAAAAGTTCACAAGTACAGGGTTCTTAACCTAATGCCTCAAGTTGGTGCTCTTAGTTGTCTGAACTTCTATGCATGTGTGAGGTGTGGGAAGAACCATCCAAAAGAGGGCTAAGTTGGTTCGAGTGTTTGTGCATATTTTGTTGTGGTAAGATTGGTCACAAATTGAGATATTTCCCTCCAAGGGTAAGGATGATCATCAGGTTCTGCCTAGTACTTCTTCTAATTCTGGTGGTACTCCTCAGCAGAATAGATTATATGTTCTTTAGACTTGACGGGATCATGAGGCATATCTCAGAAGTGGTAACGTGTATGTCGTAAGTTTTTCATTTATTGTATATGAACTTCTTAACCCCGATGCGACAATGTCTTTTGTGACTCCTTATGTGGTAATAAAGTTTGATGTCATTCCCCAAATTCTTTAAAAACCATTTTCAATCTCTACACATATTGGTAACTTCATTATTGCTAGATGGGTCAATAGAAATTACCTATTTTCAGTTTCTCATAGAGTTAAACCTGATAGGTTTCGATTTCACTCATCGGATAGATTGTCAAACTTAATTGGTTATATTTCAGGTTCTTAATGAACCTATCTTAGAATGGACGGGTGGAAATTCAATGCCTATAAGTCGATTTATCTCTTGCCTGATGGCCATGAAAATGATCTCAAAAGTGTGTATCTATCATGTCAGGGTTAGGGATACAAATTCTAAAACCTCTACTCTTGAGTGAGTTCAAGTTGTTAGTGAGTTTCCGAAAATATTTCCAAATATCTTATTGGTGTTCCTCGTGAAAGGGATAGATTTTGGAATTGACGTTGTTCCATGTATGAAACCTCTACCTATTCCTCCTTACCATATGACTCTGCATACCCTAAGGAGTTAAATGATTAGTTGAAATATTGTTGGATAAGGGTTTTAATAGACCAAATAACTTACCATTGGATATCCAATTTTATTTATTCGTAATAAATATGGTTTTATTCGTACTTGTATTGGCTACCGGCAATTAAATAAGGTCACCATAAATAATGTGTATTACGAGGATAAATGGCATGTTAGATTAACTCCAAGGTTCTAGTTTCTTCTCAAATATTTCACTTTAATAGAGGTATCATCAGTTAAGGATAAGAGAAAGTGACATTTTGAAATGACTTTTTAAACATAGTATGGTAACTGTAAGTTTATGGTGATGTCATTTGGTTGGAATAATGCCTCAATAACGTTCATGGACCTTATGATTAGAGTGTTCAAGCAATATCTTGATGTGTTCATGATAGTATTTATTGATGAGATTTTGATATACTCACAGAGTGAGCCTACAAATCCTCAAGGACCGATAACTATTTGTTAATCTTAGCGTATGTTAGTTTTGGTTGAGGTCCATTGTTTTCTTTAGTCATATTGTTACCGCTGAAGGTATTAAGGCTGATCATAAGAAGACGGAAGTAGTTAATAACTAGATTAGACCTCTATCCTATTTAGATACTTAAAGTTTCTTAGGTTTGGCCGATTATTATATGAATTTTGTGGAAGGATTTTCCTTTATTGATTCATCTTTGACTACGATGACTCATGAAAAGGTGACATTTCAATGGTCGGAAGCTTGTGAGAAAAGTTTCCAAAAGTTAAAAGATAGACTCACTTCAATCCTAATTTTGACATTATCGAAAGGATCCGATGGGTTTGCAATTTATTTTCATGCTTCTAGGATGGTTTTGGTTGTATCGTGATGCAACATGGTAAGGTAATTAATCATGCTTTGAGGAAATTGAAGGTACATCAAAAGAACTATCTAATTCATGATTTGGAGTTAGTGGCTGTGGTCTCTTCTTTGAAGATTTGGAGACACTATCTTTATGGTGTTTATGTGGACGTGTTCACTAATCATAAAAATTTGCAATATGTATTAAAGCAAAAGGACTTGAACCTTCACCTAAGGAGTGTTCTTGACTTTGTGAAATATTATGATATGAGTGTATTTTATCATTTGAGTAAGGAAAATGTGGTTGTTGATGCTTTTAGTCGATGAGTAGTATTACTCACATTGAGGATGGTAAAAAAGAGTTAGTTTGTGGTGTTTATAAACTAGCTCGATTGGGTGTTTGCTTGATTTACTCTGAGGATGGTAGCATCATTGTTCAAAATGGATTATAATTATCTTTTGTATTGAATATGAAGGCAAAACAAGACCTTGATCGGATATGATTGAACTGAAGAAAATTATTTCCAAAAAAATCATTGAGACATTTTCCCAAGGGGAATATGGTGTGGTTTGTTATCAAGGTCATTTATGTGTTCTGAATTTTGATGAGTTGAGACATCCAATTTTATCTAAAGCTCACAGTTCTTGATGTCCTATTCACCCAGCAACAACCAAGATATACCGTAATTTATGAGAGGTTGCTTGGTGGGCGGAGATGAATAAGAATATTGTAGAGTTTATGGCTAGGTGTCCTAATTTTCAACAAGTGAAATATGAGCATAAAAAATTGGGAGGTTTAGATCAAGACTTCAGAATTCCTACTTGGAAGTGGGAATATTTGAATATAGAATTCATTATGGGTTTACCTCGTACTCGTCGATAGTATGATTCTATTTAGGTTGGTATTAATTGAATGACTAAGTTTGCTCATTTTCATCCCATGAAGACCTCATTTCATCTGAATACCATGTTAGGATCTATAATTGGGAAATGGTTAAGTTGTATGGAGTGCCTTTATCCATTATTTCTAAATGAGTCGCTCTCTTACTTCAAAATTTTAGAGGTCATTTCAGAAAGGTCTTGGTACTTGCGTGAAACTTAGTAGGACTTTTCATTCTCAGACTGAGGATCAAACTAAGTGTACTATTTAGACTTCTGAATATATGTTGAGAGATTATGTAATTGAATTTAGTGGTAATTGGGATGATCATTTATCTTCTCTTGATCTTGCTTACTGTAATTGTTATCAATCAAGCATCCAAATGGATTCATCTGAGGCTCTCTATGAAAAGAGATGTATACCTCTTGGTTGTTCGAAGTTTGTGAGGCCTCTTTGATAGGGCCCTAATTAGCGCATGAGACTATGGAGAAGTTTTAACTTATTAGAGAGAGGTTAAAAAAGGCTCAAAGTTGACAAAAGTCTTATGCTAGAAAATGAAAAAGTTGAATTTGATGTTAATGATTGGGTTTACTTGAAAATCTAACTTATGAAGGGTGTGATGAGATTCAGAAAGAAAGAAAAGCTTATTTTCTATTATGTAGGACCATATAAGATTAATTTATGTTTCGGTATATTAGCCTATGAGTTGAATTTGCCCTCCGAAATTATATTGGTGCATCGACTGTTTCATGTTTCATTGTTGATGAAGTAGTGATGCGACCTATATTTTTCCTTTGGAGAGTTTTGATGTTAAGCAAAGTATTTCTTATGAAAAGGTTCTAGTTTAAATCTTGGATCATCAAGTATCAAAGTTGAGAAATAAAAAAGTTGCTTCCATAAAATTCTTTTGGAAGAATCAATTAGTTGAAGGTGCAACTTGGGAGGCCGAAGCCCAAGTATCCCCATCTCGTTCCCCTGCTTAAGGTTTAGCTTGAGGTATTAGTACCTCATGTTTTATCTTTCGAATTAATGTATTTTAGCTATTATTATGTTTCCATATGGATGCTTGCTCATGAAACTTCATTTTGAGTCTACATTTTAGCTTGGGGTCGATTATTCCTTGGTTTCTGCATTTTAATGTAATTGTTAGGTTGTTCGATCCTTTTCATACTCTATTCATTCTAGCTTGAGTCTTATTAGAGGACAAAAGTTCCTAAGGGGGAGATATTGTAACACCTCGGGAATTGGTAAGTGAGTTGAAAAGGAAGTTGTTACAGGAAATCAGTGTCAACTTAAACGAGTCCACCTATGGAGTGCATAAGGTCCCACAGTCCATAATGGTAACCGTGGAAATGAGTCCTAGAAGTTGGATATGTCAAGTTTCTGAACTTTTCCCATGGACCAACAAAACGGTCTGTGGTTAGGCCTATGACACATATGAGGTAGTCGTAGGATGTTGTCTAACTTGGTGGCATTGTGAGTGTGCTACCGAATCTATATACGAACCGTAGGAATTCCTACGGGCCCTAAGAAGTCAATCATAGGATTGGGTTGGGTTTTGTAAAATATTAAGTAGTAGATGTTTGACCTACGAGTGAACAAGACGAGTCATAAGGTGTTCTACGAGCCATATGAGGGTTTTCATAGGAGTATTCGAGATGTAGAAAAATTTTAGTCTTGAACTTGGGATCTACGAACTGGACCTACAAGTTGTAAATAGGACAACGATCGTAGGAATGTCTCGTTAAAATAGATCAAGATTTTATGTCTAGTAACATGTTCTATGGTTGACCAGGACGGTTAGTACAGTCCAAATCGTAGACATGTCTAGTAGTTTTTAAATAAGGGTGTGTTGTCTTTTCTTACCTACCTAACCTCTACACTACATCATTTTGGCCATATAACTACTCTATAATTGTTTCTACCCTTCAAACTAAGGTTAATTCTCTCATTCACTCAAAATCTCCCAAATCTCTCAAGTCTTCTTGTCCAATTTTCTCTCAAGAGCTCTCAAATCAAGGGTTAGGGTTTCATCAAGATTTAGGGTTCTAAACTCCATTTCTAGGGCTTTGATTACCCAAGGTATATTGTTATTCACCAATGGATTCCTTTTATTCATTGGGTACCAACAAAAAATCAAAATCTCCACTTCCATATCACCTAATCATCTAGGGTTTCATGCAATGTTCCTATTTATTATGATTCAATTAGGACGTGTGAAAGAGTCCATAGAATTCTATGACTTGATAGAAACAAAACCAACGAGTAGAGTCGATTCGGGGATCGGTGGGATGTTGTAGATCATTAAATCTTATTATGCATTATTTTGATCCATTTTATGGTTTTCAATTGATTTCATATGGACCCATACCTAATCCTACTTTATGAACTTGAATTATGTAGTATGCGTATTATGAGCTATGATCATAAATTTTATTAAGGATTGATGCATGTTTTATTAAAAGAGTGATTTATGACTAAAGGATGCTTTTAAAATAAATTTTCATTGATTTGTGAAAACTTTTCTCACATATGAATGAAATCATGATTTAGATGCTTAGTTATAAAGGTAAGCATTTATTATGAAGTTTATGAGATCATGATTAGAAAGGAGCTACTCTAATATTAATTTATGATTGGATTGATAGTCTTAATTATGTATTTATAAGTATTTGATATGAATATGATTATGTCTTTTCATTGGGATGTACTTAGTAATGAGAGGATTTTGAGATGGAGGTTCTACCGCTAGGGTTGTCTTAAATGACCTAAGTAGTGGATCCACTTTAGCAAAGAATGAATGTGACAGAGTTCTACCTTGATAAGTAGACTTCCCTTTTCAGTGTGAGGGTCATATCAGATTTTATGTTATAGATCACATGGTCTTATTGTCGGTTAAGGTAACTATTCCACAAATGAACTATATTTTTTGAACTGTTTTATGAAAACTTTCCTTATTTTTTCGATATGCATTGACCATTTTTACGATTCACGGTTTTTTAAAAGGGTCCTACTACATTTTACTTAGTCATGCATATCATGTTTAAAGTTCTTTAGATTATCATGCATGTGCCTATGTTTTTATGCATTTCTCCATACTTAGTACATTCAATGTACTAATACATACTTGTGCCTATATTACGTCACTCCTCCCCTCAAATGTGCTTAGATCAAAATTATTCTTCTTGATCATTTGGATTAGTGAGTCCTCATGGTTCGAGCGCAACTTCATAGACACATTATTGCTTTTAGTGCCTTTCTAATTTCAAACTTGTACATAATCTATGAGTTATGTCACAACCATTCTTATGATGTTAGAAAGGCTTGTGTTAGATTTAGTAGTTCAGTGCGTATCTCTTATGTACTTTGTGGGTATAGTTTATGTCATTTTATGATTTGAGACTTATCTTGATTATATCTCTTAGATTGTATTTCATGATGTCATGCCTACGTCAAGTGGTTTGTTTAGGATCTTTAGAGGTCTTATTCGGCATGTCACGTTTAGGATATACTTTTAATTGTGACATGATAGCTTCATCTAATGTCTATCCTTGAAAAGATTTTAGCATCATGAAGTTGATCGAACAAGTCATAATTTTTAGAAATGAGATATTTATTGTTGATTGTGTTTTAGCTCAGTTGGCGGTAATGAATATACATTCTGTGAGAACCATCATTTTTATGTATGAAGAAAACTAGAGCACCTCATACAGAGATACCGGTATGATGAAACCTTTATCTAGAAGGTCTTTTAGTTGATCATTTAACTCCTTAAACTCAACTAGAGCAATTATGTAAGAAGGATTTGAGATCAGTTAGGTATCTAAACAAAGTCTATTTCGAAATAAATTTTCTTTTAGGAAGAAACTCCGAGAATATCTTTGGAAAATACTTTTGAAAATTCATTTACCATTAAAACAGATTGAAGGGTTGGGGTTTCGGACCTTTAATTTTTAACTCACACTAAATGATAAATTCTACTTTAGATATCATATTTCTGACCTTAAGGTAAGAGACAACCTGACCTATAGGCGTTGAAGTACTACACTAACAATATATAAAAAGTTCATTGGGAAACTAGAATTTAACGAATCTACTTACAATCGATTGAGCCATAATAAGAGTAACTAGTCTATGCTAAGAATAATTTCAAAATCTAGCATGTCCAACTCTATTACATCACCTGTGGTTACTTTTTGAAAACTAACACTTAGAAATATTTGCATACCTGTTTATCAAAGTTTGACTCATCACATGCGTAGAGAATGAGAAGGGTTTTGGTAAGATGTCAGAACTGACATCCAAAATTATTGTAATATAAAGAGTCACAAAGGAAAGTGTGGCTTCTGGATTTAGTAATGTATAAACAACAAGCTGAAATACACATAACATACCAATAACTACATCATCAAGGGAATCTTCTCAATCCTGACAGGTCTACAAAGCATAAAATTTATTCTAGCAAGACTACCACTTGCACTATATGAGACACTCTACTGAGGCAGGTGATCTGCTGGAGCTGATGAGGGTTGTAATGAGGCTTCTGATGAACATCATTTCCCCTTAGTGAGGCCACTAAGCACTCCCTCAATATCTGACTTGGCCACCTTCGAAATGACTATCACCGCCAATTAATGTACCTTCCCTCAAGTGGTTCTTACCACCACTTCTTATAAACTATAAAAGTGGGAGTACTAGTGACACTACCATGATACTTGGAGCATGTTGCACTAGTTAATTTGGTTAAGTTAGGGATTTTGCTATTTTATAGAAATTGAGAGTGTAAATCACATTTTTTAATTTCTTAAAAAAGTTAAATTCTAAATATTTTTTTCAAAGAAATATGACGCAATTCAAATGCAAAATTTCAATAATTCTAAAATAAATAATATTTGATTTTCATGTTGAAACATCAATTGTAGGGCTGCGTATCAGTCGGTTTGATTCGATTTTAGAATTTATTGGCTATCAATTTGTTATCATGCTAAATTGTTATGGAATTGTTGAGATATCAATTTATCATTCATTGGTTTATCAGTTAGTGATCATTATCGCTATGATTTTTCGGTTTAACGTCAACAATTCATAAAATTTTACGGAAAATTACTAATGGACTAATCACTGATTAAAGTACGTAGTAGCCAGTAGTCACTCATGAAATTTCTCCTGTTAGTCCATTATTACATAAAATAGTTAATAAAACTCCATATTAATCAGGATAGTGATGTCAATGTTGCTCAAATTGGCAAACTCAAAAGGATTCGTCATAACAACCAAGTCAATTTCGGTATGAACTATAAAGATAAATTATTATGAGAAGATAAAAACGAAGACTTAAAGAAAGGGAACCAAATACTTGAACCTCAATTTAGACAGTTAGATAATAATATTTAGTATAACTTGCCGGTGTGGTAATAGTGACAGCGAAACAATGAGTGAAGTCGCAACTTTGGAATATTATTGTGACATTTGAGTGTCAACTACAAAGTCACTGTAAAGAGTTTCAAGACTGAAGTGTATACCCTAAAAGCTAAAAGTGCCCAAGGCCTTAAGTGATATAAATGAAATTAATTAAATTTCTTATTGGGTTATTGAGACATTTGATTGAAAATATGGTCAAATCGAAATTCGAACTGATAAGCTAATAAAAAGTTTATAGTAAACCAAGAATCCGAATCATTAAAACATTAACTTGAATACTGATCCAGTAACCAAATTATCAATTTCTATTTGACTTTCAACGAGCCTATCAATTGAATATGAAAATTATTAGAGCATGGTAATGGTGGTGTTAAGACATTAACTTAACTCTAAAATAAACAACACTTATCCATTTTGTGTTAGTCGTATATGTGCGCCACACCGTCTTTCTTTCGAACAACTTATTATGTTGCTCCGACACTCTTTCCTCTACGATTCTAATCCAACGGTTCATATTGTCCTCCACTTTTATAGATCTACTTTCCTTTTCTCCACTCTCTTTCCTTCTTTAACTATATTCCCATTTTCTCCCTCTCCTCTAAGCTTGCATCAAATCTAGAGAGAGAAAATTCACGCCACCATTTGTCGGCAATCCATTTTCTCATCTCTTTTTGTTTTTGCTTCAATCTTCCGACCTTGTTTTCTTGCTTCTGGTGTGTATCTACTTCAACCTTTTTTAAAAAATTTATTTTTGCGGCTTGTTTTGTAGTTGTTGCATCTTTTGGTTCTGGGTTTAGTTTAAGAATTTTTGAATTTAATGGAGAAAATATAAAAACTTACTAGTTTCAAGTCATAAAGATGTTATTTTTCTAGATATTGTATTTTTTTGTATTTGAATTTAATGGAGCAAATATAGAAACTTGTACAGTCGTATTTTCAAGTCAACAGGTTTGATTTTTTTTCTTGGGCGTCCTGAATTGTGTGAAATATGGAGTCCAACTAATAATAGAGTATTCTTATTGTCAGAATTCAAGCCAATTGTATTGGGATTTAGATCCACTACGTAGTTGTTGTTTTTGTATTGTGATTTAAAGTTGTAACCTTTGAATTTTTGGTTTTAAAAGAAGGAAGAGGAAGAAAACTGTGAAGGGTATCATGGCGCCTAGCACGATTCGGAAGGCGATTGGGGCGGTGAAGGACCAGACAAGCATAGGGATTGCGAAGGTAGGGAGTAATATGGCACCGGAGCTGGAAGTTGCGATTGTTAAGGCGACTAGCCATGATGATGACCCTGCAAGCGAGAAGTATATCCGAGAGATTCTTCATTTGACTTCTTGTTCGCGTGGCTATGTCACTGCTTGTGTTTCATCAATATCTAAGAGGTTAGGCAAAACCAGGGATTGGATCGTTGCCATCAAGTGTTTGATGCTTATTCACCGTCTTCTCAATGATGGTGATCCTGTTTTTCACCAAGAAATTATGTATGCCACCAGGAGAGGCACAAGACTTCTCAATTTGTCTGATTTTCGCGATGAGGCTCATTCTAATTCATGGGATCATTCGGCCTTTGTTAGAACTTATGCTTTGTATTTAGATCAAAGATTGGAGATGATGGTTTTTGAGAGAAAGCAAAATGGGGGTGGTGGAGAAATTGAGAGATATGGGTCTAGAGAAGAAAGGTGGAGATCTCCACCTGCCTCTAACAACAGAGGCTATGATTATGGTGAGTTCAGAGATGAGCCTGGTTATGGAATGAGGAAGTCCAGATCGTCTGGGGATGTGAGGGAGTCAACAGTACAGGATCAGAAAGATGTGACCCCATTGCGACAAATGGAACCCGAGAGGATCTTTGGGAAGATGAGTCATTTGCAGAGGTTGTTGGATCGGTTTTTGTCTTGTCGACCAACTGGATTAGCTAAAAATGAAAGAATGGTGTTGGTTACTTTGTATCCTATGGTGAAAGAAAGTTTTCAGCTTTATGCTGATATATGTGAGGTTTTAGCTATCTTGTTGGATAAATTCTTTGATATGGAGTATGAGGATTGTGTTAAGGCATTTGATGCATATGCTAGCGCATCAAAGCAGATCGATGAGCTGGTGGGATTCTATAACTGGTGCAAGGATATTGGTATTGCTAGGTCGTCCGAGTATCCAGAAGTTCAGAGGATAACAAGCAAGCTATTGGATACACTAGAGGAGTTTGTGAGGGATAGGTCTAAGGCAACAAAAAGTCCCGAGAGGAAAGTTGAGCCTCTGCCAGCTCCACCAGAAGAATCACCACCCGATATGAATGAGATTAAAGCCTTGCCTCCACCAGAGAATTATACTCCTCCACCCCCACCTAAACCAGAGTCTCCTAAGCCAGCGGCAGTGGTTCAGGAGACTGGGGATTTGGTGGATTTAAGGGAAGAAGGTGTTACTGCCGATGATCAAGGAAATAAATTTGCGTTGGCATTGTTTGCAGGGCCTGGAACAAACAATGGATCATGGGAAGCATTCTCCTCCAATGGGGGACCTGAGGTAACCTCTGCTTGGCAGAATCCAGCGGCTGAGAGTGGTAAGGCTGATTGGGAGTTGGCTTTGGTTGAGACAGCTAGTCATCTGTCTCAGCAGAAGGCAACAATGGGCGGTGGACTTGATCCACTGCTGTTGAATGGCATGTATGATCAAGGGATGGTTAGGCAACATGTTGCCACTGCTCAGTCAAGTGGTGGTAGTGCGAGCAGTGTAGCATTACCTGGACCAGGGAAGAGTTCAACACCGGTTTTAGCACTCCCTGCACCCGATGGAACAGTCCAGACCGTTGGACAGGATCCATTTGCTGCATCTTTGAGTGTTCCACCTCCTTCGTATGTACAAATGGCGGATTTGGAGAAGAAACAACAATTACTTGTGCAGGAGCAAATTCTATGGCAGCAATACGCTAGAAATGGGATGCAAGGACAGACGAGTTTGTCCAAGATCAGCAGTGGCGGATACCAAGCAGTTGGGATGCCTTATGGCATGCCACCAGTAAATGGCGTTGGAGTACCCCCTGCAGGAGGGTACTACTACACTCCTTACTGATTTTACCAAGTATACATCAGTTTTTCTATTTCAGTGTTATGTTCTTTATCTAGTGCTTTCATTTTTTTTTTCCCCACTGTATTCTATTGATTATGGATATATCTTCAATTTGTTCCTTGTAAGTGAGGGTACGTAGTTGATGAGAAGAAGAGAAAATTGGGTGAAGAGAAGAGATACTATGTATTCTTATGTTGGGTGCTCTGTAATCCTAGTAGAATGACTCTTCCGTTTTGTAATATTTGTATTTTTCTTTTGTTTTCTTGTTTAAGTCATGATCCTTTCTATAGGAAAAACTATAGTATAAACTACTACGAGATTAACTAGTATCCATCGTCACTGGATATTGCCAATTTCCCGCGTCACCAGTCTCTCTCCCTTTCTGCAGATTTATCTCCTTCAGCATTTTCTTTACACATTCAAATTTCTTACTACTACATCTAATTCCTTCTGCATTTCGCTTTAAATTTTTTACCTTTTCAACTTCCTGCAAATATCATTGTTGGATTTAACTGAAGAACATAAATGTAACTTATAAGTTTAAAAATATTGTTCTTTACTAATGTATTAACAGAAGTTCTAAAAGTATTCTCTATAGATTGTCATTTTCACCACATACACAAAATAAATAAAATCTGAATGAATTAAGTAATATATGGAATCACTTATCCAGACATTATTCACAAATCACAATGAATTTAGTAAGTGTGAACGTATGAGTAATTTTTTTTTTAATATCAAATTCATCTCGTTGGTTTTATCATATTTCTTGTAAATTAAATAAAGTTTGTTTTGCACAATTTTAAAATCTGAAATAGAAACTAAACTATGAGCAAAAATCACCTTATAGAATTTGATTGCCTCAAAATTTGACCATGAAGACAATCAATGAATCCTTCCTAATTTTGGTAAGCCAGGTCATATATTTGTGTAGAAAATAATTATAACTCCAAAGTCCAAATGGCATTATAATAATATTTTCTTATTTGTCTTTAACTATTAGAAGATGGAAATAATTGAAAATCTTACCTACTATAAGTATTAAGAATCCCAGACTGGCGGTGGAGAGTGGGGACTATCCATCATTAAAAATTACTATTCTTTGTTTTGTTATATACAAATTAGTTACTATCTATTTGGTAGTGCGAAGGAAAATGTGTTTTTTTTTAAGATTAGTTTTTACAAAAATAAGTGAGCTTCTTAGAGTCTGTTTGGATTTCTTTTAGGTGTATTGTGTTAAAATCATTTTTGAAATATCTTTTGTGTATGGATAAATTTCAAAAGTTATTTATAAGCATTTAACGTTAAACTACACTAATAAAAATAAGCTAAAATTCATAAATTATGATTTTTAACTTGTAGCTTTTATTTAATCCTAATTTATAAGTTTTAACTTATAAATCAAAAACTAAAAGTCAATTCAAATCGCCTTTGATTTATCTTCTTATGTTTTATAAGTTAGCAAAAAGTTAATTCTTATAATATTTATATTATTTGGATAAATACCATGAAAATCGAGAGTGGCTATGTAGGGGTATGAAGTGGTGGTAATGAGGCTATGGGCGGGGGGAAGGTGGTAAAGCTTTGGGAAATTTCCATAAATATACTAAAATAAATAAATATTTATCATTTATAGTAATAATATATTCTTTTTACTTGATTAATTTTAATTTATTTATAATACAAGTTTAATAAATATTATAAAAAATTATTCATTATTCATATATAATACAAGTTTTAATGATGAATAACACATTTTAATACACTTATAATACAATGTGTCAAATTTTATCAAACAAACATAATATATTTTAAAAAAACAATTATAGTTCATATATATTGCATACATTATTCACTTTTAAGTCATATTGCAGATTTAACATAGTATTGTTATAAATGGTAATAAATAAAATATATTGCTAAAATCATTAATTATTTATTAAAATGTACAAATTTATGTAATTTTTTCTAAAGTATATTGGAGAGTGGAGAAGATATTTTTAAACAGAGAAAATATTTTTAAGAATAATTTAGTCAATTAAACATGAAAAAATTGAAATATATTCTCTATCTACCGAACAGATGGCCCTTAATTTTGCCTATTTTTTTATTTAAGAAAACAACTTTAACAAAATTTGCATAGAATCCTATCTAAAATGTGAGGTAGAATAATAAAAATATCCCTTATATATAGATTCGGAAGTGTCCCTTAAGTATATTTTTGAACAGTTTAATTTTAATATACTATTTGCTAAAAATGAGTCTTCTTATTCTCATATATTTAACAAACTCTACCGACTAAACTTAACAGAAATTGAAAAAAAGAACCAGAAAATAAAAAAGTTACATTACTTACAGTCTTACACTATCTATATTACAATATCTTTAGTATATAAATGCTCTTAAAAGAAGACAGAAAAAAAAAAAAGTTACTTATCATGGAACAATTTTTCTAAAAAAGTTTTGGATGGGAATTTTTTTTTATAAGGTCGAAAAAATTGTTGAAAAAGTTGAAATAAATTGTTTACAATATGTGTTATAAAATCAGAAATTACTGGTTCTAATAAATTATTCAGAAACACGAAGTAACTGAGATTTTTTATAACCAGTAAATAAGATGAACAGAAATTTATTTGTAAAAAATAATTTAATCTGTAAAAACGTACCAGAATCTGGAATACTCTTTTTGAAAATTTAGGAAGAAAATCAAGTCCACTGAATTCACAGTGTCCCCTTAAGGAAATTATTCCCTCTAGTATCCGAGGTTTGATTTGGAATATAACCTCCCAGGGTAAAATGATTTTAATCAGTAGAGTATAGATACCAAAAACTCTACTGTCAGCGAATCAATCCACAGCAGGAAAGTACACGAAGAAATATGTGTTTTTAAGAAGAAGGAAGATCAGAAAATTCGTAGGAAATATTCTGAAGACTGAATGGTATTTATAGGCAAGAAGAATATATTCTGAAAGGTTGCAACCCTTTCAGAATTAACACGACCATTAATGAAAGGTTGCAAACTTTCAAATGGTATTGACTGTTCCTGAAAGTTGCAACCTTTCAGAACAGTCATGGCGGGAATTTTAAATATAACGGAAAAACGGGTCACGCGCGCGGATCCGGGTCGGGTCGGGTTAACTAAAAAATTGAAAACATTTCGGTTAACTTCTGTTATCAACTAATTAATTGAAAATAATTTTTGGCCATTAAATTAATTAAATAAATAATTAAAATAAATTTGTCCAAAAAGTTATCTCTCGATCGATCATTTGCCGAAGCTGAAGCCGAAGCGAGCGACGACGACGGCGCGAGGGGGGTCCCTCTTTCCAACCCTTTTAACAATTAATAGGAGTGTTTATTTATTTAAACTCTCCTATTTTCATTTCCATTATTGTTTTTTTCAATAAAGCTTTAGAGGACTTTTCAAGTTCCCAACCTTTCAAGTTATAAACTTTTCAAATTTCTCTTCTTCCCTCTATTTCCCATCAATTCTTGCTACATACCCAACAATAATGACATGCTGATTATCTTTAAAAAAATAACATTATACACAGGATTCACTTGTTGATATTTCAATTATTTCATTAAAGAATTGATTTCAGGTATATTATGATAGATACCTTAAAATTTGTGTCCAACAATAGGGAAGAGAGCAAATTATACACCTCTTTATTTTAATTAACTTAAAGGTAATAGTGAATAAAATAAATGAAAAGGCCGAAATTGATACATTATGTTTACAAATTAATTAAATTAAAATAACATTAGTAGGAAAAATAAATAAATTTCAAGTAGATATTTCTGCATCAGTGATAAATATATGAGAAAAACGTCAAAAGACCTCCTAATCTATTATCTAACTTTAATTACACACTTATATTTTACGAAAATCCTATTTTCCCTTTAAACTATTTTAAAATGAAATTATTTGCTCCCTAAATGCTGAGGTGACAAAGAAAGTGCAGTTCACTTTCTTTGAGAGAGTGAGAAGTAAAAATAATAATTACAACTTCAATTTTTAGATTGCTTTTTAGTTTATATTGATTTTCTATTTTTTAAAATTAAAAAAAATAGTTTCCTTTCATTTTCAATTTTTTTACCTTTTATTTTTCTCTCTTCACCATAGCAATAGCATTGATCGAAACTCAGTTCCACCACCAAGTCTTTTGTCAGCCTCCTATAGTTAAGCAGATTTGTACTCTCAAATCACAATTTTTTCATGGTAGATTCATTTGAAAAATTGACAACAGCTTAAAATTAAAATTAAAATTGAAAGTCAAGAGGATCAAATTTTAGTGTCATTAATGGAGAAATTTAGAAATCCTTGAGTGAAAATTATATATTTTCGTAGTTATGTTATCATGACCCAACCACTTCATCTTTAAAGTTGCTAAACTCTCAATAATTTCAACCAAAAAAAAATTCAAAATTCACTTTGAAAAATCAAATCTAAAGTAATATTGAAAACTATCACTCTTTTGTGTTCATCACTAAGCTTCAATGCAATCCATTCATTGCATATCCTACCAAACAACATCAAATCAAATGGTAAATCTTTTTACCAATCAACCTTTTTAATTTTTTTTGTTTTATTAAACAAAAATCATGAAGAATTTTCAGTTGATGTACATAAGGTTTATAAAAAAAGTTAACTCAAGGGATTCTAAATTTGAATTTGCTTTGCTAGTTTGAAAAATCATTCCATCAAAGTATAGAAAAAAAATGAGCAAGAAAGGAATAGAAGAGAAAGACAAGAAGGGCAATATAAAAGGAAAAGTAAAATAAAGGAAAAAATAGTATATTTTTTGAATTTTTTAAAAGGTGAATTACGTGGGAAGCGTGTGCCACTTAATTTTGATATAAATTTGGGCGTGAGTTTTTAGACGGGTATATATATCATACTTTTAAAATGTTAAGGGGGTAGTAGGACCCTCATGAAGTATAAGTGTGTAGTTGAGAATTAGGTAATAGATTAGGGGCCTTTTGGCTATTTTCTCATAAATATATTAAAGGAATCGTAACAAAGAAATTAAACTAACAAAAATAAGTGTCGGACCATCTGTTAGATGAGAGATAAATGTTATGAAGCGAACCTCGAGAATATGTCAGTAAAATTATTCTTAAATATTATAAGTTAGTCCAAACAAGCTAACACCAAATTCTGTAATAAATCAAAAATAGCAAAAAAAAAACACCTCTAAAAGTGAGCCATGTTAAATTTTTCTATATTCCCTATCTAATAAGTAGTAATGACTAGAATTGAAAAAATAATTATTTTACTTTCTGAAAAGATAAATCTTTTGAAATAACTATATTAGTAAAATTGATTAATAAATAGGATCGAAGAGACAATAATAACTTTTTTAATTAGTGAGAGGTGAAAATAGTGATAGTGATAACTCATTATAAAATTATTCACTCTGGTCCTTTGACGCACTCGGTACAAAACTATCATTTCATCCTTTCACTTTTACTAGTCCATTACTTTTTAATTTTTCTTTCACATATTCATTTTATTATATAAAAGAAATATATTTTTCCTCTCAGTATATTACCACTACATTAACTACACATTCTCAAATTAGTTTTCAAAACTTGAGACAGTAACATCTCAGAAGTCACTCAATGCAGACCAGGTTTGGACAATTGAAAAAATTCTAACTTGATAGATTTTTTATATTTACGGATATCATCTATGGATCATAAATGAAACCACAAGCCTTAGATGAGATCCACATATGACACTTCATAAATTAAAAACTTAAGTCATGAGTTGATTTTATACCACATAACCCTTTTACAGACCGTCAACACGATTCATATATCAATTTTAGAAACTTAAATTTTACCTGAATAGGACGAGCAAGGACTACTAGTTGTAAAAGGTTCTATTGGTCGTAGTTAGGACTTGAAAACTAAGTTCTAAAAATCAGACTTCCCTCTGAGTTTAAGATTGTACATTGATAGAATGTATGCCTTCACTTAACAAGTAATGGACCAGGTCCCTTACTACACTTCAGAAAATTTGCAGAAAATTAAATGCAGTAAAATCAACACAATGATTTTACGTGGAAACCTCCTTGCTTAAGGGAGTAAAACCACGACCTGTTCCACAGGATTTTCAATCGTTTTCACTAATCTTCAAAAGCAAAAGTAAAACACGATTACACCAAACGTAAGAATGAGTTATCAATCTTACCGTTGAACAATAGTCCTCTATTGCTCAACAAGCCTAAGTAGAAAACTATCTACCCACTAAGCTATCCCCCTTGGACAACCTAGACTTCTAACAACACAACACACCAAGTCCTTTAGATTTAGGAGTGGTTTACAATATAAGAACACGAGAATAAATTCCTAGACAACTAGACGAAATGCTCCAGATGTTGCTGTTGTTTTGGAATCGATTTTGCTTTGGTTTCTATTAGCCTTTGCAAGAGTTCTTGAAAAGTGTTTATCAAGTTGCAAAAACTAAAGAAAAGTGTTTAGGAAAGTGCCTTTTATATGGGCAAGTCACTTTCCTAAACTTCTTTGCCATTGGCTGGAAAGGTCACACTTTCTGACGCCATCGGGAAGTGTGCACCTACTTTCTGCACCATTTCTAGCTGGCAGTTGACTGGCTTGTCATTACGAGAGCCTGGTACCTCTACTAGGTCCCTAAGTTTGTCAAATCATCAAAACTACAAATAACATTTTCCTCCTTTTTGATGATGACAAACAATGATATGATCTGAAATCTATCTTCACCAAAATCGTTCCCCCTGACTGTGTATTCCCCCTTACTGTGTATTCCCCCTTAAAGTATGTTCCCCCTTTTTAGCTACTTACAGTTTACTTCCCCCTTTTGGCATCATAAAAAAAATATGCAGTAAACCATTGAGTCAACATAAATACTGAACAAGATCAGAGCTAATCAGCAATCAAACAGTAGAGGAAAAGCATTCACAAAAGAACATAGGAAGAACACAAAGGAAAGTAAAGTAACCAACATGCCATTATAACATAAATACATTAAAAACAAACTAAAAATCCATTAACACGATGATTAGCCACACAACAAAGAGACACAGGGAAGGATTGATTGACAGTTTAGGAAGTGGGGGGAGTTTTGGACAGGGATTGGATAACAAGAGTGAGTCGTGCATTGGCAGCATCATTATCCTTGATGGCATTTTCTTGCAGGGCAGTTATCTTCGCCTTCAACTCGTTGTTCTCTTTCTCCAGGGCTTGTACAACTGAAGAACCAGGTCCCTCACTCTGTGCAGTAAGCAGTTCTGCTTTGAGTATGGCAATTTCAGTCTCTTTACTACTCAACCGCACAGTGAGTTCTTCAGTCTCATGTTTAAGCTGATCCAGGTCCTCAAGAAGTTGAGCCATTTTGCTTTTTGGTAAGCCTCTGCCTTCAATACACTCACATTCAACCAAGGTGTGCTCAGAG
The DNA here is from genome assembly GCA_027705065.1 of Solanum peruvianum. Lineage (NCBI taxonomy): Eukaryota > Viridiplantae > Streptophyta > Magnoliopsida > Solanales > Solanaceae > Solanum > Solanum peruvianum. Next base: position 42,038,774 of record JAKWJD010001762.1, read on the forward strand.
ATGGTTTGTTTAACTGTCCCCACCTTTCCAATACCAAGAGGAATCTGAAAGTGCTTGAATACTTTAGTGAGAAAGTATCCATACCCCATTCCATGTACTCCTTTCCTCTCGATAACTGTTTTGTGAATGTGTTCAATCATAAGACCAGGAAGGCTCAGAGCCGCAAAGCTGCACAGCATTTCCATGACGTACAAGTCAGCAGCAGTAGCAAGTGTTCTCTTTTCAGTGCGAGGGAGAACCACTTTGTTGACGAATTCGAAGACCAGCTGATACTCACTCTTCATAATTTTCTTATAGATCCCAGCAACCTTGGTTGTGGGAGTCTTTGAAATCAGAGACGCAAATTCTGAAGAGCAAGTTTTCTCCTGCACGGACCGGGTCCCCTCAGTAGGCACTCTGAGGATTTTGCCCAACACCTCCTCATTCAAAGAAATGGCAACATTGTTCACACGTGTGAGGAGACTCCCATCTTCCAGAAATTGAACATTGTAATAGAATTCACGAACCTCTTCTTCATGGAGGATGGGGGATTTCTTGTTGAACAGGTGCACCAAGACTGGATCTCCACCATGTCATGCAGAGAGTCCATGCCTGGAAGAGTGATAATCCCCATATCAAACACTCTTCCAGCAAGAACTGCTTGGTTCCTCAGACTGTCAACTACTTCCTGCATGTTGACATTCTCAACTTTCCTGGCTTGAGAACCAGGTTCCTGTGTCCGCTTCCTCTTCCTTTCAGTTTTCTTTCCTTTTGACTGTGATTTTTCAACCTTCTTTGTAACCCTTTCTCTTTTCTTTTCTGACTTCTTCTTGTTATTTTTCTTTTCAACCTCTTCTCCAGACAACTCAACCAATTTTTCTTTAGGTATCTTAAAATTTGATACCTTGAAAGTTCGTGCACTTCTGACTGCAGCAGCAGATCGTGCACTTGCCTTCAAGGCATCCCCCATCAATTTTTTTGCAACAGACCTTGTATTAGGTCTTCTCTTAGGAGCCTCCTCCACAACCTTTTCCTTCCCCTTTCTACTCTCCACCTTCCATTTTAATGGTTCTTCTCACTTGCAGATTCAGACGAGGAAGAAGAGTACTGCCCTAAATCTGGGGTTTTATCAAAAATGGGTTGAGAAGGCCTTACCTCTTCTCTTTCAGGGCATCAGTGTGTTCTGTTCTGGCCTCTTCTCTCATCATTGCCAGGCTCTCGATCACGAGTTCCTCACTCGCTGCCAGGATATTTGACTCTGAAGCCCTGTGTTTTGGTAGATCTCCCTCAAACATGTTGTCAGGCAACATGTCTTCACATGTACCAGGTACTGTAGAGGTGTTTAGATCGATGGAGAAGAAGGGGTTATCTGGAGTATCTTGTGGAGGACTGGGTGGGGGAGGAATGCTGGCTTGAGCAGGGGTTGGAGAATAGAATGCAAGGGGCGCAATTTCACTAAGCACTTACAGCATTTGCTTGGAGGAAGATGAAGAAGAAGACATATTGGTGATACTGAAGGGGTCGTTGAAGAACAAGAAGAAGATGAAGACAGATTTGCCTTTGAATGTGAGAGGCCTTTGTGATAAATGAGAGAGATAAAGTTAAGAGACGGATGAGAGTTTCAAGAAGAAAAGACCCCTTTTTAAAAGAAGTGAAAAGGTGCCAGGTCCTTGATTAGATGCGTCGTTTGAGAGAGAAACGATTGGACTGATCGGTCAGAGTAACCGATGACTGACACGTGGCATTTTCAACGGTCAAATTTTTTAGTTTAAATTTAATGTAAAAATGCTAACCTGGACAGGTACCAGGTACCATGATAGAGTTTAACTTCATTCCTTTGTTCTTCTAGCCTCTTCTTTTGCTGAGCAGATCCCTATTGAGAGTATACCTACGAAAGGTACAAAAAATGATCTTGAACAAATATTTAAAATTCACACAAAGGATACCTGCACAGCAGTTCTAACCATCAAGGGAGTACTACTGGTGGAAGCTAAAAACATCACTTGGAGATCAACATCCCCAACTTCAGCCGCTTTCTCTCAAATTGGTCCTTGCTGAGAGCCTTGGTGAAGATGTCTGCAATCTGTTCCTCTGTTGGACAGTATATGAGCACAATATTTCCCTTCTCAACATGATCTCTCAAAAAATGATGTCTAACATCAATGTGCTTTGTTCTCTTATGATGAACTCGGTTTTTTCCCATACTCACAGCACTAGTGTTGTCACACATTAGAGGAATTGCTTTGATGTGGATCCCAAAATCTTCTAAGTGTTGTCTGATCCACAGCAATTGAGAACAACAAGCTGCAGCAGCTACATATTCAGCTTCAGTAGTTGAAAGAGCCACAGAGTTCTGCTTTTTAGTACCCCAAGAGATGAGTGATGATCCAAGGAAATGAGCCATTCCAGAGGTGCTCTTCCTGTCAACTTGATACCCTGCAAAATCAGCATCTGCAAAACCAACCAGATCAAAAGTATCACCTGCAGGATAAAAGAGAACCAGGTCCCCTGTTTTCTTCAGGTATCTAAGAATACGTTTTGCAGCCTTCAGGTGTGAATCACGAGGACATGCTTGAAACCTGGCACACATTCCAACACTGTAAACAATATCAGGCCTGCTAGCAGTCAGATATAGCAAGGAGCCAATGATTCCTCTGTACATTGTCTGATTCACAAGGGGATCAGATTCTTCTACTATCATCTTGGAATTTGTTCCCATAGGAGTGTCAATAGGTTTGGAATCAAACATATTGAATTTCTTCAGCAGCTCTTTGATGTACTTCTCCTGGCATATTGAAATTCCATTGATGATTGCTTGATTTGCAGCCCCAGGAAGAATGTCAACTCACCCATCATGCTCATTTCAAACTCCTTCCCATCAGTGATGAGAATTCTTCACAGAGGTGTTCTGAAGTAGCTCCAAAAATTATGTCATCCACATAAACTTGAATGATAAGCAATTCTTGTTCTCTTTTTAATAAGAACAAAGTATTGTCTATCTTGCCTCTTTTGAAACCATTCTTCAGCAGAAACTTTGACAACCTTTCATACCATGCTCTAGGAGCTTGTTTCAGACCATATAGTGCCTTATTCAATCTGAACACATGATTTGGTAGCTCTGCATCTTCAAAACGTGGAGGTTGCTTGACATATACCTCCTCTTTGAGATCTCCGTTCAGAAATGCACTCTTCACATCCATTTGATACAGCTTGAATCCCATAAGGCAGCAAAAGCTATTAAGATTCTAATAGCTTCCATTCTGGCAACAGGTGCAAAAGTCTCATCATAGTCAATTCCTTCTTCTTGATTGTATCCTTGCACCACCAGCCTGGATTTATTTCTAGTAATAGCTCCACTTTCATCAAGTTTGTTTTTGAATACCCACCTGGTTCCTATTATTGTTCTGCCTTCAGGTCGAGGAACCAGGTACCATACCTTACTTCTTTCAAACTGATGAAGTTCTTCTTGCATGGAATTGATCCAGTCTGCATCACCTAATGCTTCTTTAACATTCTTAGGATCAATGGATGATATGAATGCTGAGAATGCAACTAGATTTCTTGTTTTTGATCTAGTTTGAATTCTAGAATTCAAGGGAGAAATGAGATTGTCAAGAGGATGTGATGAACTATGCTTCCATCCTGACCTTGCAGCGGACTGATTTGGCAGACCATCATGATCTTCTTCATCAGGAGTGACATCATCTTCTCGGGAGTCTGATGTACTCTGGCTGGAGTATTGAGTAGTACCAGGTACCCTGTCATCCTGTTCAACCTCAGCATCCTCTTCAGGTAGACTGTGACTCTGATCATCACAATCATTTTTCAGTTGTTGATCTACATCAGTTTCAGCACCTTCAATCTTCTTGGTGTTAGCATTTTTAATACATCATCATCATCATTTGATCCATCATTCTTCAAGCTTCCATTTTCATTAAAAACAACATGAATGCTTTCTTCAATGCATTGTGTTCACTTGTTGAATATTCTGTAGGCTTTGCTGGATGAAGAATATCCAAGAAATACTCCTTCATCACTTCTGGGATAAAATTTTCCCAGATCATCCTTCCCATTGTTCAGCACAAAACATCTGCATCCAAAGGCTCTAAGGTGATTCAGCATTGGCTTCTTGTTGTTGAGCAGTTCGTATGGAGTCTTGTTCAGCACAGCTTTTATTAGACACCTGTTGGTAACATAACATGCTGTGTTAACAGCTTCAGCCCAGAAACTTTGAGGAAGATTTGATTCAATAATCATAGTTCTGGCAATGTTCACCAAGGTTCTGTTCTTTCTCTCCACTATTCCATTTTGTTGAGGAGTTCTTGGAGCAGAGAAGTTGTGGATTGTACCATTTTCCATACAGAATCTATCGAGAGTTGAGTTTTCAAACTCTGTCCCATGATCAGATCTAATGCTGCAAACAACCTGATTCAATTTGGTTTGAATCATTTTGAAGAATACCAACAGCTCATCAGCTGTATCTGCCTTTGATCTCAAAAATCTCGTCCAGGTGTATCTTGAATAGTCATCAACAATCACCAAAATGTACTTCTTGCCATTTCTGCTTTGAATCTTCAAGGGTCCACAAAGGTCCATATGCAGCAGCTCTAAGGTTCTTGATGATGTTACCTGATTCTTGGGCTTGAATGATGATCTGATTTGCTTTCCTTTAACACAAGCTTCACATATTTTATTTTCAGCAAACTTCATCTTGGGCAACCCTCGGACCAGGTCCTTTGAAATCAACTTATTCAATAAAGATGAACTCACATGTCCCAGCCTACGATGCCAGAGATCGGCATTTTCATTTTGAGCACTGAGACATGTTAAGTCATCTCCATGAGAGATTTCCAAGTTTGCCACATACATATTTTTACTTCTGTGTGCAGTGAGAATTACCTTGTTTGTAGTTAAACTCACCACAGTGCATTTCTCAGAAGTAAACTTGACCTCATTTCCTTTATCACAGATTTGTGACACACTTAGCAAGCTGTACTTCAAACCATCCACATGGTAAACATTGTCGATTGAATCTTCAAGAGATCTTCCCACTTTCCCAACTCCCAAAATGTACCCCTTCTTGCCATCGCCAAATGAGACTCCTCCTCTTTGGAGGGTCTTGAGTGAGAGGAAGTTCTTTACATCACCAGTCATATGTTTAGAGCAGCCACTATCCATATACCAACACTGACTGCTGCTCCTCTCACTCACCTGCACCAAAAGTCACTTGTTAAGCTTGAGAACCCATTTCAGCTTGAGTTCCCAGTAGGCAGACAAAGGAGTGATCAGATTGTACTTTGCCCAATATTGTAGACTTTGAATCTTTCTAACAAAGGACCTAGGAGCAGGAACAGATTTTTTCTTTGAAAATCTGTGAGTTAAGACAGGTTCTGTAGGACCAGGTCTCTCATTTGGTACATTCTGTCTTTCAGCATAATTAGAGTATCTTTCACATGAATTTTTCCAGCTAACACACTCATTTTTCAAATGTCCATTCTTTCCACAATGCAGACACAACAGATTGTCAGACACAAACACATACTTACTGTGAGGATTATAAGGAGGATTTATGTTCAGACTTCCTAGTCCTTTCTTATTGAAATTACTCTGATTTGTCATTTGACAGCAACTTTGAGGATTTGGTCCACTTAAGAGAATTTTCAAGTTCCTCCTTAAGTTTCACAACATCATGTTCCAATTTGTTATTCTTTTCAAGTGACAATCTGAGATTTGTCTCAGAGTTTTTCAATTTTTCTTGAATTTCAGCTTGCAAACTTTTGGCTTTTCATTCAGCTTTTCAGCTTCTTCAGTAAACTGACACAACTGATGCTTAAGTTCAGAATTATTTAACTCTAGAGACACCATTCTTGCCATTGTCTCTTCAAATTGAACTTTGTTTTCAGTTAGAATTTCAAGTTCAGCATTCATGGCATCTCTTTCAGATGTTAAATCTATCACAGAATCTAGCATGACTTTTGCCAAGGTTCTTAATTCTTAAGAAATATTTATCCAAGTCAATTTTCATGTCAAGAAGAGTTACCTGATTGTCCTCTTCTTCATTTTTGTGTGTGCCATGAGAGCGAACATTTCATTGAAGACAGTTTCCTCCTCCTCCTCAGCAACCATAGACACATCTTTTGGCTCATCCGGATCTTCTGAATCACTTGAAGAATCCCCCCATGCAGCAAGAGCACTTTTGACAACCATATCAGCAGCAGCTTTACGATCTCTGTTTCCAAGTACCAGGTCCCTTCTGTTTTCTTTGTCACCCTTGTGTTTTTGATGTTCCTTGTTTTCAGTCTTGAGCAAAGGACACTCTCTGATGAAGTGCCCAGATTTTCCACACTTGTAGCAAGTATCACCTTGACCAGCATTTCGAGTCCCATTTGTTCCTCTTTTATACATTTTGTTTTTTCTCACAACCTTTTGAAATCTACTGATGAGATATGCCATATCATCATCATCACTTGAATCTTCTTCTGATTTATACTTCAACATCAGAGACTTGTCCTTCTTGGCTTCCCTTTTTGACGAGTCATAGATTCGATTCATCTCATGTGTTTTAAGATTTCCAATCAAGGCATCCATGGTCAGCACTTTCAAGTCCTTGGCTTCTGTAATGACATCAACTTTGCTCTCCCAAGACTTTGGAAGAATTCGAAGCACTTTCCTGACTTGTTTGGTCATGCTTATGGGTTCACCCAGACTTCTCAGCTCATTTGTAATGGAAGAAATTTTGGTGAACATGTCATGTATGGTTTCTCCTTCCTTCATTTTGAAGTTCTCATATCGTGAAGTGAGCATGTCAATCTTAGATTCTTTGACTTGTTCAGTTCCTTCATGTGCAGTCAACAAACTGTCCCAAATCTCTTTAGCAGACTCGCAGGCTGACACTCTGTTGTACTCATCAGGTCCTATCCCACAGACCAGAAGAGTTTTAGCTCTGAAATCCTTTTCAATCTTTTTCCTGTCAGCATCATCATATTTCTGCCTGGGCTTTGGAACACTAATAGTCTTTTCTCCATCCTTTTCTTCCATCATGAGAACAAAGGGTCCATCTAGTATAATGTCCCATAGCTCGCTATCTTCAGCCATAAGGTAATCGTGCATTCTAACTTTCCACCAACTGTAGAAATGTCCATTGAAACGAGGAGGTCTGTGTGACGACTGACCTTCTTCGAGGTTAAGTGTAGTTGCCATTCTTGGAGCGAAATCACTTCCTTGGTGTTAACCAAATAGGTAGTGCCTGCTCTGATACCACTTGATAGAATGTATGCCTTCACTTAACAAGTAATGGACCAGGTCCCTTACTACACTTCAGAAAATTTGCAGAAAATTAAATGCAGTAAAATCAACACAATGATTTTACGTGGAAACCTCCTTGCTTAAGAGAGTAAAACCACGACCTGTTCCACAGGATTTTCAATCGTTTTCACTAATCTTCAAAAGCAAAAGTAAAACACGATTACACCAAACGTAAGAATGAGTTATCAATCTTACCGTTGAACAATAGTCCTCTATTGCTCAACAAGCCTAAGTAGAAAACTATCTACCCACTAAGCTATCCCCCTTGGACAACCTAGACTTCTAACACAACACACCAAGTCCTTTATAGATTTAGGAGTGGTTTACAATATAAGAACACGAGAATAAATTCCTAGACAACTAGACGAAATGCTCCAGATGTTGCTGTTGTTTTGGAATCGATTTTGCCTTTGGTTTCTATTAGCCTTTGCAAGAGTTCTTGAAAAGTGTTTATCAAGTTGCAAAAACTAAAGAAAAGTGTTTAGGAAAGTGCCTTTTATATGGGCAAGTCACTTTCCTAAACTTCTTTGCCATTGGCTGGAAAGGTCACACTTTCTGACGTCATCGGGAAGTGTGCACCTACTTTCTGCACCATTTCCAGCTGGCAGTTGACTGACTCGTCATTACGAGAGCCTGGTACCTCTACTAGGTCCCTAAGTTTGTCAAATGATCAAAACTACAAATAACATACATGATGGGCCATAATGCGAATCACATACTGTAGATGGTTCTAATGGATTAAAACTTTTGAAACCTAGTGTTTCACTCTAATATCTATGGACAAGGCTCTATGTTTTGTAAATGAAAGCATGAATAATAGATAGCACTCATAGATGCCTTCCGACCGTTCATCAAAGTTGTTTGAGTCTTTTTTTCATTTTTTAAATCTCTGGACTATTCTAAGTAGGAGTATTAAGGGATTCTTAGTAGCCCAATACCCCTCTTACACGCATAACACCAGTGGCAGAAACAGAGTTAGAAGTAAGTAGTTTAAACATGAAGAAATATACACACGAAGTAGTCGAATGGGGTTTTACATCTACTGTATATACCTAAAAATTATTTAAACTCTGTAAAAATAATATAATTTTCCATCGAAGGGGGTTCGGATGAACCCCATAATAATAATGTGGTTGTGCCATTGCATAACACCTCAAATCAAATTCCTTCTCTCTCAAGTTTCATCCTAAGCAAGAACTAGGGTTCCCAAACTTCAAGTCTCCATCAAGGAATTAAAACTAGCTAGGGTTCTTCATTTCAGGCATGTGAGATTTCATCAACGTGTCTCCCTTTACCCATTAAATTTTCAAGTCTTATGAATTCTATGAATCTAGAATTTTTGTGATTTTCATAAGTTTTCAATGTGAACCAGTTCTTCTCTCTCTCTATATATATAAAAAAAACTTTATTTGCATGTCTCGATTATATCATGAACCCCTATCATAAAAGTAATTTCATAACCCAAAGTTATGTTGTTTCAGATGTCCGTCTCAGATTATCAAGTTTTCATGGTTTATGATACTTTCAAGTAAAGTATCTCTCAGTATAATTTTCAGTTATCATGATTTAGGAGCTACTCAGTAACACTATTTCTACACTAATTGCATTTTCACTTGGGAGTTCTATTTAACACTGAACGAATTTAGGAATGGAGATTTAGTCAGCGTCTTCAAACCTTTAGTAGATCGATACCTCTAAGTACCAGAACTATATGTCACCGCAATATTTAAGGGGCTTCACATCAGTTAAGCATGACTCCTTAGTCTTTATAGACATAGCTTACTGGATCCACATAAACTCATATCAACCTTTGTACCTTTACAAAGTACATTGGGCCTTTTGATGGGAATTATACATCGAAATATAGTAGCTTACATGGTTATATGTCAATTTTAATATCTTTCACAATCAGTTTTTTTAACTATTGCATAATCACGTATTTATGTATTTTAGCTAAGTACTTCTTGATTCCATGTTAATTATTTGACCTGTCATTAGAACTAACATGTTTCATAGATTCAAAATGTTGTCATGCATTATCTTGCATATTTAGTATATTCAAACTATTGACCTCATATTTTCTGCATATATTGTTTGATAATCTAGGTTCTGACGCTGTATCTAACTCGTAATTAACACTATATCCATTCAATAGCAATCGAATTGGCGAGTCCTTATATTTTCGAGGACAACACAAGTTTCCTTTTAGTCATTTATATCTTATTTCAGACAATTAAAATTAGCTAGGGGCTTGTCTTAGCAACTCATTTAGTAGATGTTTTTTAGACAGTCAGTAGATTCGACTTATGTTTTAAACCAGACATTTGTGAGTTGAAGTTTAATATACTAGTTCAGTTTAGTTCAACATTTTTTATCCTTAATCATTATTAAATGATATCATAGTGGCATGCTAGATATGAGGTTAGCTCGGAGTTACTTGTGGCTTTAGCTACATTTTAGGATTAGGTGTTGGAAAAATACGACAATATTGATATTAGATTGAAATTATAAAGTAATAAATAACTTACCACAAACAGTATGTCGTGGCAAGCCACTACCTTGAAAGTAATTTTGGCTCGACTCTTGTGCAAATCACTGTGTCGACCGCTCCCCAAGGTTCCACAGTTACTCTCAAACACGTACACTCGTAGCTGAGAGTTTGGAGGTTGCTCAAAATCAATCACCCAAAAATATTCTAAGGATAAGAAAAGAGGAGGGAAATGTTTAGTTTTCCATTTTGTTGGGTGTATGGTAACGTTCACAAAGGTCATGCTTATAGAGGATTTGCCAAGAGGAGTTTCAAAGTGAAGAATTAATTTGTATAACTCATATTGAATATTAATGGCATTAAAAGTCATTACATCACATTCTACAGAAACTCTTCTTATGTTTCGGATCGGAAAAAAATTAATCTTTTTGTAACGTAATTAACGTTCTATTCTTTGCATTACATAAAAAATGAATAAAGGTAGAATTAATATCACAATCCCCTGCTAATGTAAAGATAAAGAGTAAAAATAAATTCTGGACTAAAGGAAGGAACACGTGCTTAAGTGTCAATATCTTCCAATTTGAATTGACACGTAGTGATATGAGGCAACAACTTATTATCCACAAAGTGAAGTACTCTTGAACTGATCGGATATGAATTGATACCCTTATAACACATACCATATCCTCAAAACTAAACAACTATCGTGATACAAAGTGCTTTTATGGTCATGCACAAACACCTTGGTTCTTATGAGTGCTCTAGAAAGATGACTCATATCTTTAATAAAAGGCGACCACACCTTTACACTCACATAGGTGATTCCATCAAGTCTCTCTCAAATAGATCACCTTACGACTATAGAATCATTAAGATCAAAATAAGTTCAAGGAAATAACACCCAGTTTCAACAACTTTTTAACTGCACCATGTCTGATGCGAATATGTATCTTTTTTCCATTACAAACACTATTTTTGGCAATTCCAATTGCTGGTTGTTAGTCACAGTGAAGAGAGACTTGTGATGTTTGCATTCCCCACAATGGCAGATCCGTCAAAAGATTTCTCAGCCACTCAGCTTCTTGCCTTGCAAACTTGAGAGCAATGAATTCAGATTCCATGGTAGAATATGTTATACAAGTCTGTTTGGAAGATTTCAACAAAATCACACCATTGCTTAGGTGCTTGTTTTATCACATACAAGGGCTTTCTCAATTTGCATATTTTATCCTCTTGTCCTGGAACTACAAAAACCTTAGGTTGAGTCATATAGATCTCTTCCTCTAAAGAAATGTTGTTTTGACATTCATTTGATGTCCCACTAAGTCATGAATAGCGGCCAAAGCAATAAAAGCTCTAATGATCGTTATTTTAGTCATATGAGAATAAGAATAAACGTAATTAACACCTTTATTTTGGTTAAAAACTCTAATCACAAGTCTAGCCTTGTATTTTCAATTGTACCATCATGTCTCAATTTCTTCTTAAATATCCACTTGCTACTTATGGGCTTACAACCTTGAGGTAAATCATACAAGTCCAAGTGTGATTAGAAACTATAGAGTCGAATTTACTTTTAATAATCTCTTTCCAAAATATAACACCTTTTGATCTCATTGTTTCATCACAAGTCTTAGGAAGTTCTTCTATCAAATAGATAGACACTATTTCGTCATTAAAAATATTAATATCAAAATTTTCAGTTAAGAAAGTAGTGATAAAATAAGAACCAAAACTAGTTTCGGTTCTACGTCTTTTACTCGTTCTAACTTCATTTTCATGCTCATTGGAAATAACATTAGAAAAAGGCACAACATGGGAATTGTTTTACATAGATGTAGAAGCGTTATTTTGCACATGACTCGGCACTTTATTTTTGAAAGGAAAAATATGCTCAAAAATCTCTGTATCTGTAGATTCACAAATAAAATGGTCACTTAGAGACATAAATCTATATGCAGTACTATTTTGAGCATAACCAATAAAGACAGTATCAGAAGTATTAGATCTAACATTTACTCATTTGAAATCAGGTAGACCAACCTTAGCCAAACAACCTCATACTTTCAGAAATTTCAAGTTAGGAGCAAACCTTTTGAACAACTCGCAAACCCTTTCCACAACTCATATGAGGTCTTGTCTAACTTCTTATTTGAGACTCTGTTAAGAATATAACATGCAAACAAGATTACTTCTCCTCACATATTGTTAGATAGACCAGAGTTTATAAGCATAGAGTTCATCATTTCTGTAAGGGTTCTATTTTTTCATTTGGCTACATCATTTTGTTAGGGAGTATAGGGAGCACCAACCTCATTTACAATATCATTTTTCTCACAAAAATCTTGTAGTGTTTTAGTACTGTATTCACCGCCCATATCAGATCTAATTCTCTTGGTTTTTCTGTCTATTTGATTTTTCACTTCTCCTTTATATTTCAAAAACATGCTTTCGGCCTCATATTTAGACTTAAGAAGATATACCTTAGTGTCTAGAAAAGTCATCAACAAAAGTACTGTAATACTTTTTTCCACCTTTGATCACAATGTTCTTGAAATCGGCTAAATCTAAATGTATTATTTCAAATAATTCAGTCTTTATACTAATAAAAGACTTGAAAGGCTTCTTGGCATGCTTTACTTCTACACATACAAGACATTTAGAAAACTCATCAGTTTTTATCATAGGAATTAATTCAATTTTCTAAGTCTTTTAATAGAAGCAATGTTATATAAGCAGAATTTGAAATATTTGCATTATTGACTTGAACAACGTTCAATACAAATAATCCTCCACTAAGATATCATTTCCCAACAAAGTCTCCTCCGCAAGAAATAATTATTTTATCAGCTTCAAAATTAAGTTTAAGGCCTGCTTTGTTGAGAAGTGCTCCAGGAACTAGGTTTCAACTAAGGGAGGGAACATATAAACATTGTTGAAGAATAATATCTTTCCAGAAGTTAATTAAAATAAACCTTTTTCTTTACCCATAACTCCAACAGTAGTGAGTTACCCATGTAAACACACTCTTCATCAGTGGACTCCTTAAAGTCATGAAATAAATTTTTATTGGCACAGAAATGCCTTGAGGCGCCTGTCTCTAGCACCTAGTTAGTTTTGTTTGTCACAAGATTTGCCATATCGACTACAACAACAATCACTTCATCACCCTCAGCAAGACTAGCTTGGACATCACTTTGTTCAACCTGCTTTGAGTCCTTCCCTTTTCTTTGATAGCACCTGGCAGCCTTGACCAACTTTTTCAAAAACAAGACAAGGGGCCTTAAATTTTTGAATTTGACTCTCCCACTTGTAGAATTGATTCTTGTTCTTGATATGTCCTTTTTCGAGAGTTCTTTAGTTTGCCTTTGAACCTATCTTTCAAAAAAGTACTAGAAGATTCAACAAGATAAGCTTTAGAAGAATTAAGAGAAAGTTCTTCCATCTTATCTTTGAGATAATCTCTTCAATCCTCGTGTGATTAATAAGTTTTTGCAGAGTTCAATTCTTTTTCTTATGTTTTAATTGATTACTATAATCACTCCAAAATTGTGGAAATTTTTTATGCAGAACATTAGCTTGAAATATCTCACACATTTTCATGTCCTCGTTAAGAACATCAATAGTCAAGTTCTCATATTCATGAACTTGTTCCATTATTCTTTCCTGCATCATCAACACAATATTTCTTTTCTAAACTATCCTGTATTTCTTTGGTAGATTTATTATGTTAAAAATAATCTACTAAAGGATTAGTCCTGTGATTTTGCAAATGTCCTCTATCAATTTTGTTATCCTTTTCAACCTTTTCTTTAATAAAATCATCAACCGTTATAACTTTTCTTGAGTCAGTAGTATTGTTAGAGCTATTCATAAAAGGTTCTTCAAATAAAACTTAATCAACTTCTAATTGTTCAAAGAAAATTAAAAGTTTTTGCGACCATGGTTTAAAATTATTTCCATCCAAAGGCTCAAGTTTTGACAAATCATTAAAAGTTTTGTTCAAATAAATAGTCATTTATCAATATTATATGTTAGAAAATCGCTTTCAAATTATTGAGAAAAATATTATAATATTGATATTATATTAAAATTATAAAGTAATAAATAACTTATCACAAACACTGTTTTGTCGTGGCAAGCCACTGCCTTGAAAGCGATTTCGGATCGACTCCGGTGTAAATCATTATAGCCGGTCGCTCCTCAAGGTTCCACATTCACTCTCAAACACGTGCACTTGTAGCTGAGAGTTTGAAGGTTGCTCAAAATCAATCGCCCAAAATATTCTAAGGATAAGAATAAAGGAGGAAAATGTTTAGTTTTCCCTTTTGTTGGGTGTCTGGTAATGATCACAAAGGTCATGTTTATATAGAATTTGCCAAAGAAGAATTTCAAAGTGAAGAATTAATTTGTATAACTCATAATGAATGTTAATGACATCAAAACCACATCCTACACAAACTCTTCTTATGTTTTAATGGAAAAATTAATCTCTTTATAACGTAATTTACTTTCTATTCTTTACATTACATAAAAAATAATAAAAGTAGAATTAATATCACATTAGGAAGTAGTTTGGCATTGTGATAAAGAAAGTAGACTAAATAATATAAATATAATAAAATATGCACTTCATTTGTTATGTGTTAAAGACAAATAAAGTACATTGTGAACAAATTATAATGAATAGAGTACTTGAAGCATTGACCATAGAGGTATTGACTAAATTATTCTTATCTCTTCCTCAAAAAATTAATTAGCGATATATGCATGTTTTAATTTCTTCGAGTAGCTACTAGCTAACCAAAATTTTTGTTACTGACATTTTATCTATCACTAAAACTAAAATAAAATAAAATTGGTAACCAATAACTGTCATTTTAGAAAATTTCAATGGAATACTATGTCCTTATGCCAAACCTAACCCTTCCTACATCGCCAGCAAAGATTGAAATTTCCACAAAAACAGTTGGGACATAACTCCCATTAATCATTTAATTTGAGAAAATGTTAATTAACTTATTAATGTTCTAATTGACTTTGCACGTATTGAGATCTAAAATTTGTCAATTAAGCTAAACTTCTTTTAGCATAAGCCTCGACTAATACTATATTTGTTTATTTTACCTATTTATTTTTGAAGGAAGTTTATAAGTTATTTTTAAAGTATTTACTTTGCAAAGTTAGGTGCAAATTAATTATAATCATCCACATTAACGACGTTGTCCACTGTAAATTTATCACAGTCATTTGCAACCTAACATATCATTTGTTAATTCATACAACATGGTGGATTTATTATATATGATAATAATAGAGATATTATATTATATATGCAAGTGCATAAAGTTCCAATAATGAGACTTCCCAAAAGTAAAAGGTACTCCATTATTTCAAACATGTCAACTAAGCAAACTACTCCAAGAAATTAGACATAAAAATAAATAAGTTTTTTTAATTTGATTTCAGCTAATATTTAAGTTGTTAGACTTTGGGTGAGCACAAATAGAACACTTATATTTGTATAAAATGGAACAAGTAGACACACATACATGAAATAGCATATATATATATATATATATATATTATATATATATATATATATATATATATATATATAAAATGCTATATAAGACATAAAATTGTCATGAAGAATGCCGCGTAGAATGAATATGTTCAGAGGCGGACCCACATGTTGTCCATGGTGTCCGCCGGGTGCTCAAGCATCCATTAACTTCGTTACGGAATATATATATATATCTATGTAGAAATTGAGGTATTTGTATAAAATTATATGGAGCACCCAATGAATAAATAATTTAGGTGGCTCAATGGCTCGTGGATGGGTAGTTAAGTCTTTTTTAGTGTTGTTGTACCAAGGTTCGAATCTCATTGTTAACACATATTTTTTATATTCACTTTTGAGCACCCACAACCTTAATTCCTAGATCCGCCATTGAATATGTTATTTGTCTATTTGATTACTTTTATATAAATTTAATTTCTTATTTATATATAATCAAATTTAGAAGACATATATATCTGTTGAGGCCAAATAAAAAAATATATTATGCTCAAGAAATTATAATGAAAGAGAAGAAAGAAAGAGCACAATGAAAAGAGGAAAATTTGTAGGGTAAAAATTTTGAAAAAGGAAATAGAGAGAAGTTAATAGATCTCAAATACATGTAATAGTTTGTGGAATATGTGGACACTCCATTAGCTAGCTAGTATGTATGTGTCTGATAGACACGTATCTATTAAAAGGCTGATACTCTTCTCTTTAATGTAATGTAATTTTCAGAGAGAAATAAAATCATATATCCAATATCGCATGATTTTAATTAATTACTTATAAAGTTTGTATGTGACACCTTTATACTCTCAGCTTTGCTTAAAGTATTCCATATTCTCATGATCCATGAACTATCACAACCAAAAGTCACATGTATATATTATTGCTTCTAATTTTCTTTTCTTTCTTTTACATTTATTTTTTCGGTAAGAGTGGGCTTATACTTTTTGGTGCTGGTTGGATAGAAACCCTATGCATAATGAAGTGATGCAAAGTAAAGTAGCAATCACCGGGAAATGTCACCCTTTGTCTTTCTAATGAATTATAGTCTTTCATTTTTGTCCTTTTACAATAAAACTTATAATAGTAAAAAATATATTGATAAGAAACCAAGATTTTACCGAGACATAAATCATGAAATATCGTACTACTTATTTATTATATAGGACGTAATGAATGACCAACTAAAAAATAAGGGGAAAATGTGCAAATAACCGCTCAGATCCTCTACCTTTAAAAGTTGTTTGATGCAAGGTAGAGTAGTAGACTATTAATTGACTAACTACAACTTGAATTATCCACCTTATTAAAATCTAGTACAGTAATTATCAAAATAATAATGTATATTTATTTGTAAAGAAAAAAAAATGCATCCAAATATATAAATACCAAATGAGACTCCCAATCTATGACTCAAAGTTCAAAGTGGGGTTAGGGACTACGAGGATACATGTATATATATATATATATCTTTTACCAACCTACTTCCTACCTTTTGTGTTTAGGAGTTGGGTAAAGGATACCTATAAAAATCTTTAATCTTCTGAGTGTGGGGTACAAGCAAAGAAAGGAGTAGAGATGTCACCACCCAAACCACCGTGAGTGGCAACCACCTAGAGGGAAAACCAATTAACAATCCAAGAACCAGCACGTCATTTCTAAAACCAAATGATCATGATATAAAACTAAGAAAAGTAGTTTAAAAATAACGAAAGACTTGTGTCCCCATAAACTTAACCAATAATCAAAACATTGCAGAAATAAAAATCTTTAAGAACGGAAAGTCGCTGTATCAAAATTCTAAATAGTCAACAATGGAAATGCAACCTCGAAACTAGAAAGCATAAGTCCAATAGTTTAAAGTGTTTGTGTCAAAAAAGATGGATAAGAAAATAAAGAAGAACTCGTGGTCAGTGGCGGAGTCAGAATTTTTAATAAGGGAGCTCAAAAAAAATAGACACATGAAGTAGTCAAAGTGAGTCCCTCATCTACTATATATACCTAAAAGATTATTTTAACCATGTATAGATCATATAAATTTCTGCCGAAGGGGGTTCAGATGAACCCTCTCATTGTAAAGTGACTCCGCAACTGCTCGTGGCAACTTGAAAGAGTAGCTCACCCTTGAATTCGAGGTCACGGTTTGTTCAACTGAGGTCTCGTATCAACCATCTGAATATATCTTGTACTCAACTAAGAAAGACAAAGTGTAGTATCAGTACACAACTACAATGAATTGGTAGGATCACATGATCAGTTCCAAACTATGAGTGTAAATAGACAACTACAACATAGTGAAGACATGCCAACACATATACCACAATTACGAATATATACCTTAGTCACAACAACAAAAAATAAATCAATACCTAGATCCATGTCCCACATGAACATAATAACAAATACTTATTCCTCTCATGGAACCCACACATAAATCATTATTTTACCCGGTGTGGTACCCGAGCAAACTAAAGTCAGTAAACATACGAGACATGGTACTCAAGCCAACCATTAGTATTCCTGTATCGGTATGGTACTCGAGCAAGCAAACAGTCAAAAACAATCATGCACATTCCCACTCATTATGAACAACAACATGTCAAATCATAAAAAAAACAATAACAGGATCATTGCATGAGGTTATCAACATGATGAACCAACAAGCAGCCACAAATAATCATGCACAATCCCACTCATTAAGAACAACAACACTTGAAATCATAAGCAACAATAACATGTTCATTGCATGAGGATATCAACATGATGATATTTCATATTCTTTTTTATCTTCTTACAAACATGCATCACACAATGATACTATAACCACTAGACATGCATGTATACATAAATCGAAAAATATACGATCACTTTCTACTGTCACGTCACGAGCCTTCGATGTAGCCGACATTTGAGAATCATTGCTATCCTCTAAGAAAACCTGTAACATCTCATAAACCGAAATATCTAGGATTATCAATGAAACTAAGAATAGTTATTTTTTGAAAGAATAGGAGAAATCTCGAAAATTTCCCAAGTGTAACAGTAAGTTTTGGTCATTTTTAAACGTCCATAAATTCTAGCTCAAGATGAATTACGGCCAGTTATTTATACGGTTGGAAAGCCCTTGAAGAGATCTTTCGAAAGTCGCCAAGTTTGCATAATTTTGATATCGTATGAGGGATATATGCCTATCGGATGTTGGGCTGTTGGATTGAGGAAAATCCAATCCGGATTTTAGTAAGGGTAAAGTAGCTTTTCACCCTACTATTTCCTAATTTGTATTAAGGGTTCATTAGGTGGTAAAATTAGACTTAAGTCAGTTTTTAGAAGATTTAATACGCTTAGGGATTGTAATAAAAGAGAAGAGAAGAATTAGAAAGGAGAAAAGACCAAGATTTCGCCAAGAACGCCAAGATCGTTGAGTGAGTTTCGTTGGGGGTGATCTCTTTAGAGTATGTGAGATCTTTCTGTGATGGGTTATTCCACCCACACAATAATATGTTTCATTTAGTGCAATTAGAGTAGATTGAATAATTAACATTGAAGTTCTTGATGAAAAACCATTGAATTCTTGTTGGTTGAGAAGTAGTATACCTTGGGTTGTTTGGTTTGTGTTTCCGGGCTGTTTTATGAGTCTAAACTATTGGGTATTGAGTAATTTCGTTATACTAAGTATATGGGGTGAAATCAATGGGATTATAAAAGGTTTAGAATTGAAAATTGGAGAAGAAAAGTTGGAAATCCCTGCTGACAAGCCCTGGGGCACTGCGTCTGCCAGAACCTCTCAAGGCAGCCTCTGTCTGATAGGACCTGGCGTGCCGCCCCACACAAAGCCCCTCAGGACAGTCTCTGTTCGTCAGGCTCTGGTGCCCCTCGCGCCTCTTAGAGCGCTAAGATCACCTAGGATCCCATTCCCCCCATCTTTCCGTACGAGTTCCCAAGTGATATACCTATGATTCCTAGTTGTTCCAACACTCTAAATTACATCTAAACATCATGAAATAATCCATAAATATGAGATCATTGTCTTTTAATCCATAATAAAAATCAAGAAAAGTTAAGATCAAAGTCAAAGAGGTTAAGAGTCAAGTTAAAAAGTTAATAAGCAAGTCAAAGTGAGTTCTTAGAGTTTTCAAGAGTCTTAAACAAATAGTTTTACTTTGTTTTAAGTCTCAAGATACCAGTTGAGCAATAAGTAATGAATTGAGCCTATATCTCAAAAATTGTAGGGGAACTAAGTACTCCCTAAGAGCTAAGTTTCAAGTGAAGCAAAGAGCGAGTTCATTTCTCAAAAGATGTAAAGGGAACTTAGTAGTCCCTAAGAGTATAAATGTTGTCTTTTTTGAGAAACAAAGGAGGTTAGACCTCCACAGAGCCTTTGGCTAGTTTAGAAAATGAGAACTATGATTTCCAAGAGAGCTTTTAAACCTGAGTTTGAGCAATTACCCTCAACAGAGAATAAATTGTTTTAAAAACATATAAACTAAGTATTTTGGAAGTAGTATTGAGCACCAATATGGGGACACGAGTTCATACCAACTCAAGTCTCCATACACCATATAGCCATCATGGACAGATAAAGGGTCAAAAGTTTTAGATGATTTGTCAGCATAGACTAGTGGATCAACTTAGTAGTTCAGGTTTTATATCGACGACAAGGTATAGAGCAGTCCTCTTGCAATGTGAGGTAAGAAGTTGTACCATCGCTTATCCTCATAGTGATGGTTGTCGGTTAGAGAATCTCCCACAGAAATTACACTTTCATATATAATCAAAGTTGAGTGTAGTATTGCATTGCTTTTAATGAACTAAGTGTTTACCTGTTCATTTACATATATATATATATATATATATTATATATATATATATATTGCGTGTGTCTTTACTACTTTATATTGAGTTATTACTTTTGAGTTGAGCAGAGCCAAGGTGAGTTCATTTAATCCTTTCAATCTTAGTAGTTGTTGTTTAGCATTTCAACTTGCATACTCGTACATTCAGTATACCGATGTCAGTTGGCCTGCATCGTCTTATGATGCAGATGCATGTAATAAGGATAAACATCTAGCACCTCTTTGATCCAAATTGAGCATTCAGAGTTAGTGGTGAGCCTTCTTGCATTCTGGAGAACTGTTTAATTGCTTTCAGTAATTCGTTTATAGAATGTTGTGGGGTTTGTACCAACATTAATCTTAGTAGTAGTAGAGGCTTCATAGACAATAGATAGTCAGACAGTCAGTTTGGGTCTCTCTTTAATTACAGATATACATATATTCTTTTTGAGACTTAAATGTCATTTTGGACAAAACTATTATTCAAAAGTGTTTTTCATGAAAAATGTTTCTTGCTTTATATTTAAGTTAAGTCTTCTGTTGAGTTAAGTAATCCAGACCAAGGGTTTTCTCAAGGCCAAAATTGGTTGTTGTTGTCTCCACATTCAGGGAGTAGGCTCTGCCATGACAAGCTTGGTATCAGAGCATAGAGTTCAAGAGTCCTAGGGAATCTATGAAGCCGTGTTTGAAGAGTCTTAGTCATTGGTGTGGCGCGCCACATCTATAATTAGGAGGTTGCGATGTTTAGGTAATTCTTCACTTCTTTGATATTTCTTTTCATGCATGATTAGGAGGTTGCGATGTTGAGGTAATTCTTCACTTCTTTGATATTTCTTTTCATGCATTACAATTTTTTCTCTAAAAAGTTCCCTTCTAATTCGTTCATGCGCGTGTTGGAGATCATCATGCTTCCACGAAGAGAAGTCATAGGTCGACTAGTCAGAAGAAATGTTGAGGAACCAGAGGTACCGAATGTACAGGACGTGCAACCTCAAAGGGAAGTCACCAGTGCTGAGTTTCGCGAGGCTATTCGAATGCTAAGACAAGTGGTAACTAACCAAGTCGGGCAACAAAGGGAATCACAACAAGAAGGGGCTGACACTTCTAGTTTGGGAACTCTTGAGGATGAATCCCCCAAGCTTCGCTGGTTCAATTTCTACTGAGGGTCCGGAGAACTTTGTGGAAGAGTTGAAAAAGGTATTTGAGGTGATGCATGTGATTGATGCTGAGAGAGTTTAACTAGATATATATCAACTCAAGAATGTGCCAGGACTTGGTTTGATCAGCGGAAGGAGGGCATAAATTAGGATGCACCACATCCGAGTAGGACTTGCTTTGAAGAAGCGCTCTTGAGGCATTTATTTCCCGAGAACTAAAGGAAGCAAAGGTGCGAGAGTTCCTTACTCCTAAATAGGACTCTTTGAGCGTTCAGTAATATGGGTTGAAGTTTACCCAACTGTCTCTCTATACTCTTGATATGTTTAAGGATATAACGAGCAGAATGAGCTTGTTTGTTACTAGCTTGGTTCGTGCTTCAAGAAAAGAAGGTAGGGCTACAATGTTGATTGGGGAGATGGACATTTCAAGGATAATGGTCTATATTCAACAAGTTGAAGAAGAAAATGTGAGTGATAGAGAGGAGTATAGGAACAAGAAATCCAAGACTAGAATGAGTCTAGTCAACATAAGGGTGGTTTAAGTCGACCCAAATTTCAGAAACAAAAGGGGCATGCACCATCATTTGCTAGTGCACCTGCACCTAAAAACAGAAATGAGTATAATGGCCATATTTTTCAGAACTTTAAGGCTAGACCACCCTAGTCCCAAGGTAGTGTGGAACAAGGAGGTAGTTAGGCACCTTCATGTTCAATTGTAGTCAAGAGGGCCACTACATGAAAGAGTGTCCCAAGAATAAGCATGGAGATGGAAATCCGAGAAATAGAGCCCAATCATCATAAGCTGCTCCACTAGACAGGGATGCACCAAGAGGAGCCACTTCTGATACTAGCAGAGGGGAAAACCGTCTTTATGCAATCACTAGCCGCCAAGAGCAAGAGAACTCTCCAGATGTTGTCACAGATATGATCAAAGTCTTTACTTTTGATGTTTATGCTTTGTTAGACCCAAGAGAAAGTTTATCTTTTTTAACTCCTTATATTGCAAATCAATTTGAGGTTATTCCTGAAAGACTTTGTGAACCCTTCTGTGTCATTACACCTGTTGGGGAGTCTATCCTAGCGATAAAAGTCTATTTTGATTGTCCAATTTCCATATATCATAAGAACACCATGGTTGATCTAGTAGAGTTAGACATGGTAGATTTTGATGTTATTTCGGGTATGGACTGGCTGCATGCGTGTTATGCATCAATAGATTATAGAACTCGAGTTGTCAAGTTCTAAATTCCCAATAAACCAGTCATAGAGTGGAGTAGTAGTTCAGTATTGCCTAAGGGTCATTCAATTTCGTACTTTAAGGCGAGAAAGTTAGTTTCAAATATGTGTATCTATCACTTAGTCCGAGTTAATTACTTAAGTACTGAGTTACTTTCCCTTCAGTCATTTTCTATAGTAAAAGAGTTTCCAGAAGTCTTTCCTGATGATTTACCCAGAGTTCCTCCTGAAAGAGAGATAGACTTCGGCATAGAAATCATTGCAAATACTCTTCCTATATCTATTCTTCCATATAGAATGGCACCAGCAGAGTTAAAAGAGTAGTTGAAAGATCTGTTAGATAAAGGTTTTATCGGACCAAGTGTCTCACCTTGGGGCGCTCTGATTTTAGTTGTGAGAAAGAATGATGGTTCCCTTAGGATGTGTATAGACTACCACCAATTGAATAAGGTGACCATCAAGAATAAGTATCCTCTTCCAAGGATAGAAGATCTTTTCGACCAGCTTCAAGGTGCTTCTTGCTTCTGAAAATTGATCTCAGATCAGGATACCGATAGTTGAAAGTTAAGAAATGTGACATCCCAAAGACAACTTTTAGAACCAGGTATGGGCATTATGATTTTTTAGTTATTGTCCTTTGGTTTGAAAAATGCACCAGCAACATTAATAGATGTTATGAACAGAGTCTGCAAACCTTATTTAGATCTTTTTGTCATCGTCTTCGTTGATGACATACTGGATTACTCAAGGAATGAAGAAAATCATGCTAGTCACCTCAGAATTGTTCTGCAGACTTTGAAAGATAAGGAGCTATATGCCAAGTTCTCCAAGTGTGAGTTTTGGCTTAAGTTTGTAGCATTATTGGGCCACATTTTTTCCGGGATGGGATTAGTTGATACCAAAAGATAGAAGTAGTTCAGAGTTAGCCTAGACCGACATCTCCAACAGATATAAAGAGTTTCTTGGGTTTGGCTTGCTATTATAGGAGATTTGTTGAAGGTTTTTCGTCTATCTCATCTCCTTTGACCAAGATAACTCAGAACACAATCTAGGTTCAATTGTCTGAAGCTTGTGAGAAAAGCTTTCAGGAATTTAAAAAAAAATTGACTACCCTCCATTTTTGGCTTTACCAAGGGGTACTCAAGGTTTTGTGGTGTACTACGATGCATCAAGATTCAGTTTAGGCTGTGTGTTAATGCAGAATGGCAAGGTTATAGCTTATGCCTTCAAACAGTCAAAGGTTCATGAGAAGAGTTATTCGACTCATGACTTAGAATTGGATGGAATAGTTTTTTTTTGAAGATATGGCGTCACTATTTTTATGTGTTCATGTTGACATATTCACTGATCACAAGAGCCTCCAATATGTGTTCACTAGACAATGGAAGTGGTTAGAACTACTCAAGGATTATGACATGAGTATTCTATACCACCCAGATAAGGATAATGTGGTTGTTGATGACTTAAGCAGGTTATACATGGGGAGTACCGCCCATGTTGAGGAAGAAAAGAGAAAGTTATATAAAGATGTGCAAAGACTTGCATGCTTGGGAGTCAGACTTATCGATTCAATAGAAGAAGGGATAGATGTGATTAATGAGGCTGAATTATCACTAATGTCTGAGGTGAAAGTGAACAAGAGCAAGATCCCATTTTGCTTGACTTGAAGGCAAATTTCCATAAGCAAAGAGTATTAGCTTTTGAACAAGGGGGAGTGGTGTGTTAAAGTATCAAGGTAGGTTGTGTGTACCTAGGGTAGATGGACTCCAAGAGAGGATCATGGAGGAGGCTCATAGCTCCAAATATTCCATTCATTCGGGTTCCACCAAGATGTACTTCAATTTGAGAGACGTATATTAGTGGGATGTCATGAATAACGACATTACTGAGTTTGTTGCCAAATACCCGAACTGCCAACAAGTTAAAGTGGAACACCAAAGACCTTGAGAGTTGGCTTAGAAGATAGATCTTCCAGAGTGGAAGTGAGAGATGACTAATATGGACTTCATCACAGGATTACCAAGGTATCACATGCAATATGATTCTATTTGAGTGACTTTCAATAGTATGACAAAGTCAGCCCATTTCTTGCTGGTAAAGACTACTTTTCGGCCGAGGATTATGTTAAGTTGTACCTTCAAGAGATGGTGAGACTTCATGGAGTTCCGATCTCCATTATTTCGGATAGAGGTGCACAATTTACTACACAATTATGGAAATCTTTCCATAAAGGTTTGGGTTCAAAGGTGAACTTAAGCACTACTTTTCATCCTCAGACAAAAGGACAAACAGAGTGTACTATCCATACCTTAGAAATATGTTGAGAGCTTGTGTGATCGTCTTCAAAAATAATTGGGATGATCACATACCTCTAATTTAGTTTTCTTACAATAGTTACCATTCGAGCATCCAAATTGATCCATATGAGGCTCTTTATGGGAGAATATGCAGATAAACTATTGGATGTTTCGAAGTTGGTGAAGCAGGGTTAATAGGAACAGATTTAGTTCACCAAGCCATGGACAAAGTCAAAGTGATTCAAGAGATATTGAAAACGGCATAGAGTCGCCAAAGGTCCTACATAGATATTAGGAGAAGGCCGTTAGAGTTTGAGGTGGACCATTGTGTCTGAAAGTTTCAGCTGTGAAGGGGTTTATGACGTTTGGTAAGAGTGGAAAACTTAGTCCCCGACACTGGTCCTTATAAAATCTCCAAGAGGGTTGGCAATGTAGCATATGAGTTGGATTTACCCTAAAAGTTAGGAGCGATTCATCTGGTATTCCATGTGTCTATGTTGAAAAAGTGCCTGGATGATCCTTCATTAATTGTACCAACTGATAAAATTGGGATTAAGAATAGCTTATTCTATGAGGAGATTTTGCTTCAAATTTTGGATCGTCAAGTTCGCAAGTAGAGAACAAAGGAAGTGGCATCAGTCAAGGTCCTTTGGAGGAACCAATTTGTTGAAGATGCAACTTGGTAAGCTGAAGATGATATGAAGAAGAGATATCAACATCACTTTGAGTCCGGAGCAAGTACAAATCAAGGTACCAAATTATCTTCGTAACACTTTTAAGACTATGTGTAAGCATGTTATTACTTGCTTTTGTTGGTTGCTTACTGAAATGATGTTACTACCCTTAGCTTAGTGAAAGAGGTATTCTTCGAGGATGAATATTCCCAAGGGGGAGGTATTGTAACATATCATAAACCCAACTAGCTAGGATTAATCAAAGAAACTAAGAATATTTATTTTTGGAAAGAAGTAAGTTTTTGGTTATTTTCAAATGTCCATAACTTCTAGTTCAGGATGAGTTAGGTTCAGTTGTTTATACGGTTGGAAAGCCCTTGAAGAACTTTCCAACGCCGCTGAGTTTGAATAATTTCGATATCGGAAGTTGGGCTGTTGGATTGAGAAAAGTCCAATTTGGATTGTAGTAAGTAAAGTAATCTTTTCACCCTAATATTTCCTAAATTGTTTTAAAGGTTTATTAGGGGTGAAATTCAGACACAAGTCGGTTTTTAGAAAGCTTAGGGATTGGGAGGAAATAGAAAAGAAGAATGAGAAAGGAGAAAAGACCAAGATTTCGCCAAGAACGCCAAGATCGTTGAGTGAGTTTTGTTAAGGGTGATTCCTTTAAGGTATGTGCGATCTTTCTATGATGGGTTCTTCCACATACACAATAATATGTTTGAATTCTTCGCAATTAGAGTATATTGAATAATGAACATTAAAGTTCTTGATGAAAAACTGTTGAATTCTTGTTGCTTAAGTTGTAGTATAACTTTGGTTGTTTGATTCGTGTTTCTGGGTTGTTTTTCAAGTCTAAACTATTGTTTATTGAGAATTTTTGTGATCCTAATTGTTTGGGGTGATATCCATGGGATTATAGAAGATTTAAAATTGAAAATAAGAGAAGAAAAGTTTGAAATCCCGTTTGACAGGACCTGGGGCACCGCGCCTGCCAGAGCCCCTCAGGGCAGCCTTTTCCGGACACGGCCTGGCGTGCTGCACCATGCAGATCCCATCAGGACATTCTCTGTTCGTCGGGCTTTGACGCCCCGTGCCTTACATAGCGCCAGGGTCACCCGAAGATCCCATTTTCCACCCATATTTTTGTACGAGTTCCTAAGTGATGTACCTATAATTCCTAGTTGATTCTAACAATCGAAAGTACATCTAAAGATCATGAAATCATGCATAAAGATGATATCATGGTCCATAATCAAATTCAAAAAAAGTTAAGAGCAAAGTCAAAGAAGTTAAGAGTCAAATTCAAAAATAAAGAAACAACTCAAAGTGAGTTCTTAGAGTTTTCAAGACTGTTAAACAAACATTTTTACTTTATTTTAAGGCTTAAGATACAAGGTGAGCAAAGAGTAATGAGTTGAGTCTAAGTATCAAAATTTATAAGTGAACTAAGTATTCCCTAAGAGTTAAGTTTCAAGTAAAGCAAAGATCTAAGAGTGAGTTCATTTGTCAAAAGTTATAAGGAAACTAAGTAGTCCCTAAGAGTATGAATGTTTTTACATTTTGAGAAATATAGAAAGCTAGACTTCCACAGAGCCTTACACTAGTTTAAAAAAAGGGACCTAGGATTTCCAACAGAGCTTTTAAAGCTATGTTTGAGCAATTACCTCAAACAAGAAAAGAAGTTATTTTAAAAACATATGAGCGAAGTATTTTTGGAGTAGTATTGAGCACCGATATGGGGACACGAGTTCATATTAACTCAAATATCCATAAGCCATGTAGCCATCATGGACAGATAAAGGGTTATGCTTTTTAGATGATTCCTTAGTGCTTTTTATCATTGACTAGTGGATCTACTTAGTAGTTTAGGTTGTATACCAACGGCAAGGTACAGAGCGGTCCTTTTGCAACGTGATGTAAGATGTTGTACCATCGCTTAGACTCATAGTGATGATTGTCGGTTAGAGAACCTCCCACAAAAATTATATTACTTTCATATATAAGTAAAAATTGAGTTAAATAACGCATTACTTTTAATCCACTAAGTGTTTACACGGCTTTTACAAGTTTTATATATATTTCATGTGTCTTTAGTGCTTTACATTTAGTTATTACTTCTTGAGTTGAGCAGCCAAGGTAATTTCATTCTTAATCATTTCAAGCTTAATAGTTGTTGTTTAGAATTCCAACTCTCATACTCGTACATTCATTGTACTGATGCTAGTTGACCTGCATCGTCTTATAATGTAGATGTAGGTAACCGGATCAACATGAAGTGCCTCGTTGATCCACATTGAGCTTCAGAGTTTGTGGTAAACTCCTTGCATTATGAATGACTTTTAAATTGCTTTTCGTATTTCCTTTATAGAATGTTGTGAGGTTTGTCCCAACATTTATCTTAGTATTAATAGAGGTTTCACAGACTAATAGATAGTCATACATGAGAATTCTTCCATATTTATATTTGAATTAAGTCTTCCATTGAGTTAAGTAAGTCAGGCCAAGGGTTCTCTCAAGGCCAGCTATGGTCGTTGGGTGTCGGCCACATTTAAGGTGTGGGCTCTAGGCGTGACAAAACCCTTGCCTCGACTGACTATCGACATTTGAGAATCATTGCTAGTCCCCAAGAAAACCTTGCCATGACTAACTTTTTAGATGAAGAGTGATTTAAGCAAATATGGGCTTTAAAACTAAAATAACTCACTTGTCTCAAAATACTCAATATAAACTATTTGAAATAAACTAAATTAAAGTCGTAAGAGTTTGCACAACATCTCGAAAGAAATACTGAAAAACTCTTAATATTATCTGTCTATGAGCTTATATTGCTCAACATAGATATCTAAGAAAGACCTACGACACCTCAAAATAACTAAACTAGAAATAAAATGGAGTCGCCGAGAGAAAGGAGGTCTCATCAAAAGTTGTCAATGAGTGCAAATTGACCTCAATGAAGCAGTTGTTGATGATCTTGAACACATATATCTGCATCATACAAAGATACAACTCGAATAACATTAGTACATTTAATGTATGAGTATGTAATATTGCTGAAGAAACAATAACAGAACTGAAAGTGCTGGAGAAATACTCAACTGAATGTAAATCATAAATAGAGATAAGATCAATTAAAGCTTTGCAAAGTAAAAGATGTTAACTCAAAGAACTATGTGTGTGTGAGAGTCTATATATATATATATATATATATATAATATATATATATATATATATATATATATATATAAAAGAGAAGTATTATTTGCTCTATTAGGGAGTTTCTTTAACTGACAACCATTACTATGAATCTTGTGATGAGATAACATCTCATCGACACCGTAAGAACTGACATATTCCGTATTGGTGTATAAAACATAATCAACTCATAAATCTATCTAATAGACCTTCTCATAGGTAATAAGGAGTCGCCCAAATGTTGTTACGATCATATCCCATGTTGGCTATGTGATTTATAAGAAATCTGAGTTTTCTAAATTCTTTTCGATATTGGTGCTCAATAATACACCTAAAATTTATAACTCAATGCTCAAGTAAAATACTCTCTTTGGGTTGAGATAAGTTCTCAAATAAGCCTCTTGAAGAATGATACTCTGTTTAGACATAAAAATGATACGTTTGAGAATCCTTTATTCCTTAAACTCTTCTCAAAATAGAAGTTTATTGTTAACTTGGTCTTAAACTCATTCTAACTTCTTAAAATTCATTTTAAGGAAAAATGATCGTTTTGAAGAGTCTCAATCAAAACTCAGAAATTAGGGCACATGTGATATTATCAACATTAATAATAGCTCAAGGATGTCAAAGCATAATATAGTTCAACTAATAGACATAAATTTAGAACTCATAATTAATAATTTGATTTACATAAGAGATTCTTGAAACTAAGGGTAAACCCAAGATTTAACTCTTACTAACTGAATTGAGTTTGGAAGGTGAGGAAGAACCTATTCCATCACTCTAAATAGCCTTTCATACTTGGAATAACATATTTATTGAAGAGTTTGAAAAATAAATTGATTGGAAGCCTTGAAACCCTAAATTTGTCTTCCTCACGATTTTCATTTTTATTGGGGAGTTGAGTGCATCAAATAAAATAAATTGAGTATTTGGTGGAATATATTCCCCTATTTGAATTTAAAACATTTTAGTTTGGTCTTAGTAAAAGTGGAAAAGACAAAATAAACTCAACTTAAAAAGTTGTCGAAAATCTTCCACGATCCATTTATAGTCCGTGGTTTGATCTACGGACTATAGATCCCATTCTTGGAATTCATAGTAAAGGTTAAGGTTTAAAATATTGTTTTATGGGTCATAAATATGACCCATATAAGTTTTTACACAATAAAGATACAATTCATAGAATTTATGTTAAATTTTAAGGCTCAAAAGTTCATCATATGGGTCCGAAGTATTGCTTTTATAACTTTCTAACCCTTGTAGATGGGTCTATAGAAATTGAACCTCAAAATTTGTCTCTCCAAAGTTTTGTAAAGAGTTGAAAGTACAGGTCGTAGCTCTTTCTACGTTCCGTAGAAGTACCCTTAGGTTACTGACTCAAAAAACTTTATTGTGGTAGTCTCTAGTAAAATAATCATATCTTTTTACTCTGAAATGAGGTATACTTGGCGGCGTTGAAAAGAAGATTCATAGACCTTTGATTTTATAGGTTATGGTTCAACTTATTCATTATTTGTTGAGATATCTGATCATTTAATATTGACCCAAGTAGAATCTTATATCAAAACTTAATCGGTTAGGAAGCTTTCAACTCAAATTTGTACTAGGGTATTCTAGTAGCCTTAATTCATATTCAAATCCATTATCACACTAAATTTTTTTTCTTAAAACCTACAAACAATTTAAAAATCACCCAACACTACCTTATTCTCAAATGAAGAATGATTTGGGTCTCACCTTCGAAATTTGCGGGGTGTTACACCTATGTCGAAAGCCTCTAGGGAACTCTAAAGAACCCGAGCTTCCCCCTTGTTTAATACCTTGACTTTTTATTAGTCTAAAACAATAAAAACATACAAGTATCATTCAAAAATGTCCCAACAATGCCTGAATTATAACCAAATCCTAATTCTAGACAAATTTATGATCATTCAATCCAACCTAGGGCTTTTTTCATCATTAAATCAAGTTAAAACCTTCCCTCAAGTGTAATATCCTAGATTCTCTTAAAAATAATTTATAAGATGAAGGAGTAATATACTTACCTATACTTACAAAATTGATGGAAAATAAGTAGGAATCACCTTAATTTACTCCTCCCCGTTCCGATATCAATGATACAAAAAATGTGAGATTTTGGGACATTTCTACATAAAATCCCAATTTACCCCGCTTTAGTGGTTGTCATCCCGCTATAGCATCTGCTCATGTCTGCTACAATGGTCACAGCCTTCTATAGAAGATTTCATGAACTTTAAAGACTTGGAAGTCCCTAAAAATCCTTTTGTTCGCAACATACCTTTCTTCCCTTGATGTCTCAAACTATCCACTTCATGTCAATATCAATTCTAAGAGTTCAACTCACCCGATTTTATTTTTTAAATCCCACAAGTTCCTTAACATATTGGATACTAAAAAGTATATACAAATCCTAGATATTTCAAACCACTCATTCATGTATTACCCTATATCTCACCTAACCTAGATTTATTTGAGACTACCGTACCATAAAATTTTCAAGTCATACCTGAAATGTTTTCTAGTCTTATATTTTCACCATTGACCTACTCATTATGACCTAGACAAGTCATTACAATAGATAATAATTTATCTGTTGCTCATCCTCAATTTATGAAATTAAAAAAAAAGGATAGTATTTGAATCCTAAAACAAGTTAGGGTAATTATCTCGCATGTCCTCTTAGTCTTGTATTATATATATCCTTCTCAACCAGATGATGTTTCAACTATATCTTTACTGTGTTATTCTCCTTTGTCTTCAACTTTTAGATATCCTGATTAGAATCATGACTGGTTCCTATTATTACTTCAAGTCCTTATCTAACACTATTCATCTCATTTGATTATATAATCCCCACATAAATACATGAAAAACTAGGTGGATTCATAGAATGTTGGGTTGAAGTGCTAACTTGTAAGCCACTAGCCCCATGCCGTCAAAAATATCAAACATACTAATGTAGCAAAGTCTAAGCTTACCCTTCTTACGATATCTCAACACTCCTTTTATAAGTGAGACTTTTAACAAAAATTGTTCCCCCAACTTTAAAGGTCATGTCTCTTGCATTGTGATCCACACAGTCTTTCTGCCTACTCTGGGCTACCAATAACTTAGATTGAATATCCCTCGCCCTTTCCTATGCTTTTTTAACCACTATATGGGCAATTTACATCCCCTCCAATAGCATGCCTCCATATTAATCCTTTAGTGATAATCTTTATTATAACAGAGCTTACACAAGGACAAGAATTGATCTCAATGGCCCCCAAAGTCAATGACACACGCTCTTAACATGTCTTTTAGTATCCAAATTTTCCTCTTCGACTGACTGTCGGTCTATGGGTAGAAGGATATATTGAAATTTAGTTGAGTACCCAACATATCATGCAACATACGCCAAAACATTGAAGTAAATTGTGTTGAACAATTTGAAATCGTAGAAAGAGGCACCCATGCGACCTTACTATTTAGTTGATATAAATCTTGGTTAACTGTTGAGAGTTGTAATCCACTACGACTGGAGTAAAGTGGGTTGATTAAGTGAACCTGCCTACAATGAACCAAATTAAGCCATACTTTCTCAAGGTCTTAAGTAGTCCCACTACAAAATTCATGGATATATTTTCCCTTTTCCACTTAGGAATAGACATACTCTAAAGTAAACCTGCAGACTATTAGTGTTCATACTATACCTATTGGCAACTCTGACATTTAGAAACATACTCAACAATGTATTTATTCATCCCTGACCACCAATAAAGCTTTCTCGAATCCCGATACATCTTGGTCACACCTGATGAGTAGAATTTCATGAACCATAAAACTCTGCCACCACACTAAGGATCAACTCATCAACCCAAGAGACACAAATTCTTTCTCTAAAATTGAGCACGTCTTCTATATCGACAGAGAAATCTTGGGTCTCCAATATACCACCTTATTTTTTAGCCTACTCAAATTCTAACCCTCAAACTTCTTAGCCTTGATTAACTATACAAATGTGGGCTTACCTCAATATTGGATAACACCCAACCTTCTCAATGATACCCAACCGCTTGAACTTAGACTGTAAATTCTAAATATCTATGGCCAAAAGTCACTTAGACACCCCTAAATATGTCAAACTGCCATGCTAACCATTTTTTGGCCTACTATTTGTACCATAACATTGACCTTCCTTGGATTATAATGAATAGCCACAACATAGTCCTTGAGAAATTTCATCCATCTACTTCAACTCAAACTCAAAACTCAACACATGTTGTAGACTGCGATGATTAATGAATACTTTATGCTTGACCCCATAAAGATAATGTTTTTAGATCTTAAGAGCAAACACTATCGTTACCAACTCATAATCATGGGTGGGGTATTTCTTATTATGGATCATCATTTGTCTAGAAGCATAAGCTATAACATACCTTTCCAGCATCAGTACACCACGCAAGCCTGAATGTGAAGCATCAAAATAAACAATACAATCCTTACCATCTACCAATAATGTCATTGTAATGACCCGAAAAGTCATCTTTAGAAATTATCATAAAAATTATAGTTTTATCCATCTCGCTAGTTGTCTCAATTCTTTTATGATTAGTCTATGAAGTTGGTTTGAGATTTTGAAATTATTCAATAACTATGGTTATTTAAAAGAGGGGTAGATATCAAATAATTTATTTATTTAGTTGGTGGTTAATGGGCAATTCCATAAATTATTTAATTTCTACCTCTCAATTAAACAACTATTGTTATCGAAAAATATAGGGTTGTTTGGTCTACTTGCTCATCTTTGATATGTTAGTGTAGATTCCCTTTCCATTGTAATCTGAGAATGACAAAACATATTGGCATTAGTTGGTTATTATTGACTTGATATATTATGTGTGATTCTGTTATTTACTGAACTCATATAATTGTGATAATTGAGGTGATTATATGTCATAGTGACATTTGATTTATTGATATGTTGCATCATCCCCATTATTTGATATCATATTTTGCACAGGCATTGATATAAGATTGGGTATGAGTAAAGTTCTAACATGTTGAGATCATCCGTGTTGAGATCAAGTTAAAATTATTTCCGCACGTGCTGATCGTTCATGCAATGGAGAAGTTATGATTATAATTTTGGAACATCGAGATTGTCCGTGCGGAATTTATTCGATTTATGATAGTGCATTGAGATCGTCCGCACAAACGCATGGAGATTGTCTGTGTCGGTATATGGACCTCGCCAGTCCCCCATGGGTCATGAACTCTCGATTTATTTCTAAGGAGTATCATGTATATACATTTGAGGAAGTACTTGATATTTTGAGGAATATCATTCATGGTGTATATTGCATTGCATCCCATGACATCCTTCATTCTTTATGATTATGCATTTTATTGATGGTTGGAAAGTACTTGTTATTTGGTTACCTCTATTTGATGAACTTGATCTTCTATGTTGCTGAAATTGTGAGTGCCTTTTTGTGGAGGTTGTAATTGATTAATATTGAGCTTGTTATTGAGAATATGTGATTGTTATGTTGTTGTTGGCGAGATATGTGCTTGTAAATGGTAAACTTTTAGATTGGGTTGGTTTTATGCAGGTTGTAGTTGTGGAGGTTCGGTTGGGGTGTGAGGTGTACCCGTATTTTATCCCCTTAGTTTGTGTTTAGAGGCTTACTTGCTGAGTACCGTGTGATTTGGTACTCACCCATTGCTTCTACAATTTTTTGTAGGTTATAGCCTGGACCTTTGAGATATATTCTCTTCTCCTTATTTGAAGCTTGTAATGGAATTTTGTGGGGTAGTTCCTTGACATTTCAGCGAACATTCTTACTCGTATTTATGATCTTGTTCTACTCCAGAAACAATGTCATATGAGACTTGTATTTTCTTTTGAATAATTTGTAATACATCAGAGGCTTATACACGTGACAATCAAATTTTTGGGGTTTAATCAACTTGACCTTGTTATCCTCAGTATTTTATAGTATTAGACTTTTATTCACGTTTTACATCCGCATTAACTATATTAGTTGGGTTTTAGGCTGACTTGTCTTGACGGGATAAGACGAGTGTCATCACGTCCATTTTCAGGTCGTGACAATCATAATAAGCATTGTGGTCAAGCGGGTTCTTGATCTTTTGAAAACTCTATGAAGACTTATCTGACCACTCGTATGGTAGCTTAGTCAAATGCATAGCGATGGAAGTAGAGTTCTACGCAAACATGTGATACTAGCTAGCAAGACCCATAAAACTCCTATCTTTTGTCACATAGCAAGGCCAAACCCAATTCTTAACTACCCATATATTTTAGGGGTCTACCACCACCGATTTCTTAAAATTACATGACAAAAAAAAAATACTAAGGGTAGTTAGATTTTGCAACTAGAAAATTTAGCATATAATTTTTATTTCCCCGGGATACCTAAAACAATGCGAATGTGTTTTGTATGCTCCTCATTTCCCCTGGACTATGTTAAAATATCATCAACACAATTAGAAACAGACCCAAGAATATCTAAATACCACATCCATCAAGATCATAAACGTTGCTAGCATATTGGTTAACCAAAACACATCAGAAAAAACTCATAATGCCCATACCGAGCCCTAAAATTTTCTTTAGGTATGTTGTTACGCCTTATCTTTAACTTATGGTACCCCGACGTCATGTCAATCGTAGAGAAGATATATGTTCCCTACACATACGAGGTAAGGTACTTATTTTGGATAATGACCTTATTGAACTATATATGGTATATACACATTCTCATGCTACCATATTTATTATTTACAGAAAACACAAAAGCACCCTAAGAAGAAGCACTAGGATGAATGAATCATTTATCAAGCAGTTCATGAAACTGAGTCGTAAGTTCTCTCAACTCTAGCGGGGTCATGTGGTAGGGGGTTAGTAGTTAGGCGATTGCTAAATTCCAAATCTATACAAAAGTCTATGTTCCCATCCAAAGGAATACCAATAAGACCACCTCCATTAATTTTGCAACCACATGGATAGACTGAATGGAAAGGAAATCCACACTAACATACCGAAGATAAGCCGAATAGACCAAACAACCCTATAGTTTTTTAAACCAAAGGAAAGATATCATCTTTAATGGATTTGTCTTGTACAACCTTCCAATTCTAATATGTCCCCACCTTGGATCTCTAGAGTCACTGTTTTAGTAGTACAATTTTACTGTTGGTCTATCTCATATTTGTAGAATAAGGAAATTGTTTAATGTCATGCCAGAAGTGTAATAAGTAGGTGGATGGTTTTAGAATAGCCTTTTCGGTAAGTGTTGTTTCAATTGTAGAACCATTGGTCGTGATTCTTCCTTGCACACCGTTCATCCCCAATGTCTAGCTCTCTTGCAGTCCTAAGCTTTTTAATCATTATAAGAAATTAGAAGACAACAAATTCATACCCAAGATCACATAAAAGTCTAGAATATTAAATATGACTAAATCTATCTCAATTTATAGACCCATAAATATCACAAAACAAACACCATATACATTGGTTACTATGGCAGACTCTCTAATGAGGGTAGATACATAGATAGAGACATAAGTGTATAGGAGATCAAATTGTAGAAATCTGGTCATAGACAATGATAATACATATTATCATGGTATCTGATGCATCATCCTCTAGTCTGCCCAAAAGCACGTAACACTGATCTATGTCATTATTACAGTCAACCCTGTTATCCGGTTGACCCACTATTTTCCCTGCACTACTCTTTGCTTATCATCCACGTGCTCCCTGTTACATCCTTGCCCACCCTGGATGTCCCTTACTATTATTACCTCCACCCATTGGAACAGTGCCCTGAATAGTGCCCTAGATAGAGTCAAGGCACTAGTCTTTTGTTGAACCTATATAGTAGTTTGTATTTGAGGACAACCTTGAAGTGCCCTGACTCACCACAACTAAATCATCCATGGTTAAGTGGACATTCTAGTTGATGCATAAGAAACCTCTTCACCATCTTGATCCAGAGACTACTACAGGACCCCCTAATGACAAAACTTGTAGAAGCGGGTATTGTCGACTGAAATAGATGAGCTGAATACACCAATTGATTGAAGCCCTTAAAATATGAACCACTATAGTATCTAACATTTTCTGGACCTCTTAGCTGATTCCATACATGTCCGACCCCCTCTACCTCCTTCATAAAATCACTCATCTCATTGAATCTCTTACCTACATAGGTCATATGCATAGACAAAACTTGCAACTTAATATTCAAACCTTTGACGAATAGGCGGATGCTCTCTTCCTCAGAGCACACCAATTGCATAGCATAATGGAACAAGTTATGTAACTTAACCTCATAAGTAGACATAATCATGTTTGCCCGCTCAAGAGTAATAAAATCATCTTTCTTTCGATATTTCTAAGTAGGAGGCATATAATTCTCCAAGAATAAAGAAAGAAACTATGTCCTAGCCAGTGGAGGCAAAACACATGATTGATATTCTGCAAAATCTCTCCACCACTACTTTGCTTCACCTTGAATCTAGAAAATAACAAACTCAACCCCATGAAACTGCACATCACCCTACTTATGTAGACTCTGTTAACAGTCTACGATACATTCAAAGGTATTCTCATTCTCGAAACATGCATTCACTAAAGGCTTAGGTTTCAAAAACTTGGTCAACAAATCATGTTCAGTGCCAGTCATTAAAGGGACAAGTAATGAATAAAGAGTGTGTTTGCGCCCAAGTCTACATCCATCTTTGATACCATAGAAGAAACAAGACAAGTGAATTTAATATGAGTAGTCTACACAATGGGATTTTCTATAGTATCTGCCAACCCACTCAAAAAATCTAACACTTATTGAATCACTCTTAAGTCATAAAGGTAAGAATTGCAACCTTAACATGTCCTCTCACCTCTGGAACAACATCATTCTCAATCTCCATCTCAATCACCTCTTACACATAATCCAGGGGTGGGGTGGGGTCGCTTCCCATGGTATATTCTCTACCTGAGCTCCACCTCTGCCCCTACCTTTACCGATGTCCCTGCCTGTAACTTTGGCTCTACCTCTTCCACATCCTCGCATTGCAGGCTCAACTTTCTAGATCTGTCATTGTAGTTACTTCCATTGCACCATTTTGCCTAATATTAACCATCTGTGAAATGACGAGTTGAAGAAGTTAGATACCAATTTCGATATGTGAAGATACCAATTGGAATAAGTTATAGCACAAAAGAAGAAAAAATAGATTTTTTCCCTAAAGTCTTGTAGCCTTTTGCAGAAAAGTGAAGAAGTCTATGTACCTTTCCGCATGACACTACTAGACTCATTTTGGTATAAAGATATCAATAAACCTAGGACTCGTTATCAACTTCACAACTCAGATTACTTTGAATGAGACAAATGCTAAACCACCTAACGAGAGAAATAACTACTTACCCAAAATTAAACCCAACACATCATTTCTAAAACGAAATCATGATATAAAACTAAGAAAAGCTATTTAGAAACAACTAATAACTGAGTCCTAGTAAACTTAACAAATAATCAAAACATTGCAGAATAAAAACCATTAAGAACTGAAAGTCATGATACCAAAATTCTAAATAGCTTATAATGGGGTTTCAACCCCGTAACTTGAAAGCATAAATCCAATAGTCTGAAATGCAAGAAAATCTAGAAGAACGCATTGCAACTTGAAAGAGTAGTGCACCCTTCAAACTGAAGTAATGCTTTCTTCAACCGAGGTATCCTCTTGAATATGTCATGTAGTCAACGAGAAAAAAGCAAGTGTAGTAGCATTGCACAAACACATTGTACTGGTAGGATCACACAGGTAGTTCCAAACTATGAATGTAAGCAGAAAATTACAACATAGTAAGCTCACGTCAACACATACAACCACAATCATGAATACATAGACTCTTAGTCATAATATCATGAAATTAACCAATACATGGATGCATATCTCACAAAATTACAATAACCAATGTCCATCCTTTTCATTGAACCACAATACAACATACATGGTCCTCTCAAGGAACCCACACATAAATTGTTAGTGTACTAGTGCGACACCCAAACCAACTAGAGTTAGTAATCACACCAACTGTAGTATTTGAGCTAACTATTTGTATTTCTGTATCAAAATGATACATGATCATCCCAAAAATCTCAAACAATGATGCACAATCACATTCACAATGAAAAACAACACTTGAAACCACACGTAATAATAATAGGTACACTATATGAGATTATTAACATGATGACATTTCATATTCTTCCCTATGTTTTCTCTAACATGCATTTCACAACGATAATGTAAGAAGTAGACATACATACATGCATAATTTAGAAAACATACAACTATTATTTACCTCAAATCACGCCTCTTGGAAACTTTAAGGAACCCACAGTTTCCCTTGTTCAATACCTTCCCTTTTTCTTAGTCTAAGATAATAAACACATACAACAACAATAAAAAAAATGTCCAAACAATACCCACATTATAACTAAATCCTAAACCCAGGCCAATTCATGATCAATCTATCAAACCTAGGGCTTTTACACCATTATATCAATTCATGCAATCCCCCCCCCACAAAACAGTAATACAAAACATTTTAAGGCTTGCGAATTAATTTACAAGATGGGGAATTAATAGACTTAGCTTTACAAACAAATTTGGTGGGAAATCTGGTAGGAACTGCCTAATTCTCTCCTCTTAGTTTCATGATAAATGATGAGAAAATAGGAGATTTTGAGACTTTTTCTGCATAATATCTAGACTTGCCTTGCTATAGTGACTGTTACCATCTACACACTTAGTTGCACGGACTCTTCACTTTTGATGCCGCACCCGTCTCGATTCTTCAAAAATACACTACTTTTGGCGAATCCGACATACACCCTTTGACATTTTTTAAGAGTCCGAGTAACATAGTCTACACATGCCCTCTATAGGGCTTGTCGCCCACTCCAGCGGATTGCACAAACTTCAGAGACACAAAAATTCCTGAGTTATCCCCTTAACACCCTAAATCATCCCTTTCATGCTGAGACCAATTGCATATGTTCTATTCACCCAAATTTAATTTCATAAAGTCCTACAGACTTTTTAATGTCTTGGCTACTAGAAATCTAAACAAAGCCTAGATATTTCACCGCATGCACTTTTGGATAACCCTAGACCTTACATAGCCCATATTCCGTCTAAGAAGGGCCTAGCCTAAAATTATATTTTCATGTCACACTATCCAAAAGGTTTTGTGACCCGATTTCTTTCCCCAATTGGCCTATTCATTACGACTAGGGCAAGTCGTTAAAGAGAAAAGATATAAATTCAACAAATAGTACCACTAGGGATTGAAAAATTAATATCATAGAGCGAATAGAGTTGAACATATGGATATTTTGGAAGATAGGGATATCAGCAGAGACAAAATATAAGGGTAATTATATCAATGAGAAGTTCCGTAGAATTGGCGTTGACATATGAACTGATATTAAGAAGGGATACGAAATAATCAAGGCATTTATCATATATTCACATTTATTATGGTAAAAAGAAAAAAAAATATTACTCTTATTATCCTTATTTACACTCCATTTATGTTGTTAATAAGAAAATTGATTTGCCTATATGATATTTTTTCAATACTTTTAACATAAATTTGTTTATTGAGAAAATTAAATTATCTATTTTAAAGTTTATATTTTTTTAAAAAAATATAGTTAAGGAAATTATTAATTATTTAGTTTCTTAATTTTACTATACCTATAAATTTGATAATTTTTTTATAAATATTTTTATAATGCCCCTATTTATCGGACAACAATATGAAATATCAAATGATTTTATGAATATGATTATTAACATAATTTAGGAGTTATGATCATCAAAAGTCATTAAATGACGGAACATTAAGATACTTGAATTTTTACATTTAAACTTATAAACCGATGAAGGAGTAGTAATTGATATACAACTTTACTAAATCAGTTTTATCCTAAATAAATACTTTTGCATTTCAAATTCCGACCAAACAAAGTGTAATAGTGATCTTTGAAAATCTCAAAAACTTGAGAACTTCTAATTTTAATAAAAAAATTTTAAAAAGCTAAAATTATAAAGACTACAAAGTTCCATATCAATATACGTCTTTTTATAAATTATACAATATTATAAAAATTATGAATTAACTTTAAATTTTCATATTCTATGATAATACTTATTAAAAGTTTATTTGCATTACTACAAAAATGTGTATATATATGCTTTATTGAGTAGCATACATGTGTGTTAACTTTCTTTTCAGCTTCTATTTTCAATAATATTCTAACTGAGAAAAACATAAAAATGAAGTTAACTAATCAAATAAAAACTTTAAGGAATATTAAAATATGAATTAAAGATAAAGGAAGGATCTTGTTATCAACATTACATAATGCTCCTAAAACTACAAAAAGAAGAAGAAAAAATCTCGATAAACTACAAAGAGAAGCAAAGAGAAAAAATCAAACATTTTTTTCTAGAAGAAAATTGTGATTCGTATTATCATGAATTCAAAAAAAATAATATCAAATATACAATTGCAACAGTGAAAAACTGATAATCATATAAGGCACATCAAATAGTTTACCTTGTAAAATAGAATTTCATCGAAATATCTAACAATCTGCATCCTGCAAAATCAAAACAAAGAAGACAAAAAGAAAAACCAATAAAAGAGATAAAAGATGTAAAACAAGGAAATATGTAAAAACTATAATCATCACAAATGTCTCAAAGTAGATTTTTATAAGCGTGATTTTGAGATGTCATAAATTTGTATATTAAATTATTTGAGGGTTATGAATATGAAAAGTTAGGAGTTATGAAATATATTAATAGTAAAATTTATGTAATTGAAGAGGTAAGAAAATAAAACAATTGAAAAAACCAATAAAATGAGGAAAAATAAATAAAAATGAGAATGAATCCCTCGGAGAGTTGTAACATCTCGAAAATTGAAACAATTAGGAAGAAGTTAAGAGTTAGAAATAGTGAATTTTTGAAATAACGAAAATCTAAAAATTTGTTTAAGTTAAATTGAGAATGAGTGCCTGGTCAACTTCAACGACTATAACTCCTAGCTCAGTATGAGTTAGGTGTGTTTTCAGATTCCGAGAAAAGATCGTTAAATTATATTTTCAACGACGCCCAGTATGCACGATTCTAAATTTGAATAAGTGAGATATGCCTATTGGAAGTTAGGTTGTTCGAATTAGGAAAGTCTAATCCAAAATTTTAAAGGGTATTTTAGTCTATTCCTTACCAATCGTTTTGATTCATTTTTAGGATTTTGATTTGGGTAAATTATATTTTAGTCAGTTTAGAAAAGTTAAAATTCACGGTAGAGCTTGGAAAAAAGAGAAAAAAGGAGAAAGAAGAAGAGAAATCAAGAATCGTCTAGAACATTCAAGAATCACTTGTGTATTTCATCAAGGGGTGATCCCTACAGGGTATGTGAGATCAAATAGCGTTAGATTATTTCACTCACGTGTCAATCATGATTCAATTCAGTGAAGTTTTGTTAGATTTCTAAGTAAATCCTTTGACTTCTTGATGAAATTTGTTTGAATTCTTGTGGGTTATGTTGTTGAAGTTTTCTTGAGACTTGAATAATTTTTACGGTGTAATTTCGAGTTGAATCGATGATATATTGAACATATAATTGATTCTAATATGCGGTCAAAGAACCAAGGGAAATTAAAGGGTTTAGAGATGAAAAATGGAGAAAAAAAGTCGGGGAGCACCTGGGAAGGGTCCTGGAGAGCCAACCCTGTTAGAGACCCTAAAGAGGGTCTATAAATGCTGACCTCAGGGGTGAAGTGTTAGGCAGAGGGACCCAAGTCAGCCTCTAGATTTTACCCTCTGGCGCCCCGCACCACTCAGAGCACCAGGGACATCATTTCGTCCCATTTCTTCCTTACTTTCTGTACTAGTTCCTTAGCAACATATTTATGTTTTCAAGTTGATTCGAACACTCTAAGGTACGTCTAAACATCGAAATCATCCATAAGCATAATATCATGGATCTTAAATCCATACTTTAATTCAAGAAAAGTTAAGAGTCAAGTGTAGAAATTAATAAGCAAGTCAAGAGAAGATTATAAAGTTTTCAAAAGTCTTTCACAAACACTTTAACTTTGTTTTAAGACTTAAAGTTCAAGTTGAGTAAAGATTAAAGGTTAAAGTTCTTTTCTTCAAAGAAGTATATGGGGACTATGTATCCCAAAGAGTTTTAAAATATTTTCACTTTTTGAGCAAATGCAAACATCGATTCCAAGAGAGATTTTAAGCTAAGTTTTGAGTAATTATCTCAAACCAAAGAAATAGGTTTAGTATATAAGCATATGATCTAATTATATTTATGGAGCAGTATTGAGCACCTATATGGGGAAACAAGTCCATATTAACTCAAATCTTCATAAACCATATAGACATCATAGGCAGTAAAAGATCATACTTTTTAGATTAATCCTTAAGTGTGATTTTAACATAGACTAGTGGATCAACTTAGTTAAGGTGTCCTATATGATGACAAAGTACTGGACAATTTTTGAAGTATGGGCAAGACG
Source organism: Solanum peruvianum (assembly GCA_027705065.1). Taxonomy (NCBI): domain Eukaryota; kingdom Viridiplantae; phylum Streptophyta; class Magnoliopsida; order Solanales; family Solanaceae; genus Solanum; species Solanum peruvianum. Next base: position 42,082,166 of record JAKWJD010001762.1, read on the forward strand.
ATGTTTTACCACTTAGTGTCATAGTGGTGGTTCTCAGTTAGAAAATCTCCTACAGAAACTATATTACTTTATTACATAAGTAAAGTTGACTTTGTTATTGCATTTTCTTTAATGAACTAAGTTATTTGCCACTGTTTTAAAAGGTTTATACATATTGTATGTGTTTCATTATTTTATATTGAGTTCAGCTGTTCAGGAGTTTCAGGAAAGCTAAGGTAAGTGTTCTTTCCAGATTCTTTTGATGTCAGTTGTCCTGCATCATCTTATGATGCAAATGTAGGTAACCAGGATCAGCATCCACACCTCGCTGATCCATTCGAGCACTCAGATTCTGTTGGTGAGCCTCTTTGCATTCTAGAGGACTCTTTTTTTATCATTTTATTTTAGTATTTCATTGTTAGGATGATCAGGGGTCTTTTCCAGACATCCCTCTTTATTTTAGAGGATTCATAGACACATAGTATTAGTTCTCTAATCTTATTCATTTCATATGTATACATTTTAAGAATTGAGTTGTTGTTTTGGCTAAGATATTACTTACTAAGTTATTGCATGAGTTATATTTATTGTGTTTAAGTCTTCCAAGGGTTTTCTTCGGAGAAGCAATGTCTCTCGAGTTTCAGACACGTCCTAGGTGTAGGCTGATATACCGTGGTTTCACGGTATTTTTACTGCTTTTTCCTTAAGTTTAGTGTGTGTCCAAAAGCCTTTTTGTATTAATTTTTGTGTAAGTTTATCTTTATTCGTAGGAAATCTGTCCAAAGATGAACGCATAAGTTTTTGAGCAAGAGATGTAGAAAAAGTACAACCTACAGAGCTTGTGACGGTCCGTCATGCCTGTGACGGTCCGTAGGTGGCATCATAGTGAAGCTGCTGAAGGAAGATGGGGAAGTCTGACCAAGTGTGGGGCTACTAAGCGCGTGACGGACCGTCATAGCCATGAGGTCCATCCTGCTGGTTCGTAATGAAGATCAGAGAAGTAGTCCTTGTACCAAAATTCCAAGAGTTCAAGTGTTATGGAACGGAGACCCTCGACAAACCGTTGTGCCTGTGACGATCTGTCATACTTGCCATCGAGGGTAATGAAGAGAGCAGCAGAAGAGTTTGCAAAGTATGGGACGACGGAGTCCACAATGGCCCGTCGTGACAACGATGACCCGTCGCGAGGTCCGTTGACCCAGCTGCGTTTTGACAGATTTTCAGCAAATAGAGTCCTTCTTTGATTAGGTTTTTGTTTTTTATAAATTGTTCTAAAAACCTCGTTTTTGGGGTTAGACTCTTGGTTATTTTAGCTTCTTTTGTGGATTAGACTTTGTGATTATTACTACACTTTTGGAGAATCTTTAGTCTTCAATTAATTTCAGTAATTGATTGTTGGTGATTTTGTTGATTAATCAAGTGAATTTCTGGATTTTATTCTTTCTCATTGAAGTAAGTGCATGAATTCTTATATTATATATTTGAATATTGTGATCATGACCATGGGTAACTAAACTCCATAACTAGGGTTGCGGGAACCATGGGCGAATAATAAGATAACATCTAACTAAAATAACAATTCTAGAATAGTGTCTTGCATGTATTGATAATCTTTCGCTTATAAGTGTTTTTAACGGATGACCAACGTTAGAACTCGCCTTAATGCTACTTGCCAGACCAAGGAGGTAGATAATAGGAAAAGAATTATCAACATAGATTTAGTGAATACTATCTAATAGGCTAGTATTGATTGGTACAAGGTAACAACTTAGTCAAATATCGAATACAATGCTTAATATGAGATAAAGGTAAGGATTAGTTTAGCAACACACGTAGCCGGACCAAGGTGCGGAGTGAAATTTTTTAGATGCCGGACCAAGGATTTAGAAATATATAACTAATCACTTTGCATGCAAGATACTAGGAAAGAGTTGTTATAGTTAGAATTATCAAGTTAGGAACCTGTGGGGAACACGTAAACCCTAGCTACTTTTATTAATTGATTAAACTCCAACATTTGAATTGGTTAGTTGTCTCCTTTAATTTAACTAGTTATTTTCATTCATTTAGAAGTAAAAAACCCCGTTTTATTGTTTTTGTTTTCAAAGGAAATAATTGACTAAATAGTAGTAATAATAGATTGAAGTTAAGTCTGAACTATTTTCCTCGTGGGAACGATCCTAACCTCATTAGTTGGGTTCTTTACTTGATACGACTGCTTTACTTCTTGTTTGAGAAGTAAGTTTGAGCGTATCATAGGCTTGAAGCATGACAAAATTGGTATCATAGCACAGAGTTCAAGAATCTTGGGGAGTATGAAGCCGTATCTATAGAGTCCTAGTTATTGGTGTGAAGCGTACCACATCTATAATTAGGAGGCTTCAACACTTAGGAATTTATTCTCACTTCTTTTACACTAATTTCATGTGTTACATTTGATCTCTAAATTCTTTCTAATTCATGCTTGAGCGTGTTTTTTCAGTTTATCATGCCTCCACGTAGAGCTGTCATAGGTTGACCTCCTAGGTGTCATGTAGAGCAGCAAGGGTTACCAAATGCACCTAAAGTGAAGCCTAAATGAGAACTTACCAACGTTGAGTTATGTGAGGCTATCAGGATATTGATCCAAGATATGACTAAGCAGTTTGTCAAACAAAGAGGAGCTAGACAGGAAGTGACTGATACTTAGAGGATCCACGAATTTTAAGAATGAATCCTTCAAATGTCACAGGTTCGAGCACTACTAAGGATCTGAAGAACTTTATTCAAGAATTGAAAAAAGTGTTTGAGGTTATGCACGTTGCCAATGATGAGCGATTTGAACTAGTTGCGTATCAACTAAAGAATGATGATAGGCACTTGGTTTGATAAATGGAAGAAGAACCGAAATGAGGATGCACCATTTGTGAGTTGGGCTTTCTTTGAGGAGGCCTTCTTGGGGCGTTTCTTTCCCCGATAACTGAAAGTGGCTAAGGTACAAGATTTTGTTACCCTTAAACAATATTCCTTGAGTGTTCATGAGTATGGATTGAAGTTCACCCAATTATCACGTTATGTTTCGAAGATGGTCGCAGATATGAGGAGTAGAATGGTTTTGTTTGTTGCTAGGTTGTCTCGTCTATCAAGCAAGAAGGGTTGGGGAGTGATGCTAATAAGGGACATCAATATATCAAGGTTGATGGACTATGTGCAGTATGTTGATATATTGATGTAGGAGCAAGTTTATCTTTTGTAACCCCTTATGTTGCAAATAGTTTTGATGTTCTTCTTGAGAGTTCTGTGTGAACGCTTTTGTATTTTTACACCTGTTGGGGAGTCTATTCTAGATGAGCGAGTATATCATGATTATTCTATTTCCATCAATCACAAGGACACCATGAATGATTTAATTGAGTTATACATGGTAGACTTCGACGTCATTCTAGGTATGGATTGGCTTCATGTCTGTTATGCATCAATAGATTGTAGAACTGATTTTGTCAATGTCAGGTTTTTATTGATCAAGTCTTAGAGTTGAGTAGTAGTTCAGTAGTGCCTAAAGGTTGTTTTATTTCATACCTTAAGGTAAGAAAAATAGTTTCTAAGGATTGTGTCCATCACTTAGTATGAGGTAACGACTTTAGTGTTGAGATACCTCCCATTCTATCAATTCTAATAGTAAAAAATTTTCCACAAGTCTTTCCAAATGATCTACTCAGAGTCCCTCCTGAGAGTGAAATAGATTTTGGTATAGAAAATTTTCCAGACACTCATTCTATGTATTTCTCCATATAGAATGGCACATCATAGTTTAAAAATCTTAAAGAGCCGTTGAAAGATCTTCAGGATAAAGGTTTCGTTCGACCAAGTGGATCACATTGGAGCGCTCAGGTCTTATTTGGGAGAAATAAAGATGGTTCCCTTAGAATTTGCCATTAGTTGAAAAGGTTACCATCAAGATCAAGTATCCTCTTCTACAAATTGATGATCTATTTTATCAACTTCAAGGTGCCACATGTTTTTTGAAAATAAAATTCAGATCTCGCTACCATCAATTATGATTAAGGGAATGTGATATTCCAAAGAAAATATTCAGGACATGTTATGTTCATTATGAGTTTCTAGTTATGTCCTTTGATTTGAACAATGAGTCTGCAACATTAATGGATCTTATAAATAGAGTATTCAAGCCTTATTTAGAGATGTTTGTTACCGTCTTCATTGGTGACATACTAATATATATGAGGAATGAAGAAGATCATGTTAGCCATCTAGAATAATTCTTCAGACTTTGAAAGATAAGAAGTTATATGCTAAAATTTTGAAATGAGAGTTTTGGCTTGAGCCGGTGGCATTCATAAGCCACATTATGTTTTGAGAGGGAATTAAAGTTGATACCCAAAAGATAGGGGCAATGCAGAATTGGCCTAGACCCACATCTCCAACTGAAATTAGGAGTTTCTTGGGTTTGAATAACAATTATAAAAGGTTCATAGAGAGGTTCTCATCCATTTCATCCCCATTGACCAAGTTGACTCAGAAGATAGTGAAGTTTCAATGGTCTGAAGCTTGTGAGAAAAGCTTTCAGGAATCGAAAAAGAGATTGACCACTGCCACTCAAGGTTTTGTGGTGTATTGTGATACATCTAGAGTTGGTTTGGGTTTTGTGTTGATGCAAAATGGAAAATTTATAGCGTATGCCTCCACATAGTGAAAGATCATTAGAAAAATCACCCAACCCATGACTTAGAGTTGGCTTTTGTAGAATTTGCTTTGAACATATGACATCATCTATTTGTATGGTATTTATTTTGATGTATTCAATGATCACAAGAGCCTTCAACATGTGTTCACTCAGAAAGAGAATAATCTCAGACAAAGGAGGTGGTTAGAATTACGAAAATATTATGACATGAGTATTCTTTATCACACAGGTAAGGCTAATGTTGTTGTTGATGCTTTAAGCAGGTTCTCTATGTGTAGGAAGTTAAGAGAGAATTAGTTGATGCACTGTAGATTCACAGTACTTTTAATACTTTTTTTTCTTACGATTGATGTGTGTCTAGAGCCTTTTTGTAGTAGTTTTAACATGATCTTTGTTTTGCAGGAAAGCTGTCCAAAACTAAAATGCTGAAGGCAACTGAGATTTAATATAGAGGTGACCCATGAAGTCCATCGATGTCCCGTCATTCCAGCGACGGCCCGTCATTCCATCGACGGACCGTAGATGGTGACCGTCGACTGAAAGTTCAGCATCTGGAGAAACTTGAGGAAATCTGACCAAGTGTGGGGCTACGGAAGGATCGATGGTCCGTCGATTGATCGACAGACCATCCTATTGAATAGTTGATTGTATTAGAGATAGTCCAGTACTTCAAGTTGAAGAAAATCTAAGTATGGAATGACGAAACGCATCGACAGACCGTAGATGCATCGAGGGACCGTGTTGTTGGTTCGTCGATTAACTCAGAGAACATCTCAGGTGAAGGAGAAAAAATATGTTAAGTCTGGACTGACGGATGTAGTCAATGGTCCGTCTTTTCATCCATAGACCGTCTGTGGGGCTCGTCTATTATAATCGCGTTTTTGGACAACTTTCCTTATTTTAATTCCTTTTAATTTAGGACAATATATTCTATAAATAGGGTATAAAACCCCATTTTTGGGGTTGGATTCTATTACTTTTCAAAATTTGTTGTTGGAGATTGGGTTTTTGCAACTTTAGCGTTAATTCAAGTTTTTGGATTTGGTTTTGAAGTAATTTCTCGTTGTTTCAAGTTGAATTTCTGGATTTTCTTTAAATTTATCAAAGTAAGTTCATGATTTATTGTTTATCGATTATAAATTGTGTTATTCTATGCATGGGTAACTAAATCCACAACTAGGGTTGTGGGAACCATGGGTGATTAACAACGTAAACCTGGCTCAATAACAATTCTCAAACAGGGTATTACATGCATTGATATTTTTTGTTTATAAGTCCTATTAATGAGAGCACGCATTAGAATTCTCCTTACTGCTACTTTCTGGACCAAGGAGATAGCAAATAGTAAAAGAATTATCAACATAGATTTAGTGGGATATTATCTAATAGGCTAGTTTCATTGGTCCAAAGTAATGATAAGTCATACATCGAATATGATGTTTAATATGAAGTAAGGTAAGAGTTAGTATCTTGGACACACATAGCCGGACCAAATTACGGGGTGAAATTCTTTAAATGCTGGACCAAGGATTTAGAGATACCTAACTTATCACTTTGCATGCAAAACACTAGAGAAGAATTGTTATTGGCTAGGTATACGACGTTATGAACCTAAGGGGAACACTTACACCCTAGTTTCTCCCACAATTTGATAAAAATCAAAGCTTTACTCCTATTACTTGTTTTATTTAGAGATATTAAAAGACTTTTGCTTCAAAAGTCCCCCATTTAATGTATGTGTTTCTGAAAAGAACTTGACTAAATCTAAGTAATCGTACATTGAAGTTAAGTCTAAACCATTTTCCTCGTGGGTTTGACCCCAACCTAATAGTTGGATTCCGTACTTGATACAAAGGTTTATACTTCTTTAGGGAAGTGTAATTTGAGCTTATCAAATTTTGGTGCCGCTTCCACGGAAAGTAGCTTTTAGATTAACCTTTGATAATGTTACTGACATTTAGTCAACGATTTCCTGATTTTACTTTTTCTTTTATTTGTTTTTCTCAGGTCTAGATCTAGTGTATGCAAAATACACGAAGCTGAGGAGAACTTCTAGTTCCATTTGACCTCGATCTTAATCGTACCCTTCGAAGAATGGAAAACCAGCAGAACCCATATATCGTGATGATGGGTTAAGAAGGTATTTTCCACCACCTGTTGATGCACACACTCAGGTAGTTGCAGATTACCAAGCTGAGAATGCTATGAAGATGCACCTCCCATTGCACACCCTCTATAGTTTTATAGGGGCAATGTCAACATTAATGATTCTAATGAACCTCTAGTCCTACCCCTCTAACCGATGGGCACACGTTCGTGGTGACTAGTTGTTTGATGCAGATGCTCACCGCGAGGGGTTTGTTTTTAGACCTACCATCAGAGGACCCCCTTCTCACATAGCAAAACTAAGGTCTATATGCAAAAGTTTTGGGGGAGGGCAGACTTAGATATGAACTTCATCGGGTTGCGGGCGTTTTTCTATCATTGACGGGAGATGCAGCGGTATGGTTTATTGAGATACCCTATAATTCAATCTGACCTTGGGATCAGTTGAGAGATGTATTTCTAGTCAAGTACTATCCAGTGTCTAAGAATCTTAATCACAACGACAAGGTGAACAATTTTGTGGCACTATCGAGAGAGTCAGTAAGTAGCTCTTGGTGATGATGAGTCGTTGAAAGAGTACTTTTATTAGGGTAAAGATGATAACAATAAAGCAGTACTCGATACTATCTGGGGGTTCTTATGGTGAGTGAAGTTATGCCGAAATCACAAAAAAGTTGGAGAAATTTTCTCGCAACAATAATGCTTGGAGTACTAGAAAGTCAGACACTAGGAGAATCACCTTTGCAGTGCAAGCTACACACAATCCGACAACAAATGAGATTTGTGAATAGATAGCTCAGATGAATACTGATCTCGGGTTGGTATTGAAGCATATCATTGGAGGTGCAGAAAAGGTAAATGCTGTGAACTACTTGACTAAACCACTAGCGCCAGCGGATGAGTACTATTATAAAGAGAATACTTATGCAGTGAATGATCAGACGGGGAGTTCCCCACCAAATGCCTAAGGATCCATTCATGAGAACTTGCATCATGGTCAAGGAAATCAGGGTCGGAACTATAGGAATTATAACATAGAGGGCAAGTATGTTTAAGATTGAAACTAGAACTGCAATAACAACTTCAATCGGGGTAACTATGGTAACAGAAATGATCGAAGTGGTCCCTATGTTCCACCTCAAAATCGGAAAGTTTCTCCTAGGGATGGTGGAGGTAGTATGGCGCGAGTTGAAGATATGTTGCAGAAGATGATGAGAAGGTTTGATGCTAGTGATGAGCACGCCAAGGAACTGAGAGGTAATTTTGATAATATGGGGCAAAAGGTAGATGGACATGCTGTCTTGATTAAGCGTATCGAGTTACAGAAGCAAGTTATCTACTACTGTGAACCCACGACAACCGGGTACTCTTCGTAGAAATACCATTCCAAACCTAAAAATGATGGACATTACATGGTCGTAACTACTCGAGGAGGTAAGCAAACTACTTATCCACCTATGCCATCTGTGGTAGAAGATGAGATGATAAAAGATGATGTGGTGGTGGAAACTAGTGGTGAATTGGTGGACAAACCGGCAAAAGAAGTAGACGTCCCCCAGAAAATGGTCACCATGTTTAGACCACCACCACCATTCCCTCAAAGATTGGTGAAGAAGACTAAAGATGGTAAATACCGGCGTTTCATCACTATGTTGAAACATCTTTCCAACAATGTACCTTTGATAGAAGCTTTGGATAAAATGCCTAGTTATGCCAAGTTCATGAAGGATATGGTTACAAAGAAGAGATCGGTAATTTTTTAGGATGATGACTGAATGCAGTATTGTAGTGCTATTGATACAAGGTTGCTTGCACAGAAGAAGGAAGATATGGACGCTTTAACTTTTCCATGTACCATCGGATTATTACACTTTGCCAAAGCACTATGTGACCTAGTTGCGCCTCTTTCCATTTATGAGAAATTGGGCTTAGGTGACCCAAAGCCCACTGCAATGCGGTTACTAATGGCCGATCGAACAGTGAAGAGGCCTATTGTGATACTGCATGATGTGCTTGTAAAGTGGAGTCATTTATATTTCTGGCCGATTTTGTGATTCTCTATTATGAGGTAGAGTTTGATGTACCTATTATTCTTGGGAGGTCGTTCCTTGCTACTGGTCGTGTTTTGGTTGATATGGAGAAAGGGCAGATGAAGTTTAGGTTGAACATTGAATAAGTAACATTCAACATTTGTAGGTCCATGAAGCAGAGTGGTGAGCACCAAAACGGTATCTGCTATATCCTATAGGTTTTAGGGTACGTCTGGGTACAAATCGAAGAGCACCTAGGTGTTGAAACACTAGCGGTAGTGATCATGAATTTTGAGAGTGATGGTATTGAAGAGTATGGGTCTTTGGTTGCGGCACATAAATGAGGCGACTATCGGTCAAAACCAAAGAAATTAGAGTTAATATAAAGTATCACAAGTCTCCACGAAACCATCTATTGAGGAGGCTCCAAAATTAGAACTTAAGGCTCTACCACCTCATCTGAGGTATGTATTCTTGGGTAGAGATGACACTTTGCCGGTAATGATTGCATCGAATTTGAATGTACAACAAGTAGAATGTTTGGTGGAAGTTTTGTTGAGGTTCAAACGATCCATTGGTTGGACTGTTGCAGACATTATTGGGATCGCTCCCGGTATTTATTCACACAAAATCCAACTCATGCCCGATCACAAGCCAAGTATAGAGCACCAGAGACGATTGAATCCACTTATGCAAGAGGTAGTGAAGAAGGAGATCATTAAATGGTTGGATGGCGGAGTCATATATCTTATTGTAGAGAGTAGTTGGGTATGCCCTGTTCAGTTTGTGCCCAAAAGGGGGGAATGACAGTAGTTCCCAATTAGAGGAATGAGCTTGTTCCAATGAGGCCGGTGACTATATGAAGTGTTTGTATGGATTACCAGAAACTTAATGCATGGACTGAGAAGGACCATTTCCCTATGCACTTCATGGACCAGATGTTAGATAGACTCGTAGGAAAAGGATGGTATTATTTTCTTAATGGTAACTCGGGTTACAATCAAATCTCTATTGCCCCGAAAGATCAAGAGAAGACTACCTTTACTTCCCTTAGGGGACGTTAACATTCAAGAGGATGTCGTTTGGGCTATGTAATGCACCGACCACTTTCCAGAGATGTATGATGTGGATATTCTCAAATATGGTGGAGGACACTATTGTGGTGTTTATGGATGACTTTTCAGTTGTTGGCGACTCCTTTGATCGGTGTTTGAGTCACTTAGACGAGGTTCTCAAAAGATGTGAAGATTGCAATCTTGTGATAAATTGGGAAAAATGTTACTTTATGGTGAAAGAAGGTATAGTATTGGGCCATCGCATCTCGGAGAAGGGGATAGAGGTTGATCGAGCAAAAGTTAAAGTTATAGAGAGACTTCCTCGACCCATCTCTATAAAAGGTTTGAGAAGTTTTCTAGGACATGCGGGTTCTACCAAAGGTTTATTAAGGATTTCTTAAAAATTGTACACACTCTGTGCAAATTACTTGAGAAGGAATGTAAATTCTATTTTAATGAAACCTATCTGAAGGCATTTGGAGAGTTGAAGGAGAGTTTGGTGTCAGCAAATGTAATTATTTCTCTTGATTAGAGTAAGTCATTTGAGGTGATGTGTGATGCTAGTGGGGTTGCTCTTGGTGTGTTATTGGGACATAGAACGGATAAAATCCTTCAACCCATCTACTATGTAGGTGAGGATCTAAATAAAGCATAAAAGAACTACACCGTGATTGAACAAGAGATTCTTGCGGTGGTATTTACTTTCGAAAAATTATGCTTCCATTTGCTTGGCACGAGAGTCATAGTGCCTATTTACCACTGCGCTTTGAGGTACTTCATGGAAAAAAAGGATGCGAAACCAAGGTTTAATAGATGGGTACTACTATTGCAAGAGTTTGATTTTGAGGTAAAAGATAGAAAAGGGACTAAAAATCAAGTTAGCGATCACTTGTCTAGATTCAAAGATGAAACTATGAGAGTTGGGTGAAAAGGATGAAATTCATGATACCTTCCCTGATGAGCATGTAATGGCCGCGTCTTATGACTTGATTCCATGGTTCGCTGATTTTGCAAATTATTTGGCCAGTGATATAGTACCATTAGAATTGTCCTTCCATCATAGCAAGAAGTTCATGCATGATGTGAAAAAGTTCTTTTGGGATGATCCTTACTTATAACGGAGTTGTACTGATGGGCTTATTCGTCGTTACGTGCCGGAAGTCAAGATGTTAAGTATTTTGGAGGCATGCCATTCCTCGCCTGTGTGTGGGCACCATAGTGGCATCCGGACAACCCACAAGATCTTGCAGCGTGGGTACTATTGGACAACCATTCTCCAAGACACTCACAAGTTTGCCAAGTCATGTGATAGGTGTCCAAGGGATGTAGGAATTTTGGAAAGGCAAGAGCTCCCTTTAAATCCCATCCTAGTGATTGAGTTATTTGATGTTTGGGGCATTCATTTTATGATGGTGGATCTCACTTGTGGCGGTGGACTACGTGTTAAATTGGGTGGAAGCTATAGCGTTTTCTAACTATGAAGGGAAGAGTGTCACCGCGAAAAAGAACATCTTCTCATGATTTGGCATACCTAGGGCCATTATTAGTGATGGTGGATCTCACTTTTGCAATAGGTCGTTCAAAGGGCTATTGGATAAATATGGGGTTCGCCATAATGTGGCCACTCCGCACCATACACAGACTAGTGGGCAAGTTGAGGTGTTCAATTGAGATATCAAACAAATCCTATCAAAAACGGTAAATACTAATAGAATGTATTGGTCAAGGAGGATTAATGATGCTCTTTGGGCCTACGGGACTGCATAAAGACCCCCATAGGTATGTCTCTATGTCAACTTGTATATGGGAAGGCTTGTCACTTGCCAATTGAGTTAGAGCACAAAGCCATGTGGGCACGGAGAAACTAAAAATGTATTAGAATGAAGTAGTGGAACAGAGACTTAATGGGTTGAATGAGCTTCATGAGTTTTGTCTAAAAGCGTATGAAAGTTCAGTCATCTACAAAGAGAAGATGAAGAAGTACCACAACCAGAAGATTGAAAAGCGAGAATTTGCGGTTAGGGACTTGGTGCTTCTATTCAACTCTATGTTACGCTTGTTTCTGGGAAAACTCAAGTTCAAGGGGACGGGACCATTCCTTATGACTAAATTGTTTCCACATGGAGCGGTTGAGTTGGAGAACAAGGAGGGTGCAAAGTTCACCATTAGCGGGCAATGAATTAAGATCTACCTATGGCATGCGAAGAGTGTCCATGAAGTGGTTGAGGCATATCACCTTGATGAAGTTTGAGTAATCAAGGATCGTGCGTCATGCCGTGACGTTAAATCAAGCGCTTCTTGGGAGGCAACCCAAGGTGTATCCTCTAGCCAACAATAGATTTGTCTTTTCTTTGTAAGAATAGTTGCATTCTCTTGCTTTGTTTTTGTTTTACTTATCTTCATGCGTTATTTTTTTTAGTGTTGGCTAGAGATTTGTTTAGGGTCCGTGTCTCAAAAGTGTCCATAAGAAACACAAAAAGAATAGTTTAATGGGTGTTCAATGTGCAGGGAACAGAACCAAGAATTCCGCAAAAAATGGTTTGGGGTACAGATCTACTAACCCTATTGACAGGTTGTAGTTTCATCGACGGACCATCGATGGTATACGTAGATCCTAGGTATGTATTGAAATTTTATCTAAGTTTGTGTGCCATCGATGATCAGTCGTCTGACTTACAGAAAGTCGACGGGGTGTCGTCATCCCAAAGATCCAGTGACCCAACAAAAACCCGACATGTTATACTAAAAGAAGACCGTTCATTAACCTCCAAAACCTTTTCAAATTCTTGACCCAACCGTTTCCCTCCCCTTATTTCCTTTCTTTTCAATCATAACACCATATCTCTTCCTTCAAAACTAATCATATTCCCTCAACTCCCGAATTCCCCCAAATTCCCTAAGACCTCTTATTCTAAAATTCTACTTAGTTCTTCTTATTTCTCTGGTCAGTGTTCAAAGGCAGGCATGTAGGTTGTTGAAAATATCACTCACCCAGTAAGTCTTCTACGATTTTCAGAAATTTTGATTACCTTTGCTTGATGAATTCTCGTTTATTTGCTGTTGGAAATGAAAATTAGATTGTCGGTCTTGACTTAGGGACAAAATTGTATGTTTATGCATGTCAAATGCTGGGAATATATGGGTAGTGGTATGTTCGGGTTAAAATGAGTTATTGACTTTTCAACTTAGGGTTTGACAGCATCTTTGAATCTGAGAATGAACCTTGCGAAATCGAAACCATTAAGGATGAAGAAATGGTCTTGTAATTTTTGCTATGTGTTGGGTAAACTTGTGAGAGTCTAAAAGGGGTAAAAATGTGCTACTAAAATCAAGGTCTGAAATTTGTCTCTGATAAACAGCACGAGACCCTGTCGACAGATCGACGGGCCGTCGATGGAGTCCGCCGAATGATCAGCCTTTAACTTTATCAACTCTGAGACAACGGAAATGGACTACTGTCTGTCGACTGATCGACGGGACATTCTGCATGTCCGTCGTTTCCAACTGAGAGGTCTGTATAATGAAGCATATTTTAAAAATTCCTACATGTCCTACAACTAATACTATCGACGAACCGTCGATCCATCGCCGGACCATCGATAGTGCCCGTCTACCAGTACTGCAGTCTGAACTTGAATGTGATTTGTGTTTCAGTCCGGACATCGATTATTCCAACGGAAGGTCCAAGTCCTTGGCACCATCCCGTCGGATGATTAGCACTTCCGATGATGAGTGGGATCCTTATTACGTGTCCCTAGCACTCGGACCCCTACAAAAATTGCAACAGCCACTCGGGCACCCCCAAGAATGTGGCTTTGGGCGTAGTCACTGCCTCCCAGTCTGATAAGGAGTGTAAAGTGACTGGCACACCATCAGGGTCTTCCTCGGGTTCTGAAGGAGCGTCTGGCTCAGAAGCAGCATCAAGTTCAGAGTCGAACCACTCTACGGGGACGAATGAGTCCACTGCCTCCGGTTTTAGATCACTTAGATCCACTCACCCAGAGGTGCCTGCCTAACAAGCCTCGTCTGATGAGGCTCATACTTTGGAGTCTGCTCCGACACCCCAGTATGATGTCCCTACACTAGTTCCTCATGAGCCCAACTGATGGCTTGTAGATGGTTAGTATCAAGTCTACAGGGATGCAAAAGTTCTTAACAACAAGGGGGTGATGACCAGGTTTGTGACAGTCGAGCCGAGAGTTCTCGCAGGGATCCTTCACACATTCCCTAATGTGCGCAGATTTTTTACCCGCCACAAGCTCGAGTGGATATCTAGGAGTCTGGGATCGTATAGAGAGGACATTGTTTGAGAGTTCTAAGATTCATATGTGGCGAATCTCCGAGGTTCTTTGGACAGGCAGGCAAAACCGTCCAAACAAGACCCACTCACACAGGTTCTAGTTCGAGGTTGCCTGTGGATATTTCTCTTACCAACATTTGTCATTTCTTTTATTGCACCTCTATAGATATCTCTCGGACCCCTTGACCCCAAAGCTTGATTACAGGTGGGGTATGGTCAAGATTGGCCAGTTTCAGAGGACTAACTATCAAAGAGAGTCCACCAAGAGGTGGCTTGCACAGCAGCTGTCCATTGGCGGTGAGGGAGCAGATTGGGTGTTACACCCAGAGGCCTTATCAAAAAGGCCAACCTCACTTTCACAACCAAGTAACATTCTTACATGGGATAGAGAGGTATTGGTAGCATCTTTGGTGGCCTGGTTGGAGATCGACTTCGCGAACTTATTAATATCGGTGCTACATGAGAGGGCTTTTAAGACATCTATTACTTACCCATTCTCTTGTATGATCTTCTATTTATGAAAGGATACTGGAGTCCCAATTTGCCACCATGATGCCCTCCGTACTCCGGCTGGGACTGTGGATATAGGTCTCATCAGGGATGAATCCAATGTGGTGGCACCACAGAGAGGGCCTGAAGTTGAGTTGCAGCTGCTGAGTTAGAATTTTACGGATACGGTAGGGTTAGACAGAGGGGGTGATCATGCCACTTCATAACACATTTATACCACCCCGGCCGAGTCTGCCCCTGCACTAGTAGAGCACCCAGTTCCTCCCGGTCTACTCCATCGTCTGCAGCACTTGTCCCAATAGCAAGGGTCCAAAAGTTAGAGGCCTAGATGGCCACCCTGCTGCATCATATTCAGCCTTGGATGCAGAAATCCATTGTCGAGGCTAAGGACCGGATTGAGAAGAGGGTGTCACAGCAGAGGGAGCAAAATATTTAAGCGGTTAACCAACGCCTTGATGCATTTGAGCTGCGGGTTCTTGCATGCCCTGCCTTTTTTACTTAATAATATATAACAGTAAAAAATGACTAAGTTTCGAAAATCAATTAATCTTATGATTTAAGAGAAATTAATTTTTCGAATTGACAAAGCCGCCACTTGATTTTTTGATATAATCAAGAAAAATTATAATTATTTTCAAGAGATTTAAAACAGATAAAAATCAGTTGAAAAGGATTCAAAGTTCGAATGTACATTCCGAGAAGGTGTTAGGCCCTAGGAATGTCTGCTAACTCACGGTTGACCGGCGATTTGACTAAAAATGACCTTCTATTTAATCATTTTTAATTTTTTTTAACCAAGTAAGGAGACTTCATTTATTATCTATTTTATTATTATTGAATTAAATCTTTTTTTCTTTAGGAAAAAAGTGAAATCATTTATAAGGGGGAGTGACATAAAGGGGGTTAATACGACCAAAAAAGAATAAAAGCTAAGCGACTTCTAAAATATATATATCTATGTATATATATATATATATATATATATATATATAGATATATATATATATATATATATATCTATATATATATATATATATATATATATATATATCTATATATATATATATTATATATATATATCTATATATATATATATATATATCTATATATATATATATCTATATATATATATATCTATATATATATATATCTATATATATATATATATATCTATATATATATATATCTATATATATATATATCTATATATATATATATCTATATATATATATATATATCTATATATATATATATATAGATAGATAGAGAGAGAGAGAGAGAGAGAGAGAGAGGAATATAAGAGAAATGGCAACCTCGGGAATTTAATTAAATTAAAATATATGATAAATAAAGTTAGTCATAATAATATAATATGAGTAAGGAAGGAAGAGAGTATCAAATTTGGGCCCTTTGCCCAAATCTTAACAACCTGTCCTAAACGTAAAATGGCCTAAAAAATGAATGTCGCCCATTATTTGACCTTCTGGCCCTGCTACAAAAGAGAATTTTTTTCTTTCCCTTTTTTTTGGGCCTCTTAGACATATCTTCCATTCAAAATATGTGTATACATTTTGCGTATATCACGATATGTAGGGATGTATTCCATCGATTTGGACCTTCCAAAACCTGTATTTAGTCAAAAAAAATTATCTCCTGCATTTTCATGTGCTTTTACATTTTTTTCCACCTCTATATCATATTTTTAAATCGTATATCAGTGTATACAGACCTTATAACAACCTGTTTTTGACTTTCCGGGGTCTGGAAATTGAATTTCCAGCAACATGCTAATGCTCTCAACCTGTACATTGTGTTTAGGAGGCTGGCCGACTCAGGGAAGGTAGTTCGAGCCTTTATGGCTCAATGGGAAAGTGAAAGAGGGTGGAGTATAGTCCATGTTGACTTGATAAGAATTTAACATGCAAATAAAGAAAAGGAAAATGATTGATAAACAAACTATCTTGAGATAAATAAAGAGAAATACGCAATTTAGTAGAGAATGTACGTGTGCCCCGAACATTGAATATTTACATATAATTTTACTAAATATATCACACAAACGTATTGAGAGCTAACAAGCTTTAGAAATAGCAACTGAGAGAGCATCTGAATCATCTCAAACTAGAAGAATCAATACAATAGTCATTGATATATGCACATGGATAAAAGAACACAAAAGAAACTTGATATTTACTAACATTCCAGCTAGCGAATACATACAAATAGCATATACATATTTATATGAGCATGGGGACATCTATTTGCACACGTTTATCTATAGAACATCATTTTTTAGGGAAGACATATATACCATGGATTGGACTTGCCTACTACTTAACGCAAGGCAGAAAATAAAATAATGAAACCATCAATAAACTAAAGTCGCACTAAAGGAAGAGTTTAACAGGAAAACAAAGGGGGAAAATCCTCCAAAACAGATATAGCTTGAGCACAGAGTCGTTTCTGACCCATGGCTGGTCGAAACTATGTAAAACTAAGCAGGTTCGCCCTTAGAGCTTCAATCTATTCAATATTGAATCTAAAATAATTCAAACTACGATTATCTTCACCTATGAACGGTCTATTGATACACTACTCGAACAAACCTCAGGAAACATATGAATGCGTCTTTCGAAAAAACCCACGAGTGACAAATCTCACTATCTCAAATTAACAGGTAATAGAGTATCAAATATATTAACCTCATGAACAAGATTCTTTAACATAAAAAAATGTTTATTCAACACCTACACATATGTTTAAAAACTAAAGAGGAAAAATAAACGAATGCAACCCGCTTGCTGCAAACTCCATCGCATACGAAGATTAACTGACTGAAATGAGAAGAACGTACTCAAATCTATGTTCAAACAGAACACGCTTTTAACTAAGAATATCATAAAGAAGAAGGCATGATTGTGACCAAAGGAACCGAACAGAGACATGTGCAATACATTTATTTTGAATCCAAATATAAAAATGAACACAAGTAGACATTACCCTTTTTCGGACGGCAGAACTGAGACACAGCCGAGCTAAGGGCAATTCCACCACCGCATGTGAATTCCAACGACTTCCGATGGAATTCCAAAGAAAATTCTTGGAAGTCTTCAATGTCGACTCCCGAAAATACTTTTTTTTTTTTTTTTTTTTTTTGACTTTGAAAACTTGTTTCTAGTATATTTGTCAATGTAGTGTTTTGTTGTGTTTTTCTCCCAAGTTCTTCTAACCTCTCAATGTTTTTTTTTCAAATAGTTTTTTACCAAAAATCTTCCCTTTAGCAGTGGAAACAAAGGGAAGAATATATAGGGAAACAATTAGGGTTTCGAATTTGGGAGGGAAAAAGAGTAGAAAAACGGATGGGAACGAGGCCCAATCAAACATCAAAATTCCTTTCATCCTTTTGGCGAAACAGACTTTTCTGGGATTTTCAATCCATTCCGAAAGGGGAAAGGAGACGGGACGGTCGGGATTGATCAATTGTCCTTGGGACAAGACGTGGAGTAATCTCACGCAGGCAAGGACAACTAGCGACTGGCAAGACTGAAAAGCCAGTTTGTTGTATGTTCTGGGTCGTCCAGCTGAGTGTGAAGGTGGCATGAGTGAGCTTGGTTACGCGTGTGACTGTCATTTTTGTTCTTTCAAGGAGTTGGATTTCAACTTATTTCTGGGGATGAGCTTCTGGATCTCTTCTGTTTTAGGGGAAAGGGGAGTGGGCCGGGTAAAAAAATGGGTCGGCTTTTGGGGCTGGGAATTAAAAAAAATTGGTTGGGTGAAATCTGAAAATTGCAAAGCACTTTGGGTTGAGTCAATTATTCAGAGAAAGAAAATAAAATGGGCCTGGGGGTTTGGATTTGGCTGAAAAAGGTATAGCTGAAAGTATTTGAAGGGCCAAAAACTTTTGATAGAAAAATCATGAATTGGTAACTTGATTTACAACGTAACTACATTGAATTTTATTAACACATTCATTCTAAACATGAATAAAATTGAATCGATATAAGGTAATTAACGAGCTTCTTAAATTTAACGAGATAAATTAACTAGCTTAATCAGAATATAAACAATTAAGTAATTAAACTAATTTTAAAAGTATTTAATTAATTAAAATAAAAATATTTTCTGATGATTTTCAAATATTTATAAGATAAGCTAACTATATGAAGGACATACGCTATTTTAAGATTATAAAAGCTACTAAAATTATTTTGAATTGACTGGAAGAACATTTTGAATTTTATAAAGCTAAATATTTTAGCTCGTTCAAAATTTAAGAAACTCGCGAACTAAATTGACGGGGAGGGTAAAAATTAGGCATCAACACAACCCTCACCATAGACTTCACCACTTTTAAGGAGGTTGTGGCGAGTTTGCGGGCCGATGTTGACTGCATTCTGGAGATGAGGGGGCCTGAGCCCGATACTGCACTTGTTTAGCTAGCAGAGGACACAGTTCCTACTGCACTATTCACTGCCCCCACTGCACCGCCTCCAGATCCACGTGAGCGTGCCAAGCGGCACCGTTCCAGCCGCACCACTAAGGGAGAGGATGCATGTGCAAGGAAGAAGGAGCGGACGGACCTTGAGGCTGCGAGGAGAGCATCTGTGATTGATGAGAAGACCCGTTAGATGAGGGCTCGAGAGTTGGCTGTTAGGCATCTAGTTCCAGACCTGAGGCTATTGAGAGGAGCACCACTAAGAGTGAAGAGATTATTGTGGGCACCACTGAGGGTGGCCCTACTACTGAGGTTGAGGATCCTGGAAACCGGACCCCCTTTCTTGTTGATCATCGGCACTATACGCCTCAGGTGTGCTTAGCCTACCAATTTCTTATGCATTGGGGAAAATTGCATGTTTTTTCTTTTGGGGTGGGGTATATGGAAAGTGAGTGTTAGGGTGAAGTCTGAGTATCCCAACTCACTATCCTTTCTTTGAGGTTTTATTTCCTGTGTTCCTTTTCCCCAAGAGACTGATTACTTTACTGTTGAATCAACATGTCGTAACTTAACAAAGTATGAAAGTGAAATATGAAGCACGGTGGATATGTATGAATGATATCCTGTTCTAAAAATGCTTGCATGAATAGGTATAAAGAATTTAAATGTGTTGGCTCTAATGATGACATAGAGATGCACCCACTGCATGACCCTCAAATGAACACTCAAACTACGTGTCTAACAATCTGATAGGGTAACGAGGTGTCAAGAGAGTGCAAGGAAGTTTGATTGTTCCACTATTGTTACATAGCTAGAACTTGCCCGATTGGTCCTGCAAAAAGGAATGTGTGTTAGACTATTTGAAAAGGATCATAGGCCTTTGTTCATATTAGCAAACATCTAGCCTAAAATAAAGCGAACCAAATGAATTCCATTTTGATCCAAATGTTGAGCCTGAAATAGATTTTTTTTTCTTCACCAACTCACCTTCCCTCGGTATAATGTTTTTGCCCATGTCCCTCATTTGACATGTGCACCTCCACTTAGGCCAAAAGCATAAGTTAAGGGTGGCTAATGCAGAAACTGACCTCGTCTTGGTCCTAACCCAACCTTGGGTAATGTGTACCTCGACTCATGGCAAAGACATATGCTGAGGGTGGCTATTATGAGTGAGGACCCAAAAAGTGCGTATAAAAAGAGTAATGTGGAAAAGAAAAGAAAAAGTGATCAAGAGAAGTGACTCAGTCAAAATTGTCAAAATTATCAATTGAATGAAAGAAAAATAATAATAATTAAAAAAAATAGAAATGAAAGAAAAAGAGTTGAAAAAAAAGAAGTAAGAGTCACTTTCACAAAGAATAAAGGAGAAAGCAAGGCAGAGATGACAAGAAAAGAAACGTAGGGCATAATATATAGTGAAAGAGGTAGGACATTTAGCCGAAATGTCATGGAGGCAAAGTACTCAAATATACCCATATGTGACATACCTGACCCTGAGTCTACATTACAAGCCAAGAAAGTCTTATCGTGATCCCAAGAGTGTAATGTGGTTAACTTCAGTAGTGAAAATAAGAGCAAGCCTATGGCGACAAGTACTAACTAGGTGTGAATTTGCTTTGAGTGTGAATGTTGAATAATTATCGTTGTACCCAAAAGTTGAAATCATTGTGCCAAAAAGGAGGATTTCTTTTAAAGTGAGGGCACTAGTTGCAATATCAAAAAGTTGGTACCTTGGCGAGAGGCAAAAGAGTAGAGGTGTCGGTGCATGGTGAGTTTATGTCATGGTCTGATCCACATGATTTAGATTATCAAGCCTAAGAGTAGAAGCATGCAATAAAGCAAAGAAAAAGTTGGGATTGATAGACATGTGATTCTGAAAGCTTAAAAGAGGATATTTTTGTACAAAGTGTTGTGTTGAGTCATGCTGCGTCGCTTGATGACAAACAACGAATTTAAGTTAAGGGTGTTGATGTATCGTGGATTCATGGTACTTTCAATGCTTTTTTTCTTAAGATTGGTGTATGTCTAGAGACTTTTTGTAGTAGTTTTAACATGATTTATGTTTGTTTTGCAGGAAAGGTGTCCAAAACAAAAACACAGAAGGCAGCTGAGATTTAGTGCAGAGGTGACCCACGAAGGCCATCGACGGCCCGTCGTTCCATCGACGTCCCATCATTCCATCGACGTATCGTAGATGGTGATCGTCGACTGAAAGTTCAGGAATCTGGAGAAACTCAAGGAAATCTGACCAAGTGTGGGGCTACGATACGATAGACGGTTCGTCGATTGAACAAGACCATCATGTTGAATCGTGGATTGAATGAGAGATAGTCCTAGTACCCGAAGTCGAAGAACGTCTAAGTATGGAACGCCGAAAGGCATCGATAGATCGTAGATGCATCGACGGAATGTGTTGTTGGTCCGTCGATTGGTTCAGAAAAGATGCCACTTGAAGGAGAAAAAAAGATCGAAGTCTGGACTAGCGGAGGAGTCGGCGGTCCGTCATTGTGGTGGTCGTCAATTACAACTGCATTTTTTGGACAACTTTTCTCGTTTTAATTCCTTTTATTTTAGGACAATATTTCTAAAAATAGGGTGTAAAACCTCGTTTGGGGGGTTGCATTCTATTACTTTTCAAAATTTGTTTTTGGAGATTGGGTTTTTGCAAATTTAGCATTAATTCAAATTTCTGGATTTGGTTTTGACGTAATTTCTTGTTGTTTCAAGTTGAATTTCTGGATATTCTTTGAATTTGTCAAAGTAAGTTCATGATTTATTGTTTATCCACTATGAATTGTGTTCTTCTACGCATGAGTAACTAAATCCACAACTAGAGTTGTGGGGACTATGAGTTATTAAAAATGCAACCCTAGATTAATAACAATTCTCAAATAGGGTATTCCATGCGTTGATAATTGTTTTTTTAGAAGTCTTTTTAACAAGTTCACGCGTTAGAACTCGCCTTATTGCTACTTCTCGGACCAAGGAGGTAGTTTATAGGAAAAGAATTATCAACATAGATTTAGTGGGTTACAATCTAATAGTATAGTTTCGACTGGTGCGAAGTAATAACTAAGTAATACATCGAATATGATGCTTAATATGAGGTAAGGTAAGGGTTAGTAGCTTAGACACATGTAGCCAGACCAAGGTACGGGGTGAAATTCTCTAAATGTCGGACCAAGGATTTAGAGATACCTAACTTATCGCTTTGCATGCAAAACACTAGGGAACAATTGTTATTAGCTAGGAAATAAAACGTTATGAACCTAAGGGGAACACTTACACCCTAGTTTCTCTCACGTTTTTTTATAAAATCAAAGCTTTACTCCTATCACTTGTTTTACTTAGAGATATTAAAAGATTTTTGCTTCACAAAATCCCCTCTTTAATTATCTGTTTCCGGAAAAAGCTTGACTAAATCTAAGTAATTGTACATTGAAGTTAAGTCTAAACCATTTGCCTCGTGGGATCGATCCCAACCTAATAGTTGGAATCTGTACTTAATACGACCGTTTATACTTTTTTAGGGAAGTGTAATTTGAGTGTTTTCATTAGCGAAAGATGTGTGTAAACTTGCACGCTTAGAAGTTATACTAATGGATTACAGAGAAAGAGTAGTGGTGATGAAGGGGATGAATCATCATTAGTGTTAGAAGTGAAATAAAAGTAAGGAAAGAAAAGTAAGGCCAAGACTCAATTTTTCTTGAATTGAGGACAAATTTCATAAGCAAAAATTATTAGCTTTTGAATAAAGGGGAGATGACGTTTTGGGATATCAAGGTAGAGTATGTGTACCAATGGTAGATGGACTCCAAGAAAGGATGATGGAGGAAGATCATAGCTCTAGATATTTCATTCATCCGGGTTCCACAAAAATATATCGTTATTTGAGAGAAGTCTATTGGTGGAGTAGTATGAAGAAGGACATTTCTGAATTTGTTGCTAAGTTCCTGAATTGCCAACAAGTTAAGTAGAGCATCAAACGCCCAGTGGCTTGGATGAGAATATAGAACTTCCAGAATAGAAATGGGAGATGATTAATATAGATTTCATCACAGGTTTACCAAGGTCTTACTACAGCATGATTCTATTTAGGTGATTGTCGACAGAATGACAAAATCAGCCCACTATTGTCGGTAAAGACTACCCATTTAGTAGAAGATTATGTTAAGTTGTATTTTTAAGAGGTGTTAAGACTTCATCGATTTTCATTCTCCAATAATATACAGAGGTGCACAATTTATTGCAGATTTTTTGAAGTCATTTAAAAAAGGCTTGGGTTCAAAGGTGAACTTAAGTACGACATTTCAGCCTTAGATTGATGGGAAAGCAGAGTGCACTATTCAAACCTTAGAGGATATGTTTAGGGCGTGCTTGATCGATTTCAAAGGTAATTGAGATGATATCATCCTCTCATCAAGTTTTCTTACAACAATAGTTACTATTCTAGCATCCAAATGGATCCTTATGAATCTCTTTATGGGAGAAGATGTAGATCTCCTATTGGATTGTTTGAAGTTGGTGAAGATGGGTTGATAGGACCATATATAGTTCATCAAGCTATGAAGAAGGTGAAAGTGATTCAAGAGAGGTTGAAATAACACAGAGTCGTCAGAAATTCTACACTGATGTTAGGAGAAGAGAGCTAGAGTTTGAAGTAGATGATTGGGTGAATGTAGAAGTTTCAGCCATGAAAGGTGTTATGAAATTTGGCAAGAAGGGGAAGCTTAGTCCTCAGTATATTGGACCTTACAGAATATCTAGGAAGGTTTGTAAGGTGGCTTATGAGTTAGAGCTACCACAAGAGCTAACAAAGATTCATCCGGTATTTCACATCTCCATGTTGAATAAGTACATGGGCGATCCTTCATTGATCATACCAACTGAATATATTGGAATCAAGGATATCTTATATTATGAATATATTTAGGTTATGATTTAAGATCGCCAAGTTTGAAAGTTGAGGACAACAGAGGTAGTATCCATCAAAGTCATTTGGAGAAACCAATTTGTTGAGGAAGCTACTTTGGAATCTGAGGATGATATGAAGAATAGATATCCACATATCTTTGAATCCGGATAAGTTCCAAATTAAGGTACTAATCCTTTTCTTGGTATTTATTTATAAGTTGGCATGTTGTTCTTGCATTTTCTTATTGGGTGTTTGAACTGAATGGTTGATGTTACACCCTTAGACTATTAATAGTAATCTCTTTCGAGGACGAATGTTCCCAAGGGGGATATATTGTAACATCTTGCAAATTGAAGTAACTACGAAAAGGTTAAGAGTTGGAAATAGTGAGTTTTGAAAATAATAAAAATCTGGAAATTTGTTTAAGTTAAATTAAGACTGAATTTTTGGTCAACTTCAAATGACTATAACTCCTAGATCAATATTAGTTAGGTGTATTTCTAGATATCGTAGGAAATATCATTAAAATATCTTTCCAATGTCACCAAGTTTATGCGATTCTGAATTCATACGAGTGAGATATGCCCATACAAAGTTGGGTTGTTAAAATAAGAAAAGTCTAATTCAGATTTTTGAAGGGTATTTTATTTTAGTCTTTTCCTTACCAATTTTTTAATTCATTTTTATGAGTTCAATTGGGGTAAATTCAGATTCTACTCAGTTTATAAAAGTTGAAGTACTTCACGCTAGGTCTTGGAGAAAAGTGAAAAGAGGAAAGAGGAGAAGAGAAGTCAAGAAAATTCAAGAACATTCAAGAATTGCTTGTGAATTTCGTCAAAGGGTGATCCCTACGAGGTATGTGACAACACTGATACGCTCAAACTTACTTCTCAAATAATAAGTAAAGAAGTCGGGTGAAGAAATAACCCAACTAATGAGGTTGGTATCGTCCCCACGAGGAAAATAGTTTAGACTTAACTTTAATCTATTATTACTATTGTTCAGCCAATTACTTCCTTGGAAAGCAAAAATGATAAAAGGGGGGTTTTCTATTTCTAAATTAATGAAAATAACTAGCGAAATTAAAGGAGACAATTAACAGCTTCAAATGTTGGAGTTTAATCAATTAATAAAAATAACTACGATTTACGTGTTCCCCACAGGTTCATAACTTGATAATTCTAACTATAACAGTTCTTTCCTAGTATCTTGCATGCAAAGTGATAAGTTATGTATTTCTAAATCCTTGGTCCAACATCTAGATAATTTCACTCCGCACCTTGGTCCGGCTACGTGTGTTGCTATACTAACTCTTATGTTTACATCATATTAAGCAATGTATTCGATACTTGACTAAGTTATTACCTCGTACAAATCAATACTAGTGTATTAGATAGTATACACTGAATCTATGCTGATAATTCTTTTCCTATTATCTACCTCCTTGGTCCGGGAAGTAGCATTAAGGCGAGTTCTAACGTTGGCTATCTGTTAAAAAGACTTCTAAGCGAAAGAATTATCAATACATGCAACACACTATTCTAGAATTGTTATTTTAGTTAGGTTTTACCTCATTATTAGACTATGGTTCCCACAACCCTAGTTATGGAGTTTAGTTACCCATAGTCATAATCGCAATATTCAAATATATAATATAAGAATTCATGCACTTACTCCAATGAGTAAAATCCAAAAGTTCACTTGATTAATCTACAAAATTCACCAACAATCAATTACAAGAGTCTAAAAATATTCAAGAGTCTAACAAAAAGTCTAAAAATAATCAAGGGTCTAACTTCATTAATGAGGTTTTTCGAACTATTTATTAAAAAAATAAAAAACCTAATAAACAAGGACTCTATTTGCTGGAAATCAATCAAAACGCGGCTGGATCGACGGACCTCGCGATGGATCATTGTGGTCACGACGGGCCGTCATGGACTCAGTCGTCCCATACTTGTGCAATTTCTTCTGCTTCTTTCTTCATCACCATCGATGGCAGGTATGACGGATCATCACTGGCACAACGGTCCGTCGAGGATCTCCGTTCCAAAAAAATTGAACTCTTGGAATTTGGATACTGGCACTACTTCTCTGATCTTCATGACGAACCAGCTGGACGGACCGTCATGTGTACGACGGTCCATCACACACTCCATAACCCCACACTTGGTCAGAATTCCCCATCTTCCTTCAGCAACTGCACTACGGTGCCACCTACGGACCGTCATTAACACGATGAACCGTCACAATCTCCGTAGGTGGTACTTTTCGGTATTTCTTGCTCAAAAACCTCCGCATTAATATTTTAGACAGATTTCTTGCAAATAAAGAGAAACTTACATAAAAATTAGTACAAAAAGACTTTTGGACACACTAAACTTAAGGAAAAAGCATTAAAAATACCATGAAACCACGGTATATTAACAACCTCAACTTTGATTCGTTGTTTGTCCTCAAGCGATGCACTATGACTCAATACAAAAACTTTGTACAATAGTTTCCATGTTTTATTCTTTGCAATCATTTGGCTATCAATCCCGATCAATCTCATCATATTTATGCATGCTATCACTATTAGGATTGAATTATGTGGAATAAGAACATGACACAGACTCACCATGCACTAACACCTATCCTCTTCAATTTCTCACCGAGGTGCTAATATTTTCGGTATTGCAACTAGTGTCCTCACTTCATAAAAAATCCTCATTTTTTCACACAATTATTTCAGTTTGAGTATAAGGATTACTTTTCAACACTCACTCTCAGAACAAATTCACACTCATTCATACATATTGCCATAAGCTTGCCCTTATTTTCACTGCTTAAGTTCGCTATACAACTTTTAGGATCACGATAGGACTTTCTTAGCTTGTAACATAGACTCAGGGTTAGGTAGGGTATATTTAGGTATACTTAAGTGACTTGTTTCCCTCCTTGACATATCGGCTAAACATACCTCTTTTCATCATTTTATTTGTCCCAATTTCCCATATTCTTTTACCTTGCTATTTTCCCTTCTTTCTTCATTTGTGTAAGTGACTCTCTTCTTTTGTTGCTTGTATTTCTTATATTTTTTTATTTCTAATTTTTTTATTTCACTTTTCTTTCAACTAATTCTTGAGTCACTTTACTTTTGTTCTTTCTCTCTCTTTGTTCTTTCAACCCCACTTTCCAGAGCATTCCTCATAATAGCCACACTTAACTCATGGCTTTGCCATAAATCAAAGTACACAATACCCAAAGTTGGGTCAGAGTCATTAAAAGGGTTGTTTACTGCATTAGCCACCCTCAACTTATGCTTTTGGCATAAGCTGAGGTGCACATGTCCAAGGAGGGACCAGGGCCAACACATTATTCCTAGAAAAAGATCAGTTGGGGTGAAAAAGAAAGGTCTAGTTTAAACTCAAATCATTTGGATTAAAGAATCATTAATTTCATTTGGTTTTCTTTTATTTAGGCTAAAAATGGTCTATATTGAATAAGGCCTATGATCCTTTCCTTATTGTCTATTACAACTTGCTTTTAGCAGGACTAACAAGGCAAGTTCTAGCTCAGTACAAATAGTGGACTATTCAAATCTTCCTCACACTCACTTGAAATCTCATTACTCTACCAGATTATCAAACACCTAGTTTGAATTTTAGACTTAGGGTCATGCAGTGGTGTAACTCTATGTCATGCTTAGAGCCACACATTTATCAATTACTATACCTAGTCATGCATCAATTTCATTTTATCAGGATATCATTTTAGCCATCATGCTTCAGAATTAAAATATGTACACAAGATATAGACATGCTGGTTCAACAGAAAAAAATAATCAGTCTCTTGGGGAAAAAGAACACAGGCAAGAAAACCCCAAAAGAGGATAGTGAATTGAGCTACTCAGACTTCACCCTAGCACTAACTTTCCATTTACCCCACCCCCAACAAAAAGACATGCAATTATCCCCAATGCATACAAAAATTTAAATACAAGAGTGGTAGGTGAAGCAAACCAGGGGCGCAAAGCACCGACGATAAGCGAGCTGGTGGGTCCGGTTCCCCAGAACCCATTACCTCTGTAATCTGGACACCCTCAGTAGTGTCCTCAGCATCAACGACACTATTAGCAGTGCCTCCCTCTATCTCCACATTTCTGGAGCTAGACGCCCCAACAACTAACTCTACTGCTCTCATCTGACGCGCCTCCTCATTAGCAAGTGAGGCTCTCCTCGCAGCCTCCATCTCAACGGTGCTCCTTCTTCTGTGCTCGAGCTTCATACTTCTCTCAACCCCTACGCCTCTTGGCATGCTAAAGAGGGGGAGGTCGTGGAATCTCTAAAGTGGTGAATAGGGCCGCCATCACTGTGTCTTCAGCAGGCTCTGCAAAAGGGGCCTCAGACTCAGGCACCATAGCCTCTAAGATCATATCGATATCTGCGCGAAGATTGTCGACCACAGGCTGAAGGGTCGACACATTCACATGAGGGGCTGGCCGGGATAGAACCCGTAACTCAAAAGCGTCCAAGCGGTGATGAACCTCAACGATCTTCCGCTCTGTGTGCTGGACCATTCAACGCTCCAAGCGCTCTTCTGCCGCAGTAATAGACCTTTGCATCCAAGGCTGGATGTGATGCAGAAGTGTAGACATATGTGCCTCTAATTTCTAGACCCTAGCAAGCGGGACCAGATCGGGGAAAGGGGCTGAGCGAGAGGAACTCGGGGCAGTGCTACTACCCGGGATAGACTCGACCAGAGTAGTGTCAGTGGAATCCGCCTGCGTAGCCGTGCGGACCTGTGCTACCGTATCAGCCAGATTGTCACCAAGTGGAGGAAACTCTGGACGGGGCCCTCTGCGTGGAGCCAACTCATTGGCCTCATCCCTGATGAGGCCGATATCAACAGTGCCTAGCGGGGTCTTGAGCATATCAACGTGCCATATAGGCACACCTGCGGACCTACATAGAGAAAATATCATGCACGGGAAAGGGTAGGTAGTTGTTATCTTAAAATCCCTCTCGTGCATGACCGCCTGTAGAAGCCAAGCAAAATCCACCACAAACCCGACTATCATCGCCGCCATTAGTTATGCACGATCCCATGTGACTATATTATCATCGGCTGTGGGGGAAAGGCAGTGGCGGACAATCAACCACAAAAACTTCGCTGTGGTTAGCCTTCTTGATGGCTCCCTTCGGCTCGGTCACCCAATCAGCACCCTCTCCATCAACGGACAAGTGCAGGGCCATCCACCTCTTGGTGGTCTCTCTCAGTGATGGCTCACGCAGGAATTGGCCATCTTTGACAATTTGCCACCGGTATTAAAACTCAGTGGTGAGAGGTTTTTGGTTGGCATCAACATTCTCGCTGTATAGATACCGGCAGATGGCAGGCAGGGAGATATCAACCTGAATGCCACGTACTCGGACATGCTCCAGTGGGGCCTGTTTGGTAGGGGCAGCCCGCCTATTAATCTGTGATTTGAGGGAAGCCACGTAAGATGCGTAGAACTCTCTGACCAACTCTTTACTATAACGTCCCAACGAACGCGCTGTCCAGTCCAGTTGATGTCTGGTGAAGAGATTGTGGATCTTTGGCATAGTCGGGAGACTTCCCGTAAGGTCCCGCCGCTCCAAAGTAAGTGTCTGTGTCATGACTCCTATGTCATTCAGAAACATTCCATCGGAATGGACTTGATACTACCCTTCGAGACACCTCCGGTTCGGCTGGTCGGTAACCGAGGTGAGACCACGAGTCGGTGAACCAGGTGTGGATTCCAAACTGTCAGCTTCATCAGACGAGGCAGACTGTGCAGCGGTGGCGGGTGCAGGGACCTCACCAGATCCAAAGGCTTCCTCCGACCATGAAACTCCTAATGAGCCATACACTCCTTCTTCATTAGTAGCTGTCCCAGAAGGTGTGCCGGTCAATGTGCTCTCCACATCAGACTGGGAGGTATTGACTACGCTGGACGCCACCTTTTTTGGTGTGGCTCTGGCAGCACGTGCAGCTCGGGAGTGGGTGGAAGTGCCTGGGGGTCACGCTCATCATCAGAGCCAATGACCAGGCAGGCAGATGGGGCGATAGACTTCGATCGCCCGCGTGCGTAGACTCGATCTTGTTTTGGTGCCATAATAGATAGTACCTGTAATGAATCAATATTAGTACTAGAATGAGCAAACAAGACAAAAAAAACCACACAAAATAAATAAAAGAGTTAAGATCTAATGGCATTTCTATAATAACAGTGAAGCACGACAATCCAGGTGACGTCTTGTCATGAGTATGACGGACCGTCATGGGGTCCGGCATGTCTTACTTAAACTATGTTTATGTGGAGAACCATGAAGGAAAGTCTCTGACAAGTATGACGGTATATGCAGGAGGGACTGTTGTGATTATGACGGTCCGTCGTTGATGTCTGTCGTGGGACACTTACAAAGAAAGTATGGAGACCCTTAGAAGAGGGGCTTCTGATAGTCATGAAGGTTATGCAAGACGGACTGTTGTGATTATGACGGTCCGTCGTCGATGTCCATCATGGGAAACTTAGAAAAAAAGTATAGACACCCTTAGGAGAGAGGTCTCTGACATTCATGACGGTTACGCAGGACGGACCGTCGAGGGTATTGACGGTCCGTCATAGATGTCCATTGGAGGACACTTAGAAAAATTGGGAGACCCTTAGGAGCAGGGTCTCTGACAACCAGAACGGTTGTGCAGGACGGACGGTCGTGGGAATGACGGTCCGTCGCATGTGTCCGTTGGAGGACACTTAGAATAAGTGAGAGACCCTTAGGAATAGGGTCTCTGTCAACCAGAACGGTTGTGCAGGACGGACCGTCGTGGGAACGACGGTCCGTCACATGTGACTGTTGATGGACACTTGGAGAGAATTGGACAGTGGGGTGTTAGGGATGTAGAGACGGACTCAATGACGGCCCGTCGTGGGTACGACGGTCTGTCATTGGGGTCTCGTTCTGTCATTCAGTGATATAGCCGGGGGTGCCCCATTCATCCCCTATAACCCAAATGGAATTGTTAGTGTTTTATTCTATAATTGTCTGACCCAAATATCTAGTAAACTAGCAATTCTAAAGCACCTATTTCTAGAGTTTTATCACGGCAATTTTGAGGATTCTTAACCTAGGTCAGACAGAATTTGTATTAAAAAATGAAATATTCAATAAGAACTTGGCTAGTACTAATTGATAAACAAAAATGCAATGTAAATGGGTAGAAATCAGAGAAACATACCTGAGAATATGAGAAAAATGAGAGAGAAAGGTACTTGGTGATCAAGTAGAGAACCACAGCGGCAGACTCCGACTAGTAGATAGTAAATTTTAGGAATTCGGGAATTTGGGGAAAATGATTGGTTGTAAGAGAGGGGAGTTATGATCTTTGGAAGTTGAAAAGGGAGGGAAATGGGAGAAAGAGGGAAGGAATGGGGTGAAATGAAGGGGTGGGGGTTTTAAATGTTGAATTTTTTAAAAAAAACCCAGCCGGGTCAGGTACGCTTCATTAATGACGCGACGAGTCCCCGACGACGGTCCGTCGCTGTTGTGATGGTCCTTCATTGGTTCAGTCGCGTGCGCCCTAGTTTTGAAAATAACATATTGACGTACATGGCAAGACGGATTCATGCGACGGTCTGTCGCATGCATGACGGTCTGTCGATGTGTCCGTCAGTGACTGTTGCAGAGTGATTTTCTGTCGAATTTCCTAGTGGTGTGCTTAAAATTTTAAACCCATTAGTAGAAAATGCTACCATTATTATAAAGAATAAAAACTATAAGTATTGGGTTGCCTCCCAACAAGTGTCTGATTTAACATCACAGCACGACTGAGGACAATTGATTACTCAGCCTTCATAAAGATGGTATGACTCTATCACTTCATTCACCGATGCAGTCTGCACAAAAAAGAGTTTTATTCATTATCCATTTACCTTAAACCGCACTCCCTCCTTGGTTTTGTAAGTCAACTTCTCCATGAGGGAAAACATGGGTAATCAAGTAAGGGTCAATCCGTTTGGACTTGAGCTTGCCCGGAAGCCAACGCAACCTTGAACTGTCTAAAAGCACCAAATCCCCAACCATAAACTATCGTTTTTCACTTTTTAGGTCATTATCCTTCTTCATCTTTTCTTTGTGGGATATAGCAGATAGCGATTGGAGCTCACCACTCTACCTCATGGACCTACAAATTTTGAAGGTCGCTTCTTCATTGTTCAACCGGAATTTCATCTGCCCCTTTTCTATATCAACTAAGGCTTTACCCGTAGCAAGGAACGGCATCCCAAGAATAATAGACACTTCAAAATTGATTTCACAATCAAGAATAACAAAATCTACCAGAAATATGAACGACTCTACTTTTACTAGCACATCTTCAAGTATCCCTATAAGCCTTTTCACTGTTCGATCAGTCATCAGTAGCCGCATTGCAGTGGGCTTTGGGTCACCCAAACCCAACTTCTTGTAAATCGAGAGGGGCATGAGATTTATGCTTGCCCCCAGATCACATAATGTTTTTGCAAAATATAATGACCCGACTGTAAAAGGAATAGTGAACGCACCAGGATATTTTTATTTTGTACGAGAGATTTTGTAGCAATAAAAGTACAATGCTGCATTCTATCATCATCCTCGAACGTGACCGATTTTTTCTTTGTAACTAGATCTTTCATAAACTTGGCATAACCGGACATTTGTTCTAGAGCTTCTACCAAAGGGACATTTATAGAAAGCTGCTTCAATATTGTTATAAAACGCCGATATTTACCATCCTCGGTCTTTTTCACTAATCTCTGAGGAAAGAGGGGGGTATAGGCATGAGAATTACCTTTATAGGGACTTCTGCATCTTTTCTAGTGCTATATTCTGTTTCACCACTACCCTCTACCACCTTATCATTATCCTTTCTCACCTTTTCCTCATTAGATGGCATAGGTGGGTCAATGGTTTGTTACCCCCCCCCCCGAGTAGTGATTGCCATACAGCGCATCATTTTTTGGATTTGGACAGTGTTGCTAGGAAGAGTGGCCGGTTGCCGTGTGTTCACGGTCGTAGTAGATAATTAGGTCATTTTTGCAACTCGATCTGCTTAGTCGATATTGCATGTGTATCAACTTTTTGCCCAATACCCGCTAAATCACTCCTTAACTCTTTAATGTGCTTATCACTATCATCGAACCTCATCATCATTTTGTGCAGTTTATCCTTAACTCGTGCCATACTATCTCCACCATCCCTAGGAGTAACTCCACGATTTTGAGGAGGGACATAGGGCCTATTCCTATCATTTATGTTACCATAGTTACCCCTGT
Source organism: Solanum peruvianum (assembly GCA_027705065.1). Taxonomy (NCBI): domain Eukaryota; kingdom Viridiplantae; phylum Streptophyta; class Magnoliopsida; order Solanales; family Solanaceae; genus Solanum; species Solanum peruvianum. The sequence continues at coordinate 42,115,499 of JAKWJD010001762.1, forward strand.
TGAAGTTGTTTTCGCGATTGTAGTTTCCATATCGGATATAATGACTCTCATAGTTATAGTTACCATAGATCCGACCTTGGTTCCCTTGACCTTGGCGCCAATTCTCCTGATTAGAGCCTTGGGTACTTGGTCGGAAACCTCCCGTCTTCTCATTACCGCATAGGAATCTTCCGCATAATAGTATTCATCATTTGGTGGTGGTTGTTTAGACAAGTAGTTAACTGCATTTATCTTTTCCGCACCCCCAGTGATATATTTTAATACCAACACAAGCTCAGTTCTCATCTGAGCCATTCTTCACGAATCTCATCTGTGGGTTGTTATTGGACTGCACTGCGAAGGTATTTCTTCCGGTATCTGACTTCCTAGTACTCCAAGCTTTATTGTTCCGGGAGAGTTTCTCTAACTTTTCAGCAATCTCAGCATAAGGACACTCCCCATAAGATCCACCTGCTATAGTGTCCAACACCGCTTTATTATTATCATCCTATCCCCAATAGAAGTATTCCTTAAGTGACTCATCATCTATACGGTGATTGGGGATGCTTCTCAAAAAAACGAGGTGAATCTATCCCAAGAACTACTAACTAAATCTCTTGGTAGTGCCACAAAGTTGTTCACTCTGTCTTTGTGGTTTAGTTTCTTGGATACCGGGTAGTATCGTTCTAAGAAAACATCCCTTAGTTGAGGAAACACTCTAAGCGCTATTACATCCAAGTCCAAGTCAGGCCTCCCTAAACAACTTTTACACACTGCCCTTATCTTAACTATATAGGCATGTGGATCCTTAGAAGGTAGCCCTGAAAAAAAACCTCTGGCGGTGAGCATTTGCATCAGGCTACTAGTTACCACAAAAGTGTGTCCTGTTGGTAGAGGGGGCAAGACAAGTGGCCCATCGGAGTATGCTATATTGTCATAGCCTATGTAGTATTCTTGGGGCCGTGGAGCGGGATTTTTCCCCCTCTGTTGGTGTTCACCTGGAGCATCGGGTAACAACAAACCATGAACATCGACCGGAGCTGGGATGTTCTGTTTTGGATCATCATCATTAATTCCCAAGTTTCTATTCATGTCGTGTAGTGTACTCTCTAATTTGTGATCATAGGGAAACAAGGGTTCTCTTCCTCTCCGTGTATTTGGCATACAAGGAAGATGGTTCGGCAAGAATCAAAAACAATAAAACAAAGAAAAATCAAGAAAATATCAACTAAACTATAGTAATAAGTTTAAGTTAATCTAAAAGATACTTTCTCCGGCAGCGGCGCCAAAATTTGATATGCTCAAACTTACTTCTCAAATAAGAAGTAAAGCGGTCATGTCAAGTAAATAACCCAACTTATGAGGTTGGGATCGTTCCCATGAGGAAAATAGTTTAGACTTAAATTCAATCTATTATTACTATTGTTCAGTCGATCACTTCCTTGGAAAGCAAAAATGATAAAAAGGGGGGTGTTCTATTTCTAAATGAATGAAAATAACTAGAGAAATTAAAGGAGACAACTAACAACTTCAAATGTTGGAGTTTAATCAATTAATAAAAGTAACTACGGTTTACGTGTTTCCCACAGATTCATAACTTGATAATTCTAACTATAACAATTCTTTCCTAGTATGTTGCATTGTGATAAGTTATGTATTTCTAAATCCTTGGTCCGGCATCTAGAAAATTTCACTCCGCACCTTGGTCTGGCTACGTGTGTTTCTATACTAACCCTTATCTTTACCTCATATTAAGCATCGTATTCGATATTTGACTAAGTTATTATCTCGTACCAATCAAAACTAGCCTATTAAATAGTATACATTGAATTCTATGTTGATATTTCTTTTCATATTATCTACCTCCTTGGTCCGGCAAGTAGCATTAAGGCGAGTTCTAATGTAGGCCATCCGTTAAAAAGACTTCTAAGCGAAAGAATTATCAATACATGAAAAACACTATTCTAGAATTGTTATTTTAGTCAGGTTTTACCTCATTATTCGCCTATGGTTCCCATAACCCTAGTTATGGAGTTTAGTTACCCAGAGTCATAATCACAATATTCAAATATATGATAAAAGAATTCATGCACTTACTTAAATGAGAAAGAGTAAAATCCAAAAATTCACTTGATGTATTGATGTACCGTGGTTTCACGGTATTATTAATACTTCTTCCTTAAGTTTAGTGTGTCCAAAATCCTTTTTGTGCTAATTTTTATATAAGTTTCTCCTTATTTGCAGGAAATCTGTCCAAAGATGAATGTGGAGGTTTTTGAGCGAAGAAATGCAGAAGAGACCACCTACGGAGCTTGTGACGGTCCGTCATGCTTGTGACGGTTCGTAGGTGGCAGCGTAGTGCAGCTGCTGAAGGAATATGGGGAAGTCTTACCAAGTGTGGGGTTATGGAAAACGTGACGGACCGTCGTAGCCATGACGGTCCGTCCTACAGGTTCGTCATGAAGATAAGAGAAGTATCCTTGTACCCATATTCAAGAGTTCAAGTGTTTTGGAACGGAGACCCTCGACAGACCGTTGTGCTCGTAACGATCTGTCATACCTGCCATCGAGGGTAATGAAGAGAGCAGCACAAGATTTTTCATTGAGTATGGAACGACGGAGTCCATGACAGTCCGTCGTGACCATGACGATCTGTCATGATGTCCGTCGATCCAGCCGCGTTTTTGACAGATTTCTAGCAAATAGAGTCCTTGTTTAATTAGGTTTTTATTTTCTATAAATAGTTCGAAAAACCTCATTTTTGAGGTTAGACTCTGGATCATTGTTAGACCTTTGAATATTGGGAGACTCTTTATTATTTTGTAGACTCTTTGAGAGATTATTGATTATCTTGAGACTTTTATCATTGATTATTGGTGACTTTTGCTAATTAATCAAGTGAACTTTCAGATTTTACTCTTTCTCGTTGAAGTAAGTGCATGAATTCTTATATCACATATTTGAATATTGTAATTATGACTAAGGGTAACTAAACTCCATAACTAGGGTTGTCGGAACCATAGGCTAATAATGAGCTAAAACCTAACTTAAATACAATTCTAGAATAGTGTCTTGCATGTATTGATAATTCTTTCTTTTAGAAGTCTTTTTAACTGATGTCCAACGTTAGAACTCGCCTTAATGCTACTTGCCGGACCAAGGAGGTAGATAATAGGGAAAAAATTATCAATATAGATTTAGTGTATACTATATAATAGGCTATATTGATTGGTACGAGGTAATAACTTAGTCAAATATCGAATACGATGTTTAATATGAGGTAAAGATAAGGGTTAGGATAGCAACACACGTAGGCGTACCAAGGTGTGGAGTGAAATTTTCTAGATGCCGGACCAAGGATTTAGAAATAAATAACTTATCACTTTGCATGCAAGATACAAGGAAAGAATTGTTATAGTTAGAATTATCAAGTTATGAACCTGTGGGGAACACGTAAACCCTAGTTACCTTCATTAATTAATTAAACTCCAACATTTGAAGCTGTTAAGTGTCTCTTTCAATTTCCCTAGTTATTTTCATTTACTTAGAAATAGAAAACCCCCCTTTTATCATTTTGTTGCCAAGGAAGTAATTGATTGAACAATAGTAGTAATAACTATTTTCCTCGTGGAAACGTCCCACCCTCACTAGTTGGGTTATTTACTTGACACGACCGCTTTACTTCTTATTTAAGAAGTAAGTTTAAGCGTATCAAATTTTGGCGCCGCTGCCGGGGAAAGTAGCTTTTACATTAACTAAAACTTATAACTTTAGTTTATTTGATATTTTCGTGATTTTACTTTGTTTTATTATTTTTTATTCGAGCAGAACCACCCTCCTTGTATGCCAAATGCACGGAGAGGAAGAGAACCCTTGTTTCCCTACGATCACAAATTAGAGCGTACACTACGCAACATGAATAGAAACTTGGGAATCAATGATGATGATCCAAACCAGAACGGCCCAGCTCCGGTTGATGTTCATGGTCAGTTTTTACCCGATTCTCCGGGTGAACACCAACAGAGGGGACAAAATCCCGCTCCACGGCCCCAAGCATACTACAGAGGCTATGACAACATAGCAGACTCCGATGGGCCACTTGTCTTTCCTCCTCTACCACCAGGCCACACCATGTGGTGACTAGTAGCCTAATGCAAATGTCACTGCCAGAGGTTTGTTTTAAGGGCTACCTTCTATGAATCCACATGCCCATATAGCTAAGGTAAGGGCCTATTGTAAAAGCTGTGTAGGGAGGCCTGACTTGGACTTGGATGTAATAGGGCTTAGAGTGTTTCCTCTCTCACTGACAGGAGAAGCAGTTATATGGTTCACTGAGCTCCCTTACAACTCAATTTTCACTTGGAACCAACTAAGGAATGTTTTCTTAACACGCTACTATGCGATCTCCAAGAAACTAAACCACAAAGACAGAGTGAACAACTTTGTGGAACTACCAGGAGAGTCAGTTAGTAGTTCTTGGAATAGATTCACCTCGTTCTTAAGAAGTGTCCCAAATCACCGTATAGATGATGAGTCATTGAAGGAATACTTCTATCGAGGATAGGATGATAATAATAAAGCATTTTTGGACACTATAGCAGGTTGATCTTATGGGGAGTGTCCTTATGCTTAGATTGCTAAAAATTAGAGAAAATCTCTCGGAATAATAAAGCTTGGAGTACTAGGAAGTCAGATACCGGGAGATCGATGTACAGTCCACTCAAAACCCAGCCACAGATGAGATTCGTGAAGAAATGGCTCAGATGAGAACTGAGCTTGGGTTGGTACTAAAACATATCACTGGGGGTGCACAAAAGATAAATGCAATTAACTACTTGCGTAAAGAACCACCTCCTAATGATGAATGCTATTATGCTGAGGACTCCTATGCTGTAAATGAGCAGACAGGGTGTTTTTGACCGAGCGCCCAAGGCTAAAATAAGGATAATTGGCGCCAAGGTCAAGGGAACCAAGGTTGGATCTATGGTAACTATAACCGTGAGAGTCATTATTTCCGAGATGGAAAATACAACCGCGACAACAACTTCAACAGGGGAAACTACGGTAACAGAAATGAAAGGAATGGGCCCTATGTCCCTCCTCAAAATCGTGAAGTTACTCCTTGATATACCGTGGTTTCACAGTATTATTAATACTTTTTCCTTAAGTTTAGTGTGTCCAAAATCCCTTTTGTGCTAATTTTTATATAAGTTTCTCTTTGTTTTGCAGGAAATCTATCCAAAGCTGAATGCGGAGATTTTGAGCGAAGAAATGCAGAAGAGACCACCTACGGAGCTTATGATGGTACGTCGTGCTTGTGACGGTCCGTAGGTGGAAGCGTAGTGCAGTTGCTGAAGGAAGATGGGGAAGTCTTACCAAGTGTGGGATTACAAAGCTTGTGACGGTCCGTCGTGGCTATGACGGTCCGTCCTGCAGGTTCGTCGTGAAGTTCAGAGAAGTGATCCCAGTATCAGATTCCAAGAGTTGAAGTGTTTTAGAACGAAGACCCTCGATGGACCGTTGTGCCTATGACGGTCCGTCATACTTGCCGTCGAGGGGAGTGAAGAGGGCAGCAGAAGAAATTGCACAAGTATGGGACGACGGAGTCCACGACGGTCCGTCACGACCACAACGGTCCATCGCGAGGTCTATCGACCCAACCGCGTTTTGGCAAATTTCTAGCAATTAGAATCCTTGTTTAATTAGGTTTTTGTTTTTTTATAAATAGCTCGAAAAACCTTGTTTTGAGGTTAGACTCCGTATTGTTAGACATCATATTATTAGACTCTGGATTATTGATCATTGATTACTTTGAGTCTTTGTGAGATTATTGATTACTTTGAGATTCTTGCAAGTGATTTTTTGTGATTAATCAAGCAAACTTTTAGATTATAATCTTTCTCATTGAAGTATGTACATGAATTCTTATGTAACATATTTGAATATTGTGATTATGGCTATGAGTAACTAAACTTCATAACTAGGGTTGTGGGAACCATAGACAAATAATGAGATAAACCCTAACTAAAATAACAATTCTAGAATAGTGTCTTGCATGTATTAATAATTCTTTCGTTTAGAAGTCTTTTTAACGGATGGCCAACGTTAGAACTCGCCTTAATGCTACTTGCCGGACCAAGGAGGTTGTTAATAGGAAAAGAATTATTAACATAGATTTAGTGTATACTATCTAATAGGCTAGTATTGATTGGTACGAGGTAATAACTTAGTCAAATATCGAATACGATGCTTAATATGAGGTAAGGATAAGGGTTAGGATAGCAACACATGTAGCCGGACAAAGGTACGGAGTGATATTTTCTAGATGCAAGACCAAGGATTTAGAAATACATAACTTATCACTTTGCATGCAAGATACTAGGAAAGAACTGTTATAGTTAGAGTTATCAAGTTATGAACCTGTGGGGAACACGTAAACCATAGTTACTTCGATTAATTGATTAAAACCCAACATTCAAAGCTGTTAAGTGTCTCTTTCAAGTTCGTTATTTATTTTCACTCATTTAGAAATAGAAACCCCCTTTTATTGTTTTTGCTTTCCAAGGAAGTCATTGACCAAACAATAGTAATAACAGGTTGAAGTTAAGTCTAGACTATTTCCTCGTGGAGAACGATCCCAACCTCACTAGTTGGTTATTTACTTGACACGACCGCTTTACTTCTTATTTAAGAAGTAAGTTTGAGCGTATCAAATTTTGGCACCGCTGGTGGGGAATAATGCTTTTAGATTAACTTGAACTTATTACTATAGTTTAGTTGATATTTTCTTGATTTTACTTTGTTTTATTTTTATTGATTTCTTTTCAGAACTATCCTCTTGTATGCCAAATACACGGAGAGGAAGAGAACCCTTGTTTCCCTACGATCACGAGTTAGAGCGTACACTGCGCAATATGAATCTAAACTTGGGAATAAATGATGAGGACCCAAACCAGAACATCCTAGCTCCGGTCGATGTTCATGGTCAGATGTTACCTGATGCTCCGGGTGAACATCAACAGAGGGGACAAAATCCCGCTCCACGGCCCCAAACATACTACAGACTCGGATGGGCTACTTGTCTTGCCCCCTCTACCCATAGCAGACTCGGATGGGCTACTTGTCTTGCCCCCTCTACCTACAGGTCACACTTTTGTGGTAACTAGTAGCCTGATGCAAATGCTCACTGCCAAAGGTTTGTTTTCAGGGCTACCTTTTGAGGATCCACATGCCCATATTTCTAAGGTAAGGGCAGTGTGTAAATGTTGTGTGGGGAGGCCTTATTTGGATCTAGATGTAATAGGTCTCAGAGTGTTTCCTCTCTCACTGACGGGAGAGGCTGCTATATGGTTCACCGAGCTCCCATACAACTCAATCTTCACTTGGAACCAATTAAGAGATGTCTTCTTAGCAAGCTACTATCCGGTCTCCAAGAAACTAAACCACAAAGACAGAGTGAACAACTTTGTGGCACTACCAGGAGAGTCAGTTAGTAGTTCTTGGGATAGATTCACCTCATTCTTGAGAAGTGTTCCAAATCACCGTATAGATGATGAGTCACTGAAGGAATACTTCTATCGGGGACAGGATGATAACAATAGAGCGGTGTTGGACTCTATAGAAGGTGGATCTTATGGAGAATGCCCTTATGCTGAGATTGCTAAAAAATTACAGAAAATCTCCCGAAATAACAAAGCTTGGAGTACTAGGAAGTCTGATACAGAGAGAAACACCTTCGCAGTGCAGTCCACTCACAACCCAGCCACAGATGAGATTCGGTAAGAAAAGGCTCAGATGAGAACTGAGCTTGGGTTGGTACTAAAACATGTCACAGGGGGTGCAGAAAAGATAAATGCAGTCAACTACTTGTCTAATCCACCACCTTCTAATGATGAGTGCTATTATGCGGAGGACACTTATGCAGTAAATGAGCAGACGGGGGGTTTCCAACCAAGCTCCCAAGGCACAAATAAGGATAATTGGCGCCAAGGTCAAGGGAACCAAGGTCGGAACTATGGTAACTATAACCGTGAGGGTCATTATGTCCGAGATGGAAACTACAACCACGACAACAACTTTAACAGGGGTAACTGTGCTAATAGAAACGACAGGAATGGGCCTTATGTCCCTCCTCAAAATCGTGAAGTTACTCCTAGGGATGGTGGAGATAGTATGGCGCGAGTTGAGGATATGTTTCACAAAATGATGAGGAGGTTCGACACTAGTGATGAACACATTAAAGAGTTGAGGTGTGATTTAGCTAGTATTGGGAAAAAAGTTGATACACATGCAATTTCGATTAAACAGATCGAATTGCAAGTGGCCCAATTATCTGCGACAGTGAACACACGGCAACCGAGCACTCTTCCTAGCAACACTGTCCAAAATCCAAAGAGTGATGCGCACTGTATGGCAATCACTACTCGGGGTGGTAGGCAAACCATTGACCCACCTACGCCATCTACTGAGGAAAATGTGAGAATGGATAATGATAATGTGGTAAAGGCTAGTGGTGAAGCAGAGGGAAGTAATGGAAAAGATGCAGAAGTATCTATCAAGGTAATTCCCATGCCTAGGCCACCACCACCCTTCCCTCACAGATTTGTGAAAAAGACCGAGGATTGTAAATACCGGCGCTTCATAACAATGTTGAAGCAGCTCTCTATCAATGTCCCTTTGGTAGAAGCTCTAGAACAAATGCCCGGTTATGCCAAATTCATGAAAGATCTGGTCACCAAGAAAAGATCGGTCACTTTTGAGGATGATGATAGATTGCCGCATTGTAGTGCTATTGTTACAAGATCCCTAGTACAAAAGAAAGAAGATCCGGGTGCGTTCATTATTCCTTGTACAGTTGGGTCATTACATTTTGCGAAAGCATTATGTGATCTGGGGGCAAGCATAAATCTCATTCCCCTCTCAATTTACAAGAAGTTGGGTTTGGGGAATCCAAAACCCACTGCGATGCGGCTACTGATGGATGATCGGACAGTGAAACGGCCTATAGGGATACTCCATGATGTGCTAGTAAAAGTGGAGTCATTCATCCTTCCGGCTGATTTTGTTATTCTTGATTGCGAGGTCGATTTTGAAGTGCCTATTATTCTTGGGAGGCCATTCCTTGCTACAGGTAGATCCTTAGTTGATATGGAGAAGGGACAAATGACATTTCGGTTAAATAATGAAAAAGCGACCTTCAACATTTGTAGGACCATGAGGCAGAGTGGTGAGGTCCAATCAGTATCTGCCATATCCCACAAAGAAAAGATGAAGAAGGAGACTGAACAGAAAAATGCAAAACAAGAGTTTATGGTTGGGGATTTGGTGCTTGTAGACAGTTCTGGGGTGCCTTTTCTTCGGGCAAGCTCAAGTCCAAATGGACTGGCCTTACCTGATTACCCAAGTATTTCCTCATGGAGCACTTGAGTTAAAAGCCAAGGAGGGAATGAGGTTTTAGAGGAATGGAGATAGAATAAAACTCTATTTTAAGCATAAAGCATCGGGGAATGAAGTGATAGAGGCATACCATCTTGATGAAGTCTGAGTAATCAAGGGTCCCCAGTCGTGCCGCGACATTAAATCAGGCGCTTGTTGGGAGGCAACCCAGTACTTATCGTCTTTTTAGTAATGGTAGCATTTTTCCACTAATAGGTTTTTAAATTTGCAGGCACATCACCAGGAAATTCTACAGAAAATTACTCTGCAGCAGTCACTGACGGACACATCGACCAACGTTGCGCCTGCGACGGACCGTCGTATGCATCCGTTGCACCAGGTATGTTTTTCTGTTATTATGAAATTAGGGTACACGCGACGGAACCAACGACGGGTCGTCACAACTGCGACGGACCGTCGTTGGGGAACCGTCGCGTGATTAATGAGGTATACCCGGCTGGACCCTTTTAAAAATCAGACCGTTTAAACTCCCCAACCCCTCATTTCACCCCCATTACTTCATTATTTCTCCCATTACTCTTCCCTTCTCAACTTCCACAATCTATCCATCAACCAACCACCGATCATTGCCCTCTCACAAGTCTCCAAAGCCCTAAAGTGTTATCTACTAGTGGAAACTGATGTTGTGAGTGTCTATCTTGCCACCGAGTACTTGTGCATTTGTTTTTCTCCATTTCTAAGGTATGTGTCTCAAATTTATACTCATTTATCTTGCATTTTTGTTTACTAGTTAGTATTAAGCTTAGTTCCTCATCATATTATGTTTACTTTATACGATTCTGTCTAACCTAGGTTACAAATGTTCGAAATTGCCATGTTTACCACCCTAGACATAGGTGCTTTTGCCTTGCTAGTTCCCTAGGTAGTTGGGTTAGACACATGTAGGTCCAAAATAATACAAGGTTTATGTGGGTTCATCGGGGATGCTTAGGGTACCCTTAGTTCTGTTACTGTCATTCAGAACGAGACCCCGATGACGGACCATCGTACCCACGACGGACCGTCATAGGGTCTATTGCAAAAGCCCTAGCACCCTGTCCCAACGGACACATGTGACGGATCGTCGTACTCACGACGGTCCGTCCTGCACAACTGTTTTGGTTGTCAGAGACCCTGCTTCTAAGGGTCTCTCATTTTTTTCCCAAGTGTTCCCCAACGGACACATGTGACGGACCGTCGTCTTCACGACGGTCCGTATTGCACAATCGTTCTGGTTGTCAGAGACCCTGTTTCTAAGGGTCTCACTTTTTCTATGTGTCCTTCAACGGACCAATGTGATGGACCGTCGTACCCACGACGGGCCGTCCTGCATGACCGTCATGATGGTCAGAGACCCCTCTCTTAAGGGTCTCCATATTTTTTTTCTCAAGTGTCCTACGATGGACATTTACGACGGACCGTCGTACATGTGACGGTCCGTCCTGCACACACCATCTTACTAGTCAGAGATTTTCCTAGGGTTCTCTATATATACATAGTCTAAGTAAAACACGACGGACCTCACGACGGTCCGACATAGTCACGACGAGCCATCACCAGGCCCGTCGTGTGTCACTGTTTCTACAGCAATTACATACTATTTTCACTATTTTATTTCGTATGGTTTCGCTTGTCTTGTTTGCCACTACTCGTACTAATAGTGATCCTTTGCAGGTACTATCTACTGTGGAACCCAAGCAAGACCGAACCTACGCATGCGGGCGATCAAAGTCTGTCGCCCCGTCTGCACGCATAATCATCGGCTCTGATGATGAGCGGGACCCTGAGTATGTGCCCCCAGGCACTTCCACACCTTCCCGTGCTGCACGTGCTCCCAGAGCTACACCCAAAAAGGTGGCGTCCGGCGTAGTCACTGCCTCCCAGCCTGATGAGGAGCGCACACTGATCGGCACACCCTCTGAGTCAGCCACAAATGAGGAAGGAGCGTCTGGCTCCTTAGGAGTATCATGGTCCGACGAAGCCTCTGGCTGTGCTGAGGTTCCCGCACCCGCCACTGCTGCAGTATCGGCCTCGTCAGATGAGGCTGACAGTTCAGACTCTACATCCGACTCACCAGCTCAGGTCCCCACTCCAGCCACTGACCAGCCCAACCGGTGGTGTATCGACGGGCAGTTTCAAGTCTACTCCGACGCCAAGTTCTTGACTGATAAAGGAGTGATGACTCGAACACTCACTTTGGAGCGACGGTTACTTACAGGAGTCTCCCAACGATGCCGGAGATCCACAACCTCTTATCAGGCATCGCTTGGAGTAGACAGCACGTCCGTTGGGGCGATACAGCGAAGAAATGGTCCGAGAGTTCTACGCATCCTACGTAGCTAATCTCCGATCATAGATCGGTAAGTGGGTTGCCCTCGCTAAACAGGCCCCACTGGAGCAAGTCTCAGTCCGGGGTGTGTAGGTTGACATTTCCGTGCCAGTTATCCGTCGGTTTCTATACGGTGAGAGTATTGATGCTACTCGGACCCCCCTCACAACCGAGTTTGACTACCGCTGGCAGATAGTAAAGGATGGCCAGTTCTTGCGCGAGCCAGCACTAAGAGAGACCACCAAGAGGTGGATGGCCCTGCGCCTGTCAGTAGATGGAGAGGGTGCCGATTGGGTCAGTGAGCCGAAGGGGGCCATCAAGAAGGCCAACCTCACGTTCAAAGCAAAGTTCTTGTGGCTGCTTGTCCGTCACTATCTTTCCCCCACAGCTGCTGATAACATCGTTACCTGGGATCGAGCAGTGTTGATGGTGGCGATGATAGCCGGATTCGAGGTGGACTTCGTATGGCTTCTCCAGGCAGTCATGCACGAGAGGGAACTCAAGGTCACTACTACCTACCCTTCCCGTGCATGATCTTTGCCCTTTGCAGGTCCGCAGGTGTGCCTATATGACATGTAGATCAGCTAAAGACCCCGTAGGGCACTATAGACGTCAGCCTCATTAGAGACGAGGCCAATGAGTTGGCTCCACGCAGAGGGCCCCCGTCCAGAGCTGCCCCCACTTGCTGATGATCTTGCTGATACGATAGCCCAGGCCCACACAGCTACACAGGCATCCACTGACTCTACCCCGGTCGAGTCTTTCCCGGTAGTAGCACAGCCCTGAGCTCCTCTCGCACAGCCCCTCTACCAGCACTGGTCCCGCTTGCAAGGGTCCAAAAACTAGAAGCACAAATGGCCACTCTTCTGCATCATATCCAGTCGTGGATGCAGAAGTTGATTACTGAGTCTGAAGAGCGTCTAGAGAGGAAGATGATGCAGTTTACAGAGCGGAAGATCGCTGAGGTTAACTAGCACCTGGACGCCTTTGAGTTGAGAGTGCTAGCCCGACCAGCCCCTCCGGTGGATGTGTCGACTCTTCAGGCTGCAGTCGACTGTCTTCGTGCAGACATCGACACGATCTTAGAGGCTAGGGTGCCGGAGTCTAAGGCCCCTTCTGTCGAGCCTGCTGAGGACACCGTGTTGGCGGCCCTTTTTGCTACTTCTGACATTCCACCACCTCCCCCTCGAGAGAGTGCAAAGAGGCGTAAAGGTCGAGCAGAGGATGAGGCGCAAGCATGAAAGAAGGAGTGCCGAATCTAGAGGCTGCGAGGAGAGTCTCCCTTGCTGAGAAGGAGGCGCACCGAGAGCATTTGAGTTAGCGGCTGGGGCGTCTAGCTCCCGCACTGCGGAGATAGCAGGAGGCACTACTGATGGTGCGGTTGTTGCTGAGGACACCACTGAGGGTGTCCAGATTGCAGAGGACGTGGGTTCCGGGGAACCGGACCCACCATCTTGCTGATCGACGGCGCTTTGCGCCACAAGTTTTCTTCACATACCACTCTAGTATTTACATTTTTTATGCATGGGGACAATTGCATGCTTTTTTTTTGGGGTGGGGTAAATGGATAGTGAGTGTTAGGGTGAAGTCTAAGTAGCCAATTCACTATCTCTTTTGGGGTTTTCTTGCCTATGTTCTTTTTCCCCAAAAGCCTGATTACTTTTTCTGTTGAACCGGCATGTTTATATCTTTTGTACATAGTGTAAGTCTGAAGCATGATGTCTAAAATGATATCCTGATAAACTGGAAAATAATGCATGACTAGGCATAGTAACAGATAATTTTGTGGCTCTAAGCATGAAATAGAGTTACACCATTGCATTACCCTTAGTCTTAAATTCGAACTAGGTGTCTGATAATCTGGTATAGTGATGAGATGTCAAGTGAGTGTGAGGAAATTTGAATAGTCCACTATTGGTGTTGAGCTAGAACTTGCCTGGTTAGTCCTGCTAAAAGTAAGTTGTAATAGACAATTAGGAAAGGATCATAGGCCCTTATTCAATATAGCCAATTTCTAGCCTAAATAAAAGAAACCAAATGAAATTTATCCTTCTTTGATCCAAATAATCTGAGCTTAAAATATGACCTTTCTTTTTCACCCCAACTGATCTTTTCTGGGAACAATGTGTTGGCCCTGGTCCCTCCTTGGACATGTGCACCTCAGCTTATGCCAAAAGCATAAGTTGAGGGTGGCTAATGCATAAAAAACCTTTGTTATGGCCCTGACCCAATTTTGGGTATTGTGTATCTTAACTCATGGCAAAGCCATGAGTTGAGTGTGGCTACTATGAGGAATACTCTGGAAAGTGGGGTTGAAAGAACAAAGAGAGAGAAAGAACGAAAGTAAAGTGACTCAAGAATTAGATGAAAAGAAAAGTAAAGAAAAAGAAAAAATACACAAGAAATACAAGCAAGAAAAAAAAGAGTCACTTACACAAACGAAGAAAGAAGAAAAAATAGCAAGGTGAAAGAATATGAGAAACTAGGCGAGATAAAATGAGAGACAGTGGAAGGTTTAGCCGATATGTCAAGGAGGGCAAAAAGTCACTAAAGTATACCAAAATATACCTTACCTGACCCCGAACCTATGTTACTAGCTAAAAAAGTCCTATCGTGATCCTAAGGGTTGTATAGCGAACTTAAGGCAGTGAAAATACGGGCAAGCTTATGGCAAAAAGTATGAATGAGTGTGACTTTGTTCTGAGAGTGAGTGTTGAAAATTAATCCTTATACTCAAACTGAAATCATTGTGTGAAAAAGGAGGATTTTGTTTTAAAGTGAGGACACTAGGGCATGGTGAGTCTGTGTCATGCTCTTATCCCACAAAATTCAAGCCTAATAGTGATAGCATGCATAGATTTGATGAGATTAATCGGGATTGATAGCCAAATGATTGCAAAGGATAAAACATGGATACTATTGTACAAAGATTGTGTAGTGAATCATAGTGCGTCGCTTGAGGACAAACAACGAATTTAAGTTGAGGGTGTTGATATACCGTGGTTTCACGGTATTATTAATACTTTTTCCTTAAGTTCAGTGTGTCCAAAAGCCTTTTTGTGCTAATTTTTATATAAGTTTCTCTTTGTTTTGCAAGAAATATGTCCAAAGCAGAATGCGGAGATTTTGAGCGAAGAAATGCAGAAGAAACCACCTACGGAGCTTATGACGGTCCGTCGTGCTTGTGACGGTCCGTAGGTGGCAGCGTAGTGCAGCTGCTGAAGGAAGATGGGGAAGTCTGACCAAGTGTGGGATTACAAAGCTTGTGATGGTCCGTCGTGACTATGACGATCCATCCTGCAGGTTCGTCGTGAAGTTCAGAGAAGTGATCCCAGTACCCTGATTCCAAGAGTTGAAGTGTTTTAGAACGAAGACCCTCGACGGACCGTTGTGCCTATGACGGTCCGTCATACTTGCCGTCGAGGGGAATGAAGATAGCAGCAGAAGAAATTGCACAAGTATGGGACGATGGAGTCCACGACGGTCCGTCACGACCACGACGGTCTGTCGCGAGGTCCGTCGACCCAACCATGTTTTGGCAGATTTCCAGCAATTAGAATCCTTGTTTAATTAGGTTTTTGTGTTTTTATAAATAGTTCGAAAAACCTCGTTTTTGAGGTTAGACTCCGTATTGTTAGACATCATATTATTGGACTATGGATTATTGATCATTGATTACTTTGAGATTTTGTGAGATTATTGATTACTTTGAGATTCTTGCAACTGATTTTTAGTGATTAATCAAGCAAACTTTCGGATTATAATCTTTCTCATTGAAGTAAGTACATGAATTCTTATGTAACATATTGAAATTGTGATTATGGCTATGAGTAACTAAACTCAATAACTAGGGTTGTGGAACCATAGGCAAATAATGAAGATTCCAAGAGTTGAGTGTTTAGAACGAAGACCCTCGAGGGACCGTTGTGCCTATGACGGTCCGTCATAATTGCCGTCGAGGGGAGTGAAGAGGGCAGCAGAAGAAATTGCACAAGTATGGGACGACGGAGTCCACACGGTCCGTCACGACCACAACGGTCCATCGCGAGGTCTATGACCCAACCGCGTTTGGCAAATTTCTAGCAATTAGAATCCTTGTTTAATTAGGTTTTTGTTTTTTTATAAATAGCTCGAAAACCTTGTTTTGAGGTTAGACTCCGTATTGTTAGACATCATATTATTAGACTCGGATTATTGATCATTGATACTTTGAGTCTTTGTGAGATTATTGATTACTTTGAGATTCTTGCAAGTGATTTTTTGTGATTAATCAAGCAAACTTTTAGATTATAATCTTTCTCATTGAAGTATGTACATGAATTATGTAACATATTTGTATATGTGATATGGCTATGAGTAACTAAACTTCATAACTAGGGTTGTGGGAACCATAGACAAATAATGAGATAAACCCTAACTAAAATAACAATTCTATAGTGTCTTGCATGTATTAATAATTCTTTCGTTTAGAAGTCTTTTTAACGGATGGCAACGTTAGAACTCGCCTTAATGCTACTTGCCGGACCAAGGAGGTAGTTAATAGGAAAAGAATTATTAACATAGATTTAGTGTATACAATCTAATAGGCTAGTATTGATTGGTACGAGGTAATAACTTAGTCAAATATCGAATACGATGCTTAATATGAGGTAAGGATAAGGGTTAGGATAGAAACACACGTAGCAAGACCAAGGTGCGGAGTGAGATTTTCTAGATGTCGGACCAAGGATTTAGAAATACATAACTTATCACTTTGCATGCAAGATACTAGGAAAGAATTGTTATAGTTAGAGTTATCAAGTTATGAGCCTATGGGGAACACGTAAACCCTAGTTACTTCGATTAATTGATTAAAACCCAACATTCAAAGCTGTTAAGTGTCTCTTTCAAGTTCGTTATTTATTTTCACTCATTTAGAAATAGAACCCCCCCCCTTTTTTTTTACTTTCCAAGGAAGTCATTGACCAAACAATACTAATAACAGGTTGAAGTTAAGTCTAGACTATTTTCCTCGTGGGAACGATCCCAACCTCACTAGTTGGGTTATTTACTTGACACGACCGCTTTACTTCTTATTTAAAAAGTAAGTTTGAGCGTGTCACTCCTAGGGATGGTGGAGATAGTATGGCGCGAATTGAGTATAGGTTACACAAAATGATGAGGAGGTTCGATGCTAGTGACGAGCACATTAAAGAGTTAAGGTGTGATTTAGCAGGTATTGGGAAAAAAGATGATACACATGCAATATCAATTAAGCAAATCGAGTCACAAATGACACAATTATCTGCAACTGTGAACACACGGAAACCGGGCACTCTTCCTAGCAACAGTGTCCAAAATCTGAAAAAATGGTGAACACTGTATGGCAATCACTACTCGTGGTGGAAAGAAAACCATTGACCCACCTATGCCGTCTAATGAGGAAAAGGTGAGAAAGGATGATAATAAGGTGGTAAAGGGTAGTGGTGAAGCAGAAGAGAGCACTGGAAAAGATGCAGAAGTCCCTATGAAGGTAATTCTCATGCCTAGACCACCACCACCCTTCCCCAGATATTAGTGAAAGAGACCGAGGATGGTAAATATCAGCGTTTTATAACAATGCTGAAGCAACTTTCTATCAATGTCCCTTTGGTAGAAGCTCTTGAACAAATGCCCGGTTATGCCAAGTTTATGAAAGATCTGGTAACAAAGAAAAGATCGGTCACTTTCAAGGATGATGATAGACTGCAACATTGTATTGCTATTTCTAAAAGATCTCTCGTACAAAAGAAAGAAGATCCAGGTGCATTTACTATTCCTTGTACAGTCGGGTCATTACATTTTGCCAAAGCATTATGTGATCTGGGGGAAGCATAAATCTCATACCCCTCTCGATTTACAAGAAGTTGCGTTTGGGTGACCCAAAACCCACTGCGATGCGGCTACTGATGGTTGATCGAACAGTGAAAAGTCCTATAGGGATACTCTATGATGTGCTAGTAAAAGTGGAGTCATTCATATTTTTGACAGATTTTGTTATTCTTGATTGTGAAGTCGATTTTGAAGTGCCTATTATTCTTGGGAGGCCATTACTTGCTACAGGTAGAGCCTTAGTTTATATGGAAAAGGGGCAGATGAAATTTCAGTTGAACAATGAAGAAGCGACCTTCAACGTTTGTAGGACTTTGAGGCAGTGTGGTGAGCTCCAATCGGTATCCGCCTTATCCGAGAAAGAAAAGATGAAGAATAAGAATGAAGAAAAAAGTGCAAAACAAGAGTTTATGGTTGGGGATTTAGTGCTTTTAGACAGATCTGGGTTGCCTTGTCTTCCGGGCAAGCTCAAGTCCAAACGGACTGGCCCTTACTTGATCACCCAAGTATTCCCTCATGGAGTAGTTGAGTTAAAAACCAAGGAGGGAGTGCGGTTTAAGATGAATAGGGAACGAATAAAACTCTATTTTGGGCATACTGCATTGGTGAATGAAGTGATAGAGGCATACCATCTTGATGAAGGATGAGTAATCAAGTGTCCTCAGTCGGGCCATGACGTTAAATCAGACGCTTGTTGGGAGGCAACCCAATACTTATAGTTTTTATTTCTAGTAATGGTAGCATTTTCTATTAATGGGTTTTAAATTTGCACGCACATCACCAGGAAATTCTACAGAAAATTACTCTGCAGCATTCACTGACGGATACAGCGACGGACCATTGCTCCTGAGACGGACCGTCACATGAATCCGTCGTGCCAGGTACGTCATTCTGTTATTTTCAATCTAGGGCACACACGACGGAACCAACGACGGACCATCACAAAGGAGACAGACTGTCATCGTGGAATCGCCGCGTCCTTAATGAGGCATACCCAACCCGACCTGGCTGGGGGTTTTTAAAAAATTCAACATTTAAAACCCCCAACCCTTCATTTCACCCCATTCCTTCACTCTTCCTACTATTTCCCTCCCTTTTCAACTTCCAAAATCATCTCCCTCTTCCACCGATCATTTTCCCCAAATTCTCCAATGTCCTAAAAGTCCTCATCTAATAGTCGGAGTTGCTGATGTGGGTGTCTTCTTGATCACCAAGTACCTTTTCCCTCTTGTTTTTCTCAAATTTTTAGGTATGTGTCTCTAATTTCTACTCATTTATATTGCATTTTTGTTTATCAATTCGTAGTAGTCTAGTTCTTCTTGATACGTTCATTCTTTATCAAATTTTGTCTGACCTAGGTTAAAAAAATTCCTAGATTGTCATGTTAAAGTCCTAGAAATAAGTGCCTTAGCATTGCTAGTTTACTAGGTATTTGGGTTAGACAAATGTAGGTCAAAACACTACCAATTCAATTTGGGTCATAGGGGATGAATGGGGAATCTCCAGTTCTATCACTGAGTTACAGAACGAGACCCTGATGACAGATTGTTGTATTCACAACGGACCGTCACTGGGTCCGTTCCAACCGCCCTAACACTCCACTGTCCAATTTTTCTCCAAGTGTCCACTAATGGCCACATGCGACGGACCATTGTTCCCGCGACGGTCCGTCCTGCACAACTGTTCTGGTTGTCAGAGACCCTATTCCTAAGGGTCTCTCACTTTTTCTAAGTGTCCTTCAACGGACACATGCGACGGACCTTCATACCTACGACGGTCCGTTCTGCACAACTGTTCTGGTTGTCAGAGACCCTTTTCCTAAGGGTCTCTCTCTATTTTTCTAAGTGTCCTCAAATGGACACTTACGACGGATCGTCATCTCGACTATCCGTCCTGCATGATCGTCATGACGGTCAGAGACCCCTCTCCTAGGGTCTCCATATTCCTTTTAAGTGTCCTCTGACAGACACCTACGACGGACCGTCGTACCTGTGACGGTCCATTCTACATGACCGTTTCGATGGTCAGAGACCCCTCTCCTAAGGGTCTCCATATTTTTTTTTCATGTGTCCTCTTATGTACACCTACGACGGACCGTCTTACCTGTGACGGTCTGTCCTGCACATACCGTCATACTTGTTAGAGACTCTCCTTCAGGGTTCTCCATATAAACATAGTCTAAGTAAGACACGACGGACCCCATGACGGTCCGTCGTACTCACGACGAACCGTCACCTGGTCCGTTGTGTTTCAATGTTACTATAACAATGTCATTTTATTTTAATCTTTTCTTTATTTTGTGTGGTTTTGCTTGTCTTGTTTGCTCCTTCTAGTACTAATATTGATCCTTTACAGGCACTATCTACTATTGCACCAAAACAAGATCGAGTCTATGCACGCGGGAGATCAAAGTCTCTCGCCCCGTCTGCTCGCCTGGTCATTGGCTCAGATGATGAGCGTGATCCCGAGTACGTGTCCCACACGCACTTCCACCCCATCCTGTGCTGCACGTGCTGCCAGAGCCACACCCAAAAGGTGGCATTCGGCGTAGTAACTGCCTCCTAGTCTGATGATGAGCGCACACTGACCGGCACACCTTCTGGGTCAGCCACTAATGAAGAAGGAGCGTCTGGCTCCTTAGGAGTTTTGTGGTCGGAGGAAGCTTCCGGATCTGCTGAGGTTCCCGCACCCTCCACCCCTGCAGCATCGGCCTCGTCTGATGAGGCTGACAGTTTGAATCCACACCCGGTTCACCAGCTCGTGCTCTCACCCCGGTCACCGACCAGCCCAACCGGTGGTGTGTAGACGGGCAGTTTCATGTCTATTCTGATGCCAAGTTCCTAAATGACAAAGGAGTTATGACTCGGACTCTTACAATGGAGCGGAGGGTCCTTACAGGAAGTCTCCAGACGATGCCTGAGATCCACAATCTCTTCACCAGACATCGACTGGAGTGGACAGCACGTGCGTTGGGACGTTATAGTGAAGTGCTGGTCCGAGAGTTCTACGCATCCTACGTAGCGACTCTCTGATCGCAGATTGATAGGCGGGCTGCCCCCTTCAAATAGGCCCCACTGGAGCAGGTCCGAGTACGTGGTGTTCTGGTTGATATCTCCCTGCCTGCTATCCGCCGGTTTCTATACGGCGAGAATGTTGATGCTAATCGGACCCCTCTCATTGCCGACTTTGATTACCGATGGCAGATTGTCAAAGATGGCCAATTTTTGCGTGAGCCATCGCTGCGAGAGACCACCAAGAGGTGGATGGCCCAGCACTTGTCCGTTGATGGAGAGGGTGCCGATTGGGTGACTGAGACGAAGAGGGCCATCAAGAAGGCCAACCTGACTTTAACGGTGAAGTTTTTGTGGTAGATTGTCCGCCATTGCCTTTCCCCCACAGACCCTGATAATATCATCACATGGCATCGAGAAGTACTGATGGCAACGATAATAGCCGGGTTCGAGGTGGATTTTACGTGGCTTCTACAGGCGGTCATGCACGAGAGGGATTTTAAAGTCACAACTACTTACCCTTTCCCGTACATGATATTTTCTCTATGCAGGTCTGTCGGTGTGCCTATATGGCACCTTGATCAACTCAAGACCCCGCTGGGCTCAGTTGATATCGGCCTCATCAGGGATGAGGCCAATGAGTTGGCTCCACGCAGAGGGACCCGTCCAGAGTTGCCTCCTCTTGGTGACAATCTGGCTGAGACGGTAGCACATGCCCGCACGGCTACGCAGGTGGCGTCCACTGACACTACCCGGTCGAGTCTATCCCGGGTAGTAGCACTGCCCTGAGCTCCTCTCGCTCAGCCCCTTTCTCCGCTCTGGTCCTGCTTGCTAGGGTTCAAAAATCAGAGGCACAGATGGCCACACTTCTACATCACATCCAGCCTTGGATATAGAAGTTTATTGCTGAGGCAGAAGAGCGCTTGGATCGGAGAATGATCCAGCACACAGAGCGGAAGATCGTTGAGGTTCATCAGTGCTTGGACACTTTTGAGTTGCGAGTGCTATCCCGACCAGCCCCTCCGATGGATGTGTCGACCCTTCAGGCTGCGATCGACAGTCTTCGAGCAGATATTGATACAATCTTAGAGGTTAGGGTCTTGAGTCTGAGGCCCCTTCAGCAGAGCCTGCTGAAGACACAGTGATGGCGGCCCTATTCGCCACTTCAGAGATTCCACCACCTCCCCCTCGAGAGCATGCCAAGAGGCGTAGGGGTCGAGAGGAGGATGAGGCGCGAACACGAAAGGAGCGCCGTGAGATGGAGGTTGGGAGGAGAGCCTCGCTTGATGAGGAGGAGGCGCCTCAGATGAGAGTAGATGAGTTAGCTGCTGGGGCATCTAGCTCCAGAACTGTGGAGATAGCGGGAGGCACTGCTGATAGTGTTGTCGATGCTGAGGACACCACTGAGGGTGTCCAGATTATAGAGGTAGTGAGTTTCGGGGAACCGGACCCACCAGCTTGCTGATCATCGGCGCTTTGCGCCCCAGGTTTGCTTCACCTTCCAGTCTAGTATTTCAATTTTTTTTATGCATTGGGGACTTTTTTTGTTGGGGGTGGGGTAAATGGAATGTGAGTGCTAGGGTGAAGTCTGAGTAGCCCAATTCACTATCCTCTTTTGGGGTTTTCTTGCCTGTGTTCTTTTTCCCCAAGAGACTGATTACTTTTTCTATTGAACCGGCATGTCTATATCTTGTGTACATAGTTTAATTCAGGAGCATGATGGCTAAAATGATATCCTGATAAAAATGGAAAATGATGCATGACTAGGCATAGTAATTGATAAATGTGTGGCTCTAAGCATGACATAGAGGTACACGACTGCATGACCCTAAGTATAAAAATCTAACTAGGTGTTTGATAATCTGGTAGAGTGATGAGATGTCAAGTGAGTGTGAGGAAGATTTGAATAGTCCACTATATGTACTGAGCTAGAACTTGCCTGGTTAGTCCTGCTAAAAGTAAGTTGTAATAGACAATTAGG
This sequence comes from Solanum peruvianum, assembly GCA_027705065.1. Lineage (NCBI taxonomy): Eukaryota > Viridiplantae > Streptophyta > Magnoliopsida > Solanales > Solanaceae > Solanum > Solanum peruvianum. The sequence goes on from JAKWJD010001762.1 coordinate 42,138,084, forward strand.
AAAGGATCATAGGCCATTATTAAATATAGCCCATTTTTAGCCTAAATAAAAGAAAACCAAATGAAATTTATCCTTCTTTGATCCAAATGATTTGAGCTTAAATTAGACCTTTCTTTCTCACCCCAACTGATCTTTTCTGGAATAATGTGTTGGTCCTGATCCATCCTTGGACATGTGCACCTCAGCTTTTGCCAAAAGCGTAAGTTGAGGGTGGCTAATGCACTAAACAACCTTTTTATGGCCCTGACCCAACTTTTGGTATTGTGTACTTTGACTCATGGCAAAGTCATGAGTTGAGGGTGGCTGTTATGAGGAATGCTCTAGAAAGTGGGGTTGAAAGAATAAAGAGAGAGAAAGAACAAAAGTAAAGTGACTCAAAAATTAGTTGAAAGAAAAGTAAAAATGAAAAAATATATATACTAGCAAGAAAAGAAGAGAGTCACTTACACAAATTAAGAAAAAAGGGAAAATAGCAAGGTGAAAGAATGTGGGAAACTGGGCAAAATAAAATGATAGAATATGGTATGTTTAGCCGATATGTAAAGGAGGGTAAAAAGTCTCTAAAGTATACCTAAATACACCCTGCCTGACCCTGATCCTATGTTACAAGCTAAGAAAGTCCTATCGTGATCCTAAGGGTTGTATAGCGAACTTAAAGCAGTAAAAATAAGGGCAAGCTTATGGCAATAGGTATGAATGAGTGTTAATTAGTTCTGAGAGTGAGTGTTGAAAAGTAATCCTTATACTCAAACTGAAATCATTGTGTGAAAAATGAGGATTTGTTTTGAAGTGAGGACACTAGTTGCATTACCGGAAATATTAGCACCTCGGTGAGGAATCGAAGAGGACAGGTGTTAGTGCATGGTGAGTCTGTGTCATGGTTTGATTCCACATAATTCAAGCCTAATAGTGATAGCATGCATAAATATGATGAGATTAATGGGGATTTATAGCCAAATGATTGGAAAGGATAAAACATGGATACTATTGTACGAAGATTGTGTATTGAGTCATACTGCGTCGCTTGAGGACAAACAACGAATTTAAGTTGAGGGTGTTGATATACCGTGGTTTCACGATATTATTAATACTTTTTCCTTAAGTTTAGTGTGTCCAAAAGCCTTTTTGTGCTAATTTTTATACAAGTTTCTCCTTATTTGCAGGAAATGTGTCCAAAGATGAATGCGGAGGTTTTTGAGCGAAGAAATGCAGAAAAGACCACCTACGCAGCTTGTGACAGTCCGTCATGTTTGTGACGGTCCGTAGGTGGCAGCGTAGTGCAGCTGCTGAAGGAAGATGGGGAAGTCTGACCAAGTGTGGGGTTACGAAAAACGTGACGGACCATCGTAGCCATGACGGTCCGTCCTGCAGGTTTGTCATGAAGATCAGAGAAGTAGCCCCAGTACCCATATTCCAAGAGTTCAAGTGTTTTGGAACGGAGACCCTCGATGGACTGTTGTGCTCGTAACAATCCGTCATACCTGTCGTCCAGGGTAATGAAGAGAGCAGCAGAAGAAATTTCATCAAGTATGGAACGACGGAGTCCATGACGGTCCGTCGTGACCACGATGATTCGTCGCGATGTCCATCGATCCAGCCTCGTTTTTTACAGATTTCCAGCAAATAGAGTCCTTGTTTAGTTAGGTGTCTATTTCAATTTCGCTAGTTATTTTCATTTACTTAGAAATAGAAAACCCCCATTTATCATTTTTGCTTGCCAAGTAAGTAATTGATTGAACAATAGTAGTAATAAATTGAAGTTAAGTCTAAACTATTTTCCTCGTGGGAACGATCCCTACCTCACTAGTTGAATTATTTACTTGAGACGGCCGCTTTACTTCTTATTTGATAAGTAAGTTTGAGCGTATCAAATGAATCCACAAAATTCACCAACAATCATTTACAAAAGTCTAAAAATATTCAAGATTCTAACAAAGAGTCTTAAATAATCAAGGGTCTAACCACCAAAATGAGGTTTTTCGAACTATTTATAAAAAAATAAAAACCTAATTAAATAAGGACTCTATTTGCTAGAAATCTGTCAATACACGGCTGGGTCAACGGACCTCGCGACGGATCGTCGTGGTCACGACGGGCCGTCATGGACTCCGTCATCCCAAACTTGTGCAATTTCTTCTTCTGATTTCTTTATCACGCTCGACGGCAGGTATGACGGATCGGTACAGGCACAACGGTCCATCGAGGATCTCCGCTTCAAAACACTTGAACTCTTGGAATTTGAATACTGGGACTACTTCTCTGATCTTCATGACGCACTCGGTAACCCCAAACTTGGTCAGAATTCCCCATCTTCCTTCAGCAGCTGCACTACGGTGCCACCTACGGACCGTCACAAGCACAACGAACCGTCACAAGCTCTGTAGGTGGTACTTTTCTGTATTTCCTGTTCAAAAACCTCCGCATTCATCTTTTAGATAGATTTCCTGTAAATAAAGAGAAACTTACATGAAAATTAGTACAAAAAGGCTTTTGGACACATTAAACTTAAGGAAAAAGCATTTAAAATACCGTGAAACCACGGTATATCAATCACATAACATTGGATTAGTTCACCCATGCGCCGATCATGATTCAATTCAGTGAAGTATGTTAGATTTGAAAGTAAATCCTTTGAGTTCTTGATGAAATTCGTTTGAATCCTTGTGTGTTGTGTTGTTGATGTTTTCTTGAGACTTGAGTCATGTTTTCGGGTGTAATTTCGATTTGAATCTAGTATATATTGAACATATAATCGATTCTAAGTATTTGGGAAAGAACTAAGTGAAATTAAAGGATTTAGAGATGAAAATGGAGAAGAAAAGTCGGGGAGCACCTGGGGAGGGTCCAGGGCGCCGCCACTCTCAAAGCCCCTAAAATTTGTCTCAAAATATTGACCTTTGGGGCGCCGCACCAGCCTGAGGGCCCCTCAGAGCGCCATGAATGCCAGTTCTTCTCATTTTTTCCCCCACCTTTCCGTACTAGTTCCTTAACAACGTACCTATATTTTCTAGTTTATTCCAACACTCTAACGTACGTCTAAATATCATGAAATCATTCATAAACACGAGATCATGAACCTTGAATCCATAATTCAATTCAAGAAAAGTTAAGAGTCAAATATAGAAGTTAGGGAGCAAATCAAGAGAAGTTTATAAAGTTTTCAAAAGTATTTCACAAACATTTTAACTTTGTCTTAAGACTTAAAGTTCAACTTGAGTAAAGAGTAAACATTGAAGTTTATTTCTTTAGAAAAGTATATGGAGACTATGTATTCCCAAAGAGTTAAATATGTTTTCACATGATTGTTGATCTTAGATGAGTTACACTATTTTTTCAGGTTTGGTTCGCGTATAAGGAATCAAGTTGGCCAAGGGCAGCTTTCTAGATAATACTTATAATTTGTTCCGGCTGGTACATCTTTTTGTTGGATAATGCATAAAATGTACTCCCTCCATACCATTTTATGTGATGTTGTTTGACTGAGAGTGGATATAGAAAGATTCTACATGTTTTCAAAACTACTTTTTAAAATAAATACACCTTTTGGACTTTTTGCTAAATAAAAGGGATCCAACATGGGTAAAATGTTGATAGTGTCGTTAAATATTTGCCAATTAAGAAAATATGTCAATTCTTGGGTGAACTAGAAAGAAAAATGTGTTATATACATTGGAGCAGAGGGAATATCAGTTTGAAGTTAGCTTCATCGGTACGTTGTCGTACTTGTTGCTCTATGTAGGTGAAACCAAATTCTGAACTATCATTCATTTGTGCGAATGATTGTATCCTTCTTCTTTTGTTCATGGAATTTTACTAATTCAAAGTTTTCATTGCTTCTGTACACATTACAATGTTTAATTTTTGTTACTGTTCTTATTAGGGCAGAAAAAGGGTATGAAGGATTGTCTCGAACAGAGAGCATTGGAGACTTGGAGAGGGTCAATTGAGGAATAAGCTTTGTGGTTGATTTGATTTTCATTTCATAATTGGACTCTTTCATCATTTTTATCTTTGTAATAACTAAATAATAAACTTCTAATGTACATATATGTGTGAAAGAATTAAATCTTTTCTGTTTTGTTATCATTTTTGTGGTTAAATAATGTTTTGTTATTATTGATCATATGGTATCCATAAAAACAAGAAAAATATGTACAAAATAGAACTCTACCACGGTAAAAGTATTTGAGGATGAATGATGATGATATTGTACATTGTGTGGGAGCAGAGCGGATAAAATAAATGCTTGCGTCCAATGTATTGTATGATAAAAATGTGTTACAAAAACATAGATGTGTTGTATAGAGTGGAGTGTGGACAGTCAAGAACTTGCACATCCATACAAAAGATTCAAGTAACATAAATGAGAACGTTGAGATAGATGTGTAAAAATACTAAGATAGAAGATTAGGAATATAGATATTGGAGACTAGGTTAGAGTAACCTCTATGGAAGACAAAATGAGATTGAGATGTTTGAATATATGAAGAGGAAATTCACAAATGACTCTCACCGAATTAGGATGGTGATTAGTTGACAAAAGTTGGTTGTAGTGGATCTTATTGATGAAGTATTGAGGAGAGGTGATTAAACATGACATGACATGCAACTTACGAATGGAGGACATGATCATAGATAGGAGAATATAGAAGTTGTGGATTATGATAGAAGGTTAGTAAATAGTTGAGGATAGTCTAGTTTTCCATATTAGTATTATCATTGATACTCACACACTCTTTTATTTTTCGATTCTACTATTCCTTTTTGTTTTCATTGTTTCGACTATTGTATTATTTGTTATTGCTATCTACTGATTTATGTCACTATTGTATTTCCTTTTACTCACTGACTTTGACATGCTTTACTTGAATAGAGGGTCTATTAGTTACACCATATCTACTTTCACAAGATTAGCATAAAACTATGTATGCATCACCCTCACAAGGTGGGAATTACATTTGATACGTTATTGTACCAACAATTTATTACTCCAAATCTGAAATTAAAATAATAAAAATGTATGACAGATAACTTAGATAGCAGTATCAATAATTGGAAAAAAAAAAAGTACACAATAATTATATGAGAATTGAATAATTTTAAATTTGAAGTGAGAGTTTGAATGTTGAAAGCATCACATTGAAGAAAATCATGATTAACTATGTTTTATTTTATAAATGATCTTTCATATTTTTTTTATCACAAACACCATATACTTAAAAATTATTTCTATATTATAAATGGAAAAAAAAAATTTCCAAATTCTCAAGTTTCTCTATTCTTTGTTTTGGAGAACGTGTACATTTTTTCCTTTTCTTTTGGTATAAAAATTTATCAAATAGTTTCCATAAAAGTATACTAGTACAAAAGTTTCCAAATGTGTTTTTTTATGTTATAGTGTATAATAGAGAATTTAAAAGAGGGTTTCCGATTTAGTTCGACTGATATAGAAGCTGTTACTTTCTTGTTGAGAATCATTGCTGGGAAATTCATGAATGATTCTTGATTCATTACTTCTCATGTTGATACTTACAATAAACAAGAACCATGGGATATATACAGTCGTCGAGTACCCTTCTGTAATTACAACGGGGACAATGACTGTAGTCAGTATCCCTTCTTCATCACAAAACTCAAGAAGAAAGGAAAGTCAAGATATGGTGGCGAAGAGGGAAATAAGGGCAGTTGGAAACAGCAAGACAAGAGCAAACCTGTTCGAAAGAACGGAGGACCAGTGACTGGATACAAGAAGAGCATGTGCTATATGAATAAAGGCTATAAACAGGAAGTTGTCACTGGTTGATGAAAGAGTGAGACCTCTCTACGTATATTCTTGATAAATTTGACTAGGATTGCAGAGATTATGTTCTCTGTGCTATTAAGATGAGAACTTTCTCCAAAGGCACAATGAAGTTGATGAATGTTGTTCCTGAAGAGTTCACGAATTTGGAAGACCAATTAGAGTTGCTGAACAATATCCAGGATGATGAGACGAGAATGGTTGTTGAGCCATTATCATCATCTACTGATACTTTTGAAGACATTCCCATGCTAGATATTGATTTTGATAGTTTACCTGACTTTGATTGTCTAGGAAGCATTACAGATTCATTATGTAGTTATTCGTATTCTTGAATGAATTGTATAAATATTTTTTAATGTATGATTAAGCATCCCTTACTTTAAGTTGCTTCTTGATTAAATTTTTCTACTTTCGGTTGTCATACATTTTCTTTCAATGTAATACAGAAAATTCACTTCCCTCAACAATGTTAGCGCAATTCTGCGTCGTATATGTATTCATGATTTGTTGATAATTTGATAGAATACAATCTTTTTCCAAGAATAGGGACTCAATGATATTATTCATTCATAAGATGTTCAATGAACTTGATATCTGGCACAAATAGTAAGCCAACGTATACTGGATATCTCAAGATTGAACTCACAAGTTGGTTCTTTCAAGGCACATTAAATAACTAAGCTACAACACCTTATTAGAAATGGAAAGGTAAGTCCTAGCCCCCCTTCATTGTATTAATTATGAACCATCTTCATAAATCTATACATGTATGCCCTTTTATATATACTAGTCTATATATCACTATAAGACCACAAAATATATATACAGCTTTGTAACTAACTTTTAAAATGCTTCAACGAACTCAACCATACAGCTGGTTAACTCTTGGCTAACACTCCCCCTCAAGCTTATGGTTGAACCACATTCTTCATCCCAAGTTTGCTCAGTAGTATATCCCTGCCCAAAACTCTTTGTAAGTAGATCAACAAGTTGGTGTTTTTTGTTTACGTATTCTGTCTGCAGCATCCCTTCACATATTCTCTCTCTAACAAAGTCACAGTCAATGTCTATGTATTTGTTTGTTCGTGAAAGATAAGATTGGAAGCTATTTGAATGGATGCCTTGCTTAACATACCATTTTGACAGGTAGTGTTACATTGACCCCCAGCTCCTTTGCAACTTACTTTGTCCTATTACGACGTAAAGGAAAAGTGAGTAGATATTTACATAAAGTTTACTTTTTCTTCATAGTTTCTATTTTTATTTCTGTCTTTAGAGATCAGAAAAAGAAAAAGAGAGAGTTCAATTGGAAATGATGTTTAGTTCATATATTTTCATGTATGCGTGTCCAACTGTTTCATTGTTTTACTCTTCATTGATCATAGATATACTTGTAGTGGTAAAGTCAAAGAAGGTAAAATATCATCAAACTTTGGCATTTTTCTTGGACAAGACTAGGGTTCAAATGCCTCATCCCCATTTTGGATGAAGTTTTCAATCATAGGAAGGAGACAGATTAGTCAGCAAAATGTTGCATATTATCATCCATTTGTGCAGGAGAAATTACCAGTTGAATACTTTAAATATGCGCCTGCTTTATTTAATTTGTTAGATATATATTCCATTTTGTACTGTATTATGATAAAAATATGCTTTATTTTCTTCTTCTTTTTTTGTCACAAACACCATATACTTCAAATTTATCATTTTTCATATTTTTAAGAAAAATAAAGTTAAAACTGGAGTTGTCAACCTTCGAAAAATAAAACTTTCCAAATTGTAAGTTTGTATATGCTTGGTTATAGAGAACGTGTAAATTCTTTCCTTTTTTTTTTATTTTGGGTATAAAAATTTCCATAAAATATACTACTGCAAAAGATTCCAAATATGTTTTATTTTTTGTGCTATAGAAAACGTGTAGAAATAGTTTCCATAAAAAGTCTACATACAAGTGTGTCTCTCTGTATCAACTACCAACTCTGTTTTCTTCTTCTGTACGAAGAAAATAAGGAGACTAATTGAGTGTATAATGGAAAATTTGGAAGAGGGTTTTCGATTCAGTCCGACTACTGATGAAGAAGATGTTACTTTCTTGTTGAGATTCATTGCTGGAAAATTCATGAATGATTCTGGATTCATCACTTTTCATATTGATACTTACAGTAAACAAGAACCATGGGACATTTATAGTCAAGGAGTACCTTGTTGTAATAACTATGACGACAATGACTGTAGTCAATATCGCTTCTTCATCACAAAGCTCTAGAAGAAAAGCAAGTTAACATATGGGAAACAAGGGCAGTTGGAAACAGCAAGACAAGAGCAAGCTTGTTCAAAAGAAGGGTGGACCGGTAATTGAATACAAGAAGAGCATGTGTTATATAAATAAAGGCTATAAACACGAAAATAGGCATTGGTTGATGATGAAATTTGACAAGGATTGCAGAGATGTTGTTCTTTGTGCTGCTATCAAGAAAAGAAGTCGCACCACAGATACGAATTCATAAGACCAAACCTCTATCTGTGGAATCAACTAGTTATGAGAAAATGTGTTGCACCTTTATCCTTATTATTATTACTATATAACCTTTTACATTTTTAAAATTGTGTTATCGAATTGAAAATACTTAAATCAACGATATTAGTTTATTTTGTTTATTTGTCCTTTTGAATGATCAAATGAAGAAGATATTACTTCCCGTTAGCTCTGCAGCAGCAACAACAATTCTTAGTATAATTTGCTGAAAAATTTCTTTTCTGCTTAATTGATTTAAATGTCTTTAAATTTGAATAAAGTAAAATAAATTTGCTATTTCAACTCTTTTTATTATAAATTAACTCAAAAATAAATTAGTTTGAGTCTCAATTCACTTTTATATTTATCGAGAAGAAATTACGATGTACTCCCTCCGTCCACTTTTATTTGTTATGTTGTTGTTGATAGTAAAATTTGCGTCAAGAAAACAATAATCAAGAACAAAAAATTATAGCAACAATCGATTTTATTATTTCAAATGCGAGTAATACAATCTCTGCGATTCCTCTGAATTCGCCTTTAAAATATAAATTCAAGGGCTTTAAAGCTTGTTCTTGAATTTCTAATGATCTTGAACATGAAATTTGTCTTGACAATTCAAGGGCTTCGAGCTTGTTCTTGAATTCTATGGTCTTCATCTTGATCGTTCTTGAACTCGAATGCTTGAATTCTTAAACTTATAGCTAGAGAAGAATGGGTCACAAGGGTGGAAGTGGCAAGACAAACCGTCGTGATCTTAGGCCGGCGCATGAATGTGACTGAGAGCAAGTTCAAGACCCTTGAGGGCTTAACCCTTGAGGAGACCGAGAACTCCAGAAGGAGTTGGAGAGACGCTAGTGGGCCGAGTTCGAGATGAAGCAGGCCATCAATTCATTGCAGTGTCGACTTATGGAAATGCTTAACACGAAGGAGACCATAATTTCATTCGAGCAACAACTTACGAAAGCGCTTGGCACGATCGAGACACTGAAGGCCGAAGTAAAAGCACTGAAGGAAGGCGTGGAGGTTGGAGGATCTGCATCACCTGACCGTGATAGGGAGGCTAGGGTCGAGGCTCCCAATCCACCTATATTCAAGGGCGTCTGTGACGCTCAATAGGTGGAAAACTTTCTATGGCACTTGGAGAACTACTTCAAGTGTAGTCGGGTGAGAAGTGACGATAACAAGATCAACACTGTCGTGTTGTACTTGTCCGAGCTGGCTATGCTATGGTGAGGCGCAAAGAGGCTGAGATCGGGAAGGGGACGTGCATCATCAACACGTGGGAGAAATTCCGCAAAGAATTCAAGAAATCCTTCTTCCCTAACAACATCGTGTACGAGGTTAAGCGCAGTTTCGGGAATTGAAGCAAACGGGAAGAATTCAGGCGTATGTGAAGGAGTTCACAACTCTAACGCTTCAAATTCCCATCCTCATGGATGAAGACATGTTGTTTTCACTTCATGGACGGACTGTAGAATTGGGCCAAGATGGAGTTGGAGCAGTGTCAAGTCAAGACCATAAACGAAGCGATCACACAAGTCGAGTCCTTGAAAGACTTTAAGCATGACAAGGCGAAGGGCAAGGATACAAGAAGTAGTCATGCCAAAGGTGGGGGAGACCGTGGCCGACGCAAGGAGCATCAGGCATACCCCAAGCAGCACGAATCCCACAAGCCAGATGGCAAGCGGTTTGGGCGCCAGAACTACATAGAGAAGCAGGCGCAGGGCAACAAAAGAGATGGATGCTACATATGTGGAGGACAACACGTCTATGCCAGGTTCCCCAAAATGAATAACCTTGGTGCCATCCTACGCGAACGGAACGGGAAGGAAACACAAGAGCAAGGGCAGGACGCGGGCACGACGCAGTTGGGCATGGTTGGACTGTGTGGTGCAATAGCCAAGCAGACTGAGAAGCCAGGAGATTTCAGCACGTAGTATGTAAACATCTCCATTAATGGACGACCAGCTCGTGCCATGGTAGACTCCGGGGCTGAAGCAAACATTATGACCAAAATGGCGGGCGAGAGAGGTTAGGGATGAACTTTGTTCCAAGCAACACCCGTCTCAAGACAGTTAACGCCCCACCGACTCCCGTGTGCGGGGTCACCCAAGGAGTAAGCATCTCGTTGGAAATGTGGCAAGGTAAAACAAACTTTACCGTCACTCCTTTAGACATATTTGATATCGTTCTCGGGCAAGAGTTCTTTCAGTGCTGCCACACTATGATCGACCCCTACCTCTAACGACTCATGGTAATGGAGCGGGAAGGGTCATGCATGGTACCTCTAGTGAAGGTGACAAAGAAAGAAGGACATGCCCACTTATCGGCCATGCAGATTGTGAAGGGCCTAAAAGGAGAATTGACGTTCCTAGATACTATTACAAGTTTAGAAGATGACCATGGTGCTATACAGTCCTTGCCACCGATCATAGAAACTGTCCTTGAAGAGAACACGTGATGCCGGATGAGCTCCCGAAGATTCTACCTCCAAGGCGCGAGGTAGATCACAAGATAGAGTTGGAGGTCGTAGACAAGCCACCCGCACATGCACCTTACCACATGGCTCCACCCAAGTTAGAGGGGCTAAGGAAACAGTTGAACGAGCTCCTCGAGGACGGTCACATCTGTCCATCCAAAGCACCTTATGGCGCGCCAGTGTTGTTCCAGAAGTAGAAAGACGGGTCGTTACGCTTATGCATCGACTATTGGGCGCTCAATAAGGTCACAATGAAGAACAAATATCCTATACCGCTGATTGCAGACTTATTTGGTCGTCTTGGACAGACCAAGTACTTCACCAAGATGGATCTACGGAAAAGCTACTACCAAGTACGCATCGCAGAGGGAGATGAGCCAAAGACAGTGTGCATGACTAGATACAGAGCATATGAGTGTTTGGTGATGACTTTCAGCTTAACCAACACACCCGCCACCATTTGCACACTGATAAACGAGATCCTTCATCCTTACTTGGACCAGTTTGTGGTGGTATACTTGGACAACATAGTCATCAATAGCAACACCTTGGAGGAACAGTGGAGCACTTGAGGAAAGTCTTCCAAATCTTACGAGGGATATAGCTCTACGTCAAGAGGAAGAATATTGATTTTGCCTAGCCCCAAGTGCACTTCTTAGGCCATGTTATCAGCCAAGGCGAAATTCGCGTGGACGAGGCGAAGATTAGGGCAATCCAAGAGTGGGAGGCGCTCACGAAGGTGAACGAGCTGTGATCATTCATTGGACTTGAAAACTACTATCGCAGGTTCATCAGTGGTTACTCCGCTAAAGCTGCTCCACTGACCGAGTTATTAAACAAAAATAAGTCGTGGTTTTGGAACAAGGAGTGCCAAAGAGAATTCGAAAGTCTCAAGGCCGCAGTAGCAGAGGAACAAGTCTTGATGCTGCCCGACTTCTCAAAGACCTTTGAAATACATACGGATGCCTCAGACTTCGCCATTGGGAGATTCTTAATGCAAGATAGACACCCAATAGAATTCGAAAGCCGCAAACTAAATGAGGTTGAATGACAGTACACGGTGCACGAGAAAGAGATGACGGCCATTGTGCACTGTCTACGCACGTGGAGACACTACTTATTAGGCTCCAAGTTCGTGGTCAAGACCGACAATGTTGCCACTAGCTCCTTTCAGTCCCAAAAGCATATCACCCCAAAGCAAGCCAGATGGCAAGATTTTCTAATAGAGTTCGACTATGTTTTAAAGTACAAGCCAGGAAGAGGCAATGTCGTGGCTGACGCACTAAGTAGAATGGTTGAGCTTGCTGCCATCACTACGTCTCACTGTGACATTAAAGATGCAATCAAGATTCGCATGCAACACAATCCGAAGGCTAAGAAGCTGATGGAATTGGCTGACCTAGGCAAAAACAAGCGTTTTTGGGTAGAAAACAGCTACTTGCTCAATACCGGTCGGAGGGTTTATGTACCCATGTTTTGGTCTATCAGGTGGCACATCATAAAAGAAATCCATGACACACCGTGGGCTGGGCATCCGGGACAGCGACGTACGAGGGAGCTGATCGAAGCTATTCATTTCTGGCCACGCATGCGTGACGATATCGAGTGTTATGTGCAGACTTGTCTTGTGTGCCAACAAGACAAGGTGGAGCAAAGGCAACCGGGAGGGTTACTAGAGCCAATACGCGTAGCAGAACGCCCATGGGAGAGCGAGACCATGGACTTCATCAATTTCTGGCCAAAGTCCGACGGGTTTGGTACGATTATGGTTGTGTTAGACAGGTTTTCAAAGTATGCTACATTCATGCTTGCCACAGCCGGTTGCAACGCAAAGGAAGCTGCTCGATTATTCTTCAAGAATATGGTGAAATATTGGGGGCTGCCGAGACATATCATCAGCGACCGAGACCACTGCTTTAGCGGGAAGTTTTGGAGAGAGGTGTTTGAAATACTTAGCACGGAGCTTCACTTTTCCACAAGTTTCCACCCACAAACCGACGGCCAGACCGAACGTGTCAACGCCCTGTTAGAGTGATATCTAAGGCACTATGTTAGTGCGCATCAAAAAAATTGGTCCAGACTCCTACATATGGCGTATTTTCTTATAATTGCAGAGGAGTGAATCAACCAGGTGCACACCATTCGAGTTGACGACAAGCCAACAACCCCAAACTCCACATTCGTTGCCAACTACTTTTGAGGGAAAGAGTTTCGGTGCTTTCTATCTTGCCAAGGAATGGGAGGAGCAGCTTGACACTGCCAAGTCCTACTTGGACAGGGCCGCCCAAGAAGATGAAGAAGTTCGCCGACCACAAGCGTCGTCCCACGGACTAAAAAAAGGCGACATGGTCCTGGTGAAATGCAATCCAAGAGAGTTCAAAGCACTAAGAGGCTTCCATCAAAACTTAGTGAGCAAATATGAGCGTCTGTTCCAGATCGTTGCCAAGGTAGGCAAGATTTCGTACAAGTTAGAGTCACCTCCACACTTTAAGATCCATTCGGTGTTTCATGCGAACGTCCTCAAAGCGTACCATTAGGACAATGAAGATCCAAGCCGGAATCGATCACAACAGGCACCCATTACTGTCACCGCCTCGCATGACCGAGAGATTGAAGCTATAATGGACTATCAAGCCAAAAGGAAGCGAGGTCAACAAGCCAGCGCCCTGTTCCTTGTGCATTGGAAGGGACAAACTCTAGAAGAGGCCACATGGGAGAAATATGAAGATTTGTGGCAGTTCAAGGACAAAGTCCAATAGTTCTTGCAACAACGCGTTGCGGTCGCCACATCATCAAGTGGGGGAGCGTGAGACGTCCCGCTAAAATTTTAGCCTAATTCGACATTCGAAAAGGGGCAGATTGCTCTAGAGTTGTGCAGAAGACTCTAGAACACTTTAGAAACCTCAAGAAGGCTAGAGAAGGTCCCAAGGTAGTGTAGAATTCTCTATAAAGGGACCAAAGTGTAAAATATTCTAGGGACTTATATAGTAAATATTAATTGCACCTTAGTCCCTAGGAAGTAGCATAAATAGAGGTGCCCCTCATTTGCAAAGGCACCAAGCAAAGTTGTAAACAATTCTACCAAGCAATACAAAAGCCTTCTTCAAAAGCTCTCTTTCTTTTCTTTCTATGTCTTTCAAAGCATTCTCTTAGCGTTCCGAGTCTTAAAGTCTTGCTTGAGCTTACAAGATCGTGAAAGTTTTCTGAGTAAGTTATCAAGTGCCGCACGGAGTCTTAGCAAATACTCTAAGTCTGTGACAGTTAGCTCTCTCAATGCGTTTTCTTGAAGTTTAGATGATTAATCTTGTTCTTTCTTTGCTTTAGTAACATAGCAAAGCCTAGTTTTCAGCTTCTTCTTCGAAGACATGATTTTCCCTTCATTTTAGTGTCAATTTTCACCTTTTCGACAGCCGTATCAATTCTTGTTTATGTTCTTATCAGACTTGATTGATTTGATGTCATTGGATTTGGACCCTTTAACAATATAATTTCTCAAATAGAATTTTCATCGGCAAAGTGTGTCTCAACTTCGGTGAAATGATTATCATTTGAAACTATTTTCCTTTTGATTCCACCTTTAAGATATTTCAAACATTGATAGTACGAAGATAAGACAATCATATTCTCATGTACCCAAGGCCTGCCAAGTAATTTTATTATATGATGTTTTCCGTCGATCACATGCATCCATGCGCTTGATCATAAATCTTCCATGTGAATCTCTAATTTAATAAAGCCTATCCACCTCTTCCCCCCTTGATTGAATCCTTGTATCAATAGACGACTTTCGCTGAGTTCCCCATTCGTGATGCCAAGTTCCTTTAATGAGTGTGGACAGGTAAAATGTTGACTCCAGATTCTTCATCTATTAAGATTCTATATATAGTCTTCTCTAGCACATGACCCACCATATACAAAGGACGATTATGTAGTGTTTCACGAAATAGAAGATCATTATATGTAAATGTGATTTTAGTTTCACGTGCATTTGCTTCTTGAAAAGATGGTTCAATAGATTTTTCATATGATGAAAGAGACATCATTGCTGATATTTCCCTTGTTGCTTTTTCTTCGTCCACTAGAAGACACTTTTGGTGAGGATTCACTTGTTGTTCTTTATTTTCTAGTAGATTGCACCTTCATTTTTTTCCTTTTTATCAGCATTGAAACATGATGCCTCGACATTGTCTTGATTAGACTCTATGTCGAATGATCTTGGTAAGAATTTCTCTAGAGTCACACAACGTCGAGGTTTTTGGTAGTGATACACTTCTACCTTTGCCCCTTTTGGGCGTTTGATTGACTTTTTATCCTCCAATTTCTTCACCATATTCCCTCTAACCGGTTGCTCAGATGATTCTTTTCGTATGCTTGACTTGTTGCGTCTTCGCCTAGTTACAAGAATCCAACCTCCATCACCATCTATATCGATTTCCTGGTCTAATGATTCTTCTTCATGATTTCTAGAGATATATATTTGGACCGGATCAAGTGAGCCAAACGTGATAGAGATCTTGTTAGAACTAGTCTTCTCATCATCAAGGACAATTTTATTTTCGTTAACCAATCACATCACTCTATCCTTGAAGATAAAATATTTTGCGAGAGGATGACTCACAAGTCTATGATACTTGCAATAATTTGGGTTATCAGCTTTTCTAGATTCATCGGGTCGCTTCATATCTAGTAAGTCAATGAGCTTCAACTCGAGCAATTCATCAAAAATTTCATAAACGTCAGAATCCAAGAAGGGATTTTTTTTTCTTGCATATCCCTTTGTGTCGACTTTTGATTTAAACATTCTTGGAAATTTGTTCTCACATTTTTGCTTTATGCCCTCATTCGGGTAAACTTTGCAGGGGACACATTTACACTCATGGGTTCTTTGTTTTCATTTCTAGGCTCAAATTTGATCCATCTCTTGGGTTCCTGCTTGTCTCTTCCTTTGTGAGGATCATAGACAATAGTCATATCTTTTCTAGCAAAGGACATGCTCAACTCCATATCATGAGCACAAGTAGCTAAATCTTTGAAGGATTTTGGTTTTATTCCTTGCAAGATGTAAAGAAGCTCCCAATGCGTTCCTTGAATACGCATTTCAATTGCAGAAGCTTCAGTAAGCCTGTTCTTGCAGTTTAGGCTTGCGTTCCTCCACGATTAATGAAATCTATAACCGGTTCATACTTTGTTTGGAGAGTATTCGAGGGTTCTACCATGCTTACCATACGCCTTGTGCCATAGAAGCGATTGAGAAACTCATGCGCTAGTTGCTCCCAACTATCAATAGAATTAGGTTCAAGATCCGTATACCAATCAAATGCATTTATTTTTAGAGAGAGGACAAAATGTTTGACAAGATGGTCTCCATAAGTTCCAGCATTGTTACATGACGAAGTGCGCGACATGTTGTTTCGAATTTCCTTTTCCCTCAAATTGCTGAAATTGAGGTTGATAACCAGCAAGCATTTTAAAGTTATCAGTCCTAGAAGTGTATGGCTTAGCATACATATGAGAAGACTTGGTAGAGATTTCATAATTATCTTTGATAGTGCCTTCAATAAACTCCTTCAAGCGATCAAATGGGATGAATCCTTCAGAAGAATATGGCATCTCTTTAACAAGCGGGACTTTCTTCGCATGATCTTCGATTTCTTGACCTTCAATACCCTTTCCACGTGCATGGCTCGCATCAACATCTAAAATTCCTTTCATTCAATCCATCAACATATCAATTCTAGACTCTTGGTGTTGTACATGCTTTGTCAATCCTTCAACCAACTTCGTCAGATTTGCGAGTTGTTCCTTACGAGAGAAGGCAGCAGTCACCATCGTTTGCATGACCATTGGAGATGCAGGAGAGTAGTATGAATTGTCGCGTAAGTTAATTTTCAGCGGACTCACGTTATTGTACATGGAGATGATTTATAAGTTGAATCATAGTTCTCCCCTTGTGGTAGAGTTCTTGTAACCAGATTTCTCAAGTAGAGTCAGTGTCTTCTTGATCTTTTCAGCAACACTACTTCCTCCTTCTAGAGTATTTGTGGAGGAACTTGTTTCTTTTAGAGTCGAAGACCCAAAAACATGAGTTGATGCAGAGGACACTTGAAGTGTTTGTTGTCCTAGTGTAGCAACCTTGCTTCTCGTAACAGCTCCGAAACTTTTAAAGGTAACACCAAGGATGCCTTCAACTTCACTAGAGAACTTGGAGCTAGTGTCCTTAGAGGTAGTTGATCGAGAGTTGTTGTTCATGGAAGTCATCTTGATATTCTTTGACTCTTGAAAAGTTGAGATGAGAGGTAGAGATTGTCCCACTGGGCGTACCAGAATTTGTAGACAGTAAAATTCGCTTCGAGAAAATAATAATCAAGAACGGAAAATTATAGCAACAATCCATTTATTATTTCAAATGTGAGTGTTACAATCTCTATGATTCCTCTGAATTCGCCTTTTCAAATATAAATTCAAGGGCTTTAAAACTTGTCATTGAATCTCTAATGAACTTGAACTTAAACTTTATCTTGATCTTGACTTTTATTTGAATTCAAGGGCTTCGAGCTTGTTCTTGAATTCGATGGTCTTTATCTTAATCATTCTTGAACTCGAATGCTTTAATTCTTAAACTTATAGCTTTGTAGAGAATTAAATGGCGTTTGTACCACCGATTTTCTCTAGCTTCTTGTTTAGAAATTTCTGTCTCTTTTCTGAATTACGAGGACCCCTATTTCTAGTTTTAGAATAGAGGAGTTGCGATTGAAATAGGTTTTCATTCGGCCAATAAGATTTATGTGACATGGAATATGGACTTTATAGAGCTGGCTTGTCATCTTTGACACGTGTCATGATTCTATTGGTTTCTTATTTGACTTGGCATGCCACATATTTGCACACGTGGTGCCAAGATGGACCTCTAGAATCAACTGAAATTAGGCTTAACAAATTGGGCTCATCTATTGTAGCTCAAACCATTTAATTTAGACTTTAATTAACTCCATATTTATTGGACTTAAATATTTAACTCAATTATATTAATCCATAATATTTATTTGGATTAATTTAATATAATCTGAATCATTTCATAAATTTATATTTAATAAATTTTAAATGATTACAGTTGCACTTTTCAAAAGTTAATTGACTAATTTTCAAAGTTAAATTAGATTATGTTAAATCTATATTTTAAACAAAAAATTTAGATATTCAAAAACTATATGAAAAGTATTATAAATTAAATTTTTTTGCATATCAACATGATGAAATATTACATCTTAAAATGTTAGTCAAAATTTTTATAGGTTGACTCTAAAAATAAAAATCATGACAATTAAGAGTGAACGGAGAGAATATTTAAACAAAGTTATGTTTTCTTGAGAAAGAGTACTAAAGAATGATTATCAAAAGTTTTGAATTGAAAAGAGTCCTACATAGAGTTTCTATGAGTGGAGGATATATTGGGCTCACAAAATAGTTAAGGGATGATAAAATAATTATTTTGGTCAAAATAAAAAATTTGTTTAAGTTAAAAAAAAAACAATAAGTTGAGACCAATTTACAACTTTTAACTTATTTTGGCTTTAAATATCTAACTTAAAAGTATTTTAAATGTTAAGTGAATATCGAATTATGTTTAAAATGTTTAAAAGTAGGTTAGATCAGCTTTTAAAGTCACCCAAAATATGAAAAAAAAACTTAAGACGCTACTTGTTTGCATTAAATAAGTCTAAATATGAATGATTCACACTTTAGAGGACAAAATCTCTTAATAAATTAAAAGTGTTGAATTCAGTCGAATCTGGGATCGAATTTAAGACCATTCAAACTCTTTTAAAAGATTAACTTATATATAAAAAATATATTGGAATCCGTTTCATAAAATCAATGCTACTCTTCGTCTTTTTCTTTGTAAAATTCTCACCCACATTTCCTCTTTCTCTGCGTAAAATCAGTTTCTACTCTTCCTCTATACTATAATTTTGCGTAATAGTTTGATTTATCGGATATTAATTTTAAATTAATTAATCTGCTAGCCAATCAATAAGATTTTCTGTTATTTTAAGCAAAAGTCGGGTATTAAGCCCTTTTATTAAAAAAGCTAATCAATAAGATATCGAGTGGTTCGATAACAAATTAGTAGTTATCGAGCGGATATATTACTATCTATCTTTGTGATTTCCACGAACGCATCTTAAAGATGACTTTCTTTTTACAATTTTAAATGTAGTTAAATCATAAATTCTTCTACATTACAAAAAATATAGATTAATAGTAATTTAATAGTTAAGACAAAAAGAAAAGTAAATGGAATTTTCAGTTTTAATCAAATTTAGAGTATGTTAAGTTTTATTTATTATTATTTTTCAACACGAAAAATTAGATTTTTAACTAGTCATCTAATAATAAATTTTATGTTGATGAAAATAATTCTTGTATGAATCATAAATGTTATTTATGTACATAGTAAATAAATGGTTTAGTAGATATTAATATATGTTTGTTTATTTATTTATTTAACAAAACATTAATTTGTGAGTAGATTTTTATGTATGAAACATTATAAATTATGCTTTTTGGATAATTTGGGATTTCATCCATGATATAAAAATGCATATCTAAATGTTGATTTCATCTTATAATTCCATGTCTCGATTTAAAAGTTATATGTCTATATGTCTGCTTAATGTACTGGTCATGAAATCATAATACGTAATTACTAGTTAGTGAGAAATTGACTGATTCTTAATAAGATAAAATCTAAATCTTTCTTTTTTATTCTTTTCCGTTGAAATATTACTGATGAATTAGTTGTTGCTATAAAAATGGCATATAGTTTTCGCATTTTGAAATTCTTTTAACTGAAGGGTTGACAAAAAAGTTTATCTTATTACTGCTGGGGTGTCCTTAATTATGTTTTAAGTTTTAATTTTTTCTATTTACTCTTCCATTTTTTATTTGACATAACTATGTCACGACCCAAAACGAGCCGCGAGTGGCACCCACGCTTATCCTCCTAGGTGAGCGAACCAACAAATCTAAACCCCAACATTTACCAGTATATCAATTATGAATAGTAAAAATAATGCGGAAGATCCAAAACTTATTAACGTAATCAATTAAATAAACTTCTAAAGTTTAATACTTATTATTCCCAAAATCTGGAAGTCATCACATCAAGAACATCTATCCTCAAATTTCTAAATCTAAGAGTATTTAAGAAGCTAAAATAAGTAAAAAGATGGTCCATGTCCGAACTTCAAAGACATTAAGACGTGAGGGAGAGAATCCAGTCCGAGCTAGGAATAATAGCTCACCCTGAAATCTGATGTGCTGGAGACTGGCTAGAGTTGAGGGCGAGTCGAAGTCGATGGTGCACTTGCTGCACTCCACAAAACAACAAGAAGAAAATACAAGTAGGGTCTGTACAAGGAACACGTACTGAGTAGGTATCATCGGCCAACTCAAAATAGAAATCAGTATATATTAAACAATAGTATAAAACCAACTACAATACTTAACAGGTTACAAGCAACAAACACATGAACCATTGACAACAACACCATATTAGGTACACCAACAATCACAACATCAAGCACACCTATGAGGACTCATGCCTCCACACCATACTCATTTGGGAAATAGGTTCCCTGAGTTTGAGTATATTAAGTTAATTTCAGATTCCTTTCCTTTAATGTTATTGTGTCGGAACGTGACACTCCGATCCCATAAATCGTGTCGAAACGTGACACTCCGATCCCATAATACCGTGTCGGAACGTCACACTCCGATCCAATAATACCGTGTCAGAAAGTGACACTCCGATCCAATAATACCGTGTCGGAACGTGACACACCGATCTATCTCGTCATATTTATTTCATCAAGCCTCCTTTATTCAAGGCATCATCTTTAATAGAGAGGATTCAAGATTAGAAATTCGACATTCTCCTAACTTTAGGCCAACCACAAACCACACAATCAGAAACACACAACCACACAATCAAGTACTTAGGAGACTTTACAATATCATTCAATACATATCAATTGCCATTTAGAGTTTATCTATCACATAGAAATAAACCATAACCTACCTCCACCGAAGAATCAAAATCAAGAAAGCTACCTGTCCAATGCTCTTACCTTCCCCAGTGCCTATGAACCCTTTTCAATCTGAAGTCTAAGTCGCTTGCTTTCTTCTTCCATTCACGCTCCCTCGTTCGTTCTCCTCTTCTGTTTCTTTTTATTTTTTTTACAGATTCTTTTTACCCTAATTATCATATAGTCAATTATAAGAGATGATAAAAGTAACCCACTATTTATTTTAAAGTTGTCTCCTTTAACCCCCCAACTAACTCAATGATAAAAATTACCCCACTAATTTCATAATAATAATTATGAATAGTCCGAAACACCCCTTTAAAACTTTTAGCGGAAGTCTGACCAAGTCGGGGTTACGCAGCTTGTGACGGTCCGTCGTATCTACGACGGTCCGTGCTGCAGTTCCTTCGTGAAGTTCAGAGAGTCGATCCCAATACCCTGATTTCAGAGTTGAAGTGTTTTGGAACGAAAACCCTCGACGGACCGTTATGCCTATGACGGTTCGTCCTACTTGTCGTTGAGGGTAATGAGGAGAGCATTAGAAGAAATTACACAAGTATGGGACGACGGAGTCCATCACGGTCCGTCGTGACCATGACGGTCTGTCGCGTGATCCGTCGACCCTGTCAGTTTTTATCAAAAATAATTCTACTGCTCGAACTGACTAAACAGTTTATTAAATAGATACCAATTTACATCGTTCATCCTCGAATGATCACGGGAGAAAAGCAAGGGCGAGAAAGAGTACCTGAATCTGTAAAAAGATGTGGATATCTTTCTTGCATATCAGCCTCATTCTCCAAGTGGACTCTTCAACTGGCCGATTCTTCCACTGAACCTTGATAGATGCAATATCCTTTGATCTCAACTTGCGGACCTCTATCTAAAATAGCAACAGGCTCCTCCTCATAAGACAAATTCTCATCAAGAAGAACTGAATCCCAACGAATAATGTATTTCCATCCCCATGGTATTTTTTCAGCATAGACACATGAAATACCGAGTGCACTCCCGAGAGTCCTGGAGGCAGTGCCAATTCATAAGCCACCTCCCATGCGCTTCAGAACTTCAAATGGACCAAATATACCTCGACTAAGCTTACCTCGCTTACCAACCGCATCACCCCTTTCATGGGTGAAAGCTTCAGCAAGACTTGTTCACCCTCCATAAAATCCAAGTCCCTAACCTTTCGATCTGCATATTCTTTCTGCCTGTTCTGAGCTGCTAGAAGCTTCTCCTGAATGAATTTTACTTTATCTAACGATTCCCTCAAGAGTCGGTACCGCCCATGGTCTCACCTCAAATGCATCAAACCAACAATGGGAGACCTACATCTCCTCCCTCCCATACAGTGCCTCAAATGGGGCCATATCAATACTTGAGTGATAGATATTATTGTATGAAAACTCTGCTAAGATAAGAAGTTATCCCAATGACCACCAAATTCTATCACACATGCATGAAGCATATCCTCCAAAACCTGAATCGTTCGCTCATCGACTGACCGTCGGTCTGAGGTTGAAATGCAGTACTAAGATCCAACCTAGTACCTAATTCAGAAGGCAATGTTCTCCAAAACATAGAAGTAAATTGCGCCCTATCTATATGATGGAAAGTGGAACTAACTCCATGCAATCGAACAATTTCTGAGATATAGATTTTGGCTAACTTCTCTGCATTGTAAGTCACCTTGACCGGAATGAAGTGAGCAGACTTAGTTAATCTGTCAACAATTACCCAAATAGAATCAAACTTGCCCAATGTCTTTGGAAGACCAACCACAAAATCCATTGCAATTCTTTCCCATTTCCATTCAGGAATGGGCATTTTCTGAAGTGTTCCTCTGGGCCTCTGGTGTTCATACTTTACCTGCTGACAATTCGGGCATTGGGCAACAAAATCAACAATGTCAGGATTCATTATACTCCACCAAAAATGTTGATTTAGGTCACGATACATCTTGGTTGCACCAGGATGTATAGAATACCTTGAACTATGAGCCTCTGTAAGAATAGTGTGAATCAAATTATCAACACGGGGCACACATACCCTTCCCTTAATTCTCAAAACGCCTTCTCATCAATTATTGCCTCTTTAGCCTCTCCTCGTAATACCATATCTCGAATTCAGCTAAGATTCTCATCAGAAACTGTTTCCTTATCTTGTCAAGAAAGAAGATCTTGCCTCCAAACAGGCCAAAAATCCTCCCTTCTCTAGTACTTCCAGCCTCATAAAGTCATTAGCCAGAGTCTGAACCTCTCTAGCCAATGGGCGTCTAGAAACCTGTAAGTGGGCTAGACTTCCCATGCTCCCTGCTTTTCTACTTAAAGCATCTCCAAAACATTAGCTTTTCCTGGGTGATACAAAATATTAATATCATAGTTTTTCAGTAGTTCCATCCACCTCCTCTGCCTCAAATTCAAATCTTTCTGAGTAAAGACATACTATAAACTATGATGATCTGCATAGACTTCACACTTGACCCCATATAGATAATGTCTCCATTGCTTTAATGCAAACACAACTGCAGCCAACTCCAAATCATGGGTCGGATAGTTACGTTCATGCACTTTGATTGCCTCGAAGCATAAGCAATTACATTCCTCTCCTGCATTAGCACTGCACCAAACCCAGAATAAGATGCATCACAATACAATGAAATTCTTACCTTCCACTGGCAAGGTAAGAATTGGTGCAGTAGTCAACAAGGTCTTGAGGTTCTGGAAGCTTTCTTCACATTCGTCCGACCATACAAATGGAACATTCTGATTAGTCAAGTTCGTCAATTGGGAAGCAATAGAAGAGAATCCCTTGACAAATCGATGGTAGTAGCTAGCTAACCCAACAAAGCTCCTTATCTCTGTAACATTAGTAGGTCTTACCCAACTCTTCACTGCTTCAATCTTAGAAGTATCCACCATCACTCCATCCTTAGAAACCACATGCCCTAAGAAGGACACTGAATCTAGCCAAAACTCACACTTGGAGAATTTGGCATAAAGCCTTTTCCCCCTCAACAATTCCAATACAATTCTCAAATGCTCCTCATGTTCTTTCCTGCTCTTTGAGTATATCAGTATATCATCAATAAATACAATAACAAAGAGATCCAGATATGGCTTAAAAAATCCCGTTCATCAGTCTCATTAAAGCAACAGGGGCATTCGTAAGCCCAAGAAGACATTACTAAAATTCATAATGCGCATACCTGGTTCGAAAAGCAGTCTTTGGCACATCTGTTGCCCGTATTTTCAATTGATGATAACCATCTCTCAAATCAATTTTTGAGAAGGTACAAGCCCCTTGTAACTGATCGAACAAATCATCAATGCGAGAATAAGGGTACTTGTTCTTAATCGTTACCTTAATCAGTTGCCTGTAGTTTATGCACATCCGAAAACTTCCATCCTTCTTCTTCACAAATAAACAGGAGCACCCCAAGGGGATGCACTTGGTTTAATAAAACCTTTACCTAACAACTCCTGAAGTTGGCCTTTAACTCCTTACTCAGCTGGAGCCATTCTATAAGGGGGTATGGAAATGGGGCGAGTACCCGGCTCCAGATCAATACAAATATCAATATCCCTATCCCGTGGCATACCAGGAAGGTCTGCAGGAAACACTCCAGAAACTCACGGACTATCTAGAACAGACTCATCGAAGGTACTTGGGAAGTATCATCCCTGAGATGTGCCAAGAAAGCTAAACAACCCTTACTAACCATTCTTTAGCACGAAGAAAAGAGATGATATGAACTGGAGTGGAAATATATCCACCCTCCCACACTAGCGGATCTGTCCCAGGCTTGGCCATGTCACAGTTTTAGCATTACAATCTAAGATTGAAAAATTTGGAGAAAGCCAAGTCATACCCAGAATTACAATCGAAATAAACTATCTCTAGAATAATCAAATCTACATGAGTATTGCTCCCCACAAAAGTCACAAGACAAGACCTATACCCTTCTCAACTATCACACAGACTCACCGACAGGAGTAGAGACACGAATAGGCATGTCAAACAAATCACAATATAAATCAAGACCAGTAGCAAATGAGGAAGATACATATGAAAAATGTGGATCCAGGATCAAATAATACATAAGCCATGCAATCACAGACCAAAAGATTACCTGTGATAACAACATCAGATGTCTCTGCTTTAGACCTCCCGGGGAAAGCATAACAATGGGCCCTATCACCTGTTTGCCCGTTCCCCTACCATGTTGCGCTGCAGTAGCTCCAGCTTGCCCTCCACCCCGGCTGATTTGGTGACCACCATTACCTTGGCCACCACGTCCTCCAGAATGGCGGCCTCTCCCATGACCACCTCTACCTCTAACTATTGGGGGTCTGTAACTCTGTTTTGGACAATATTTCCTAATATGTCCAGTCTCTCCACATCCATAACAATTTCCGGAGTCAAGCATAGGTCTTTGTGAGAATGACGAAGTCTAGGGACAACCTCCAAACTCAGAAAAATGTTGACTGGTCTGCTATGGACCCCCACCTACAGCCTGCAGTGAAGACTGAATAGATCGGGCTGGGTAACCTCCTGAACTCTGCCCTCTGGAGTAAGAACCACTAAACTCACCTCCCTTACGGAACTTCTTAGATGTCGACGCCATGGTGAAGTCGTCTGGCTTCACCTCCTCCACCTCTATCACAAAATCAACCACTTCTTGAAAGGATTTTGCTGTCAGCAGCTACCTGTAAGGCTGGGATCTGCAAATCTGACCTCATCCTCCTTTCACAAAACGGCGAATCCGCTCTTGTGGACTGAAGCAAAGCTGGGTGGCCTACCTGGATAGTGCACTAAATTTAGCCTCATAAGCAGTAACAGACATCCTGCCTTGCTCTAGGCTCAGGAACTCATCTCTCCTCTTGTCCCTCAAAGTTCGGGTATACTTCTCCATAATAAGCTAGAGAATGATGCCCAAGTCATAGGTGGTGCCTGTGCTGGTTGACACTCAACATACGACCGCCGCCACCATATTTTGGCATTCCCCTGAAACTATAGGTCACAAATCAACACACCGAATCATTACTATGTCCATCTTATGTAGAAGCTCATGACAATCACCAGAAAATCATAGGCATCCACAGATTCAGCACCCTTGAAGACTGGAGGTTTCAACTTTA
>JAKWJD010001762.1:42164212-42382631 GCA_027705065.1 Solanum peruvianum
CTTGATATTGCTATCTGTTGAGTATTGTAGTTGATTTTACGATATTATCTGATATATACTATTTTCTATTTTGAGTTGGCCGATGATACCTACTCAGTACTTGTGTTTGTACTGACCCCTACTTGTATGTTTCTTTCTTTGTTATTTGTGGAGTACAGCAAACGTACCATCGTCTCCAACTCAACCGCAACTCTAGCCAGTCTTCATTACACCGGATTTCAGGGTGAGCTAATGCTTCTAGCTTGGACTGGATCTTCTTCCTCATGTCTTGATGCCTTGATGTTCCGGCATGGACTTGCTTTTTATTTATTCTAGCTTTCTAGACACTCTTAGTTTAGTAATTTGAGGATAGATGTTCTTGTGATGATGACTTCTAGATTTTGGGGATAATAATAGTTATTGAGTTTTAGAAGTTATTTAATTAATGTTCGTTAATGAGATTTAAGTCTTCCGCATTACTTTCTGCTGATATTATATTAAAATGTTGGGGTTTAGATTGGTTGGTTCGCTCACATAGGAGGGTAAGTGTGGGTGCCACTCATGGCTCGGTTTTTGGGTCGTGACAAACTTGGTATCAGAGCTTAGTTTCGTTGGTTTCATCACACAAGAAAACAGTCTAGTAGAGTCTAAGGAATGGTAGGGGGACGCTTTACTTTTCTTTGAGAGGCTATAAGACATTAGGAAAATTCCATTCTTTCTTTCTTTCTTTCGTGCTATTACTTGGATCCAATTGGTATCTAGGTGACACAAATTGGTATCTGACCATCTTCACTCTATTTCGCAGATGGTTAGAACTAGAGCAACGACTGCGCCAACATCAACACCGGCAAGACAAGATGCGTCTGAGCCAGCCACTAGGGCTGTAGCTCGGAAAGGAGCAGTGGCAAGAGGCCGTGGTAGAGGTCGCGGGAGAACGTCCTCTAGAGGAAGAGGACAAGAACCTAGCCCAACTAGTACTAGGGCGGTGACTCCTCCACCGACTGAGGAAGCGATAAGAGAGGGTGAGGAAGGGGAGAATGAACGAGTGCAGAATGATGAATTACCACCCCAACCTACCCCAGAGATGATTAATCAAGTTCTTACTTATGTTAGCGGGTTATCTGATCAGGTCCAGACACCTCCAGTGTTTTCTGCACCAGCACCTCAGGTTCCAGAGGTACAACATGCAGCTACTGTGGCTCCCCGCATGGATGCCTCATTGGAAATAGGAACGTTTCCTCGTTTGACTACCGGGCCTATAATGACAAGTGATCAGCATGAACTTTTCAGTAAGTTCTTGAAATTGAAACCTCTAGTCTTCAAGGGTGCTGAATCTGAGGATGCCTACGATTTCTGGTTGACTGTCATGAGCTACTACACAAGATGGGTATAGTAGAACGATTTGGTGTTGAGTTTGTGACCTATCAGTTTCAAGGGAACGCCAAAATGTGGTGGCAGTCACATGTTGAGTGTCAACCAATAGAGGCACCACCTATGACTTGGGCATCATTCTCTAGCTTGTTTATGGAGAAGTATATACCTCGTACTTTGAGGGATAGGAGGAGAGATGAGTTTCTAAGCCTAGAGCAATGTAGGATGTCGGTTACTGCTTATGAGGCTAGGTTTCGTGCACTATCCAGATATGCCACCCAGCTTTGTTTCAGTCCACAAGAGCGGATTCGCCGTTTTGTGAAGGGTTGAGGTCAGAGTTGCGGATTTCAGCCTTACAGGCAGCGGCTACTGCAAAATCCTTTCAAGAAGTGGTAGACTTCGTGATAGAGGTGGAGGAAGTGAAGCCAGATTACTTCATCATGGCATCGACATCGAAAAGGTTTCGTAAAGGAGGTGAGTTTAATGGTTCTTACTCCAGAGGGCAGGGTTCAGGAGGTTACCCAGCCCGACCTATCCAGTCTTCGCTGCAGACTGTAGTTGGGGGTCCACCTCAGACCAGTCAACATTTCTCTGAGGTTGGAGGTTATTCCCAGACTTCGTCATTCTCACAAAGACCGATGCTTGAATCCAGAGAGTGTTATGGATGTGGGGAGATTGGACACATTAGAGGTATTGTCCAAAACAAAGTTATAGACCTCCCATAGTCAGAGGTAGAGGTGGTCATGGAAGAGGCCGTCATTCTGAGGACGTGGTGGTCGAGGTGTAATGGTGGTCACCACAAACACGGCCGGGGTGACGGGCAAACTGGAACCACTACAGCACAACATGGTAGGGGCAACGGGCAGACAGGTGATAGGGCCCATTGTTACGCTTTCCCTGGGAGATCTGAAGCAGAGACATCTTATGCTGTTATCACAGGTAATCTTTTGGTTTCTTATTGCATGGCTTCTGTATTATTTGATCTTGGCTCCACATTTTCATATGTATCTTCCTCATTTGCTGCTGGTCTTAATTTACATTATGAATTGCTTGACATGCCTATTCATGTTTCTACTCCGGTGGGTGAGTCTGTGGTAGTTGAAAAGGTATATAGGTCTTGTTTGGTGACTTTTGTGGGGAGCAATACTCATGTAGACTTGGTATTTTTAGAGATGGTTGATTTCGATGTAATTCTGGGTATGACTTGGCTTTCTCAAAATTTTGCAATCTTAGATTGTAATGCTAAAACTGTAACGTTGGCCAAGCCTGGGACAGATCCGTTAGTGTGGGAGGGTGACTACACTTCCACTCCAGTACGTATCATCTCCTATCTTCGTGCTAAGAGAATTGTTAGTTAAGGGTGTTTAGCGTTCTTGGCACACCTCCGAGATGATACTACCTAAGTACCTTCAATTGAGTCGGTTTCGGTAGTCCGTGAGTTTCTGGATGTGTTTCCTGCAGACCTTCCTGGTATGCCACCGGATAGAGATTGATTTTTGCATTGATATGGAAACGGGTACTCGCCCCATTTCTATACCCCCTTATAGAATGGCTCCAGCAGAGTTAAGGGAATTAAAGGCCCAACTTCAAGAGTTGCTAAGTAAAGGTTTCATTAGACTAAGTGCATCCCCTTGGGTGATCCAGTGTTATTTGTGAAGAAGAAGGATGGGAGTTTTCGGATGTGCATAGACTACCGGCAGTTGAACAAGGTAACTATTAAGAACAAGTATCTCATTCCTCGCATTGATGACTTGTTCGATCAGTTACAAGGTGCTTGTGTCTTCTCTAAGATTGACTTGAGATCCGGTTATCATCAATTGAAAATACGGGCAACAGATGTGCCAAAGACTGCTTTTCGGACCAGGTATGGGCATTACGAATTTGTAGTGATGTCTTTCGGTCTTACGAATGCCCCTGCTGCTTTCATGAGCTTGATGAACGGGATTTTTAAGCCATATCTGGATGTCTTTGTGATCGTATTAATTGGTGATATACTGATATACTCCAAGAGTAAGAAGGAACATGAGGAGCATTTGAGAATTGTGTTGGAAGTATTAAGGGAGAAAAATCTTTATGCAAATTCTCCAAGTGTGAGTTTTGGCTAGATTCAGTGTCCTTCTTGGGGCACGTGGTTTCTAAGGATGGAGTGATGGTGGATCCTTCTAAGATTGAGACAGTGAAGAATTGGGTAAGACCTACTAATGTGTCAGAAATAAGGAGTTTGTTGGTTTAGCGCTAGCTATTACCGTCGATTTGTCAAGGGATTCTCTTCCATTGCTTCCCAATTGACGAACTTGACTAAGTAGAATGTTCCATTTGTATGGTCGGATGAATGTGAGGAAAGCTCCAGAAACTCAAGACCTTGCTGACTAATGCACCTATCCTTACCTTGCCAGTAGAGGGTAAGAACTTCATTGTTTATTGTGATGCATCCTATTCTTGTTTGGGTGCAGTGCTTATGCAAGAGAAGAATGTAATTGCTTATGCTTCGAGGCAATTAAAGGTGCATGAACGTAACTATCCGACCCATGATTTGGAGTTGGCTGCGGTAGTGTTTGCATTAAAGCAATGGAGACACTATCTATATGGGGTTAAGTGTGAAGTCTATACGGATCATCGTAGCCTATAGTATGTCTTTACTCAGAAAGATTTGAATTTGAGACAGAGGAGATGGATGGAACTACTGAAGGACTACGATATCACTATTTTGTATCATCCGGGAAAAGCTAATGTTGTGGCAGATGCTTTAAGTAGAAAGGCAGGGAGCATGGGAAGTCTAGCTCACTTGCAAGTTTCTAGACGCCCATTGGCTAGGGAAATCCAAAACTTGGCTAATGACTTTATGAGGTTAGAGGTAAATGAGAAGGGAGGATTTTTGGCTTGTGTGGAGGCAAGATCTTCCTTCCTTAACAAGATTAAGGGAAGGCAGTTTAATGATGAGAAATTGATCTGGATCCGAGATAAAGTGTTGCGAGGAGAGGCTAAAGAAGCGACAATCGATGAGGAGGGTTTTTTGAGAATCAAGGGAAGGGTATGTGTACCCCGCGTCGACTATTTGATTCACATTATTCTTACAGAGGCTCATAGTTCGAGGTATTCTATGCATCCTGGTGCAACCAAGATGTATCGTGACCAAAAGCAACATTTTTGGTGGAGTAGAATGAAGCGTGCCATTGTGGAGTTTGTCGCCAAATGTCCAAATTGTCAGCAAGTAAAGTATGAACACTAGAGGCCTGGAGGAACACTTCAGAGAATGCCCATTCCGGAATGGAAGTGGGAGAGAATTGCAATGGACTTCGTGGTTGGTCTTCCCAAGACAATGGGTAAGTATGACTCCATTTGGGTAATTGTTGATAGGTTAACTAAGTATGCTCATTTCATTCCGGTCAAGGTGACTTACAATGCAGAGAAGTTAGCAAAACTTTACATCTGAGAAGTTGTTCAATTGCATGGGGTTCCACTCTCCATCATATCAGATAGAGCTACGCAGTTTACTTCTAAGTTTTGGAAAACATTGCATGCGGAATTGGGTACTAGGTTGGACCTTAGTACCGCATTCCATCCTCAAACTGATGGTCAGTCTGAGCGAACGATTCAAGTGTTGGAGGATATGCTTCGTGCATGTGTGATAGAATTTGGTGGTCATTGGGATAACTTCTTACCCTTAGCAGAATTCTCATACAATAATAGCTATCACTCAAGTATTGGTATGGCCCCATTTGAGGCACTGTATGGGAGGAGATGTAGGTCTCCCATTGGTTGGTTTGATGCATTTGAAGTTAGACCATGGGGTACTGACCTTCTGAGGGAATCGCTAGATAAAGTGAAATGCATTGAAGAAAAGCTTTTAGCGGCTCAAAGTAGGCAAAAAGAATATGCAGATCGAAAGGTTAGGTATTTGGAGTTTATGGAGGGTGAGCAAGTCTTACTGAAGGTTTCGCCCATGAAAGGGGTGATGCGGTTTGGTAAGCGAGGTAAGCTTAGCGAAAGGTATATTGGTACCTTTAAAGTTCTGAAGCGCGTGGGGGAGGTAGCTTATGAATTAGCCTTGCCCCCAGGACTGTCAGGAGTGCATCCGGTATTTCACGTGTCTATGTTGAAAATATACCATGGGGATAGAAACTACATCATTCGTTGGGATTCGGTTCTGCTAGATGAGAATTTGTCTTATGAGGAGGAACCTGTTGCTATATTAGATAGAGAAGTCCGCAAGTTGAGGTCGAGGGAGATTGCATCCATCAAGGTTCAATGAAAGAATCGGCTGGTTGAAGAGTCCACTTGGGAGAAGGGAGGCTGATATGCAAGAAAGATACCCACATCTGTTTACAGATTCAGGTACTCCTTTTCGCCCTTGCTTCTTTTCTTGTGATCGTTCAAAGACGAACGATGGGTAAATTGGTATCTATTGTAACAACCTGTTTAGTCGTTTTAAGGAGCAGATTTTATTTCTGGAAAAACTGGCTGAGTCGACGGATCCCAAAACACTTAGAATTCTGAAATTTGGGTACTAAAATCGACTCTCTGAACTTCGTGACGGAATGGCAGGACGGACCGTCGTGGGCACGACGGACCGTCACACATTTTCCACAGAAATTAACTCTCTGAACTTCACAACGAAGTGGCAGGATGGACCGTCACAGACTCTTAGTGAAATTTAAGTCTCTGAACTCTGTGACGGAAGCAGCAGGACGAACCGTCACAGGCACGACGGGCCGTCACAGACTGCATAATCCCAAGCTGGGTCAAATTTCTGTTAAATGTTTTAAGGGGCGTTTTGGACTATTCCTGTTATAATTATAAATTTAGTGGGTTAATGTTAATAATTTAACTACTTGGGGGTTAAAGGAGATAACAATTAATTAATGGGTTAATTCATCATCTTTTATACTTAATTATATGCTAATTAGGGTAAAAGAAAGAGGGTTTGAATACGAAAAAGAGAAAGAACAAAGAGAGGAGAATCGATCGAGAGAGAGGAACGAAGAGGATAGCAAAGCTTTGGGGAATTTGCTTGCTTGATCACGAATCTTCGGTGGAGGTAGGTTATGGTTTATTCTATTCGTAGTAAACTCTTAATAGCGAATGATATGTATTGGGTAGTATTGTAAACCCTTCTATATGCTTAATTGTATGCTTGCATGAATGTGATTATATAATTGTGATAAAATAAGCATGATGAAGCTATCGAATCGTAAATCTTGAAAAACCCTAATCTACTTTGTTAATGATGATGCCTTGGTATAAAAGAAGGCTTGATGAACGAAAGTAGTGAGATTAGGGGATCGGGTGTCACGTTCTGACACCAGGATAGTAATAGAGGATCGGGTGCCACGTTCCGGTACCAGGATAGAATGAGGATCGGAGTGCCACGTTCCGGCACCAGGATAGAATATGGATCGGGTGCCACGTTCCAGTACCAGGATAGAATGAGGATCCGAGTGCCACGTTCCGGCACCAGGATAGAATGTGGATCGGGTGTCACGTTCGGACACCAGGATAGAATGAGAATCGCAGTGCCACGTTCCGGCACCAGGATAGAATATGGATCGGGTGTCACGTTCTGACACCAGGATAGTATATGAGGATCGGAGTGTTACGTTCCGACACCAGGATAGTATATGGAGCGGAGTGTCACGTACGGACACGAGAGGAATAAATATAATGAATCTTGAAATATGTTAATATACTCCATTTAATGAACCTAATTCCCAAATGAGTATGGTAATGAGGCTTGAGTCCTCATGGGTGTACTTGGCGTTACTTATTAACGATTATAGTACTTGATGTTGCTATCTGTTGAGTATTGTAGTTGATTTTACGATATTATCTGATATATACTGTTTTATATTTTGAGTTGGCCGATGATACCTACTCAGTACTTGTGGTTGTACTGACCCCTACTTGTATGTTTCTTTCTTTGTTATTTGTGGAGTGCTGCAAACGTACCGTCGTCTCCAACTCAACCGCAACTCTAGCCAGTCTTCATTACACCGGATTTCAGGGTGAGCTAATGCTTCTAGCTTGGACTGGATCTTCTTCCTCATGTCTTGATGCCTTGAAGTTCCGGCATGGACTAGCTTTTTATTTATTCTTGCTTTCTAGACACTCTTAGTTTAGTAATTTGAGGATAGATGTTCTTGTGATGATGACTTCCAGATTTTGGGGATAATAATAGTTATTGAGTTTTACAAGTTACTTAATCAATGTTCATTAATGAGATTTAAGTCTTCCGCATTACTTTCTGTTGATATTATATTAAAATGTTGGGGTTTAGATTGGTTGGTTCGCTCACATAGGAGGGTAAGTGTGGGTGCCACTCGCAGCTCAGTTTTGGGTCGTGACACTCATCAACTTGCAAACTCTACGATCAAACACTTGAACCATAATTTCTTCATGCGATAGGTTATGATTAAATCCAACATTCTTTATTGGTACTATCAATGAAAGATCACCCAAGGACATCTTCAACATAGAAATATGGCATACCGATTAAACCACAACTTACTCTTAGGGTTGCTCCAACTCATAAGCCACATTGCCCGCTCTCTTGGAGATTATATAAGGTCCAATAAATCGAGGACTATGTTTCCCCTTCTTACCAAACATCATAACACCTTTCATGGGTGAAAGCTTAAAGATAAATGCAATCGTCCACCTCAAAATCTAATAGAGTTGTCCTAATATTTGTGTAGAACTTTGGTGACTTTGTGCCATCTTCAATCTTTCTTGGATAACTTTTACCTTCTCCATAGCTTGGTGAACTAGATATGGTCCACTAAACCTTTCTTCACCAACTTCACACCACCCACCAGGATATCTGCATCTTCTCCGATAAAGAGCTTCACATGGAGCCATTTGGATGCTCGAATGGTAACTGTTGTTATAAGCAAACTCAATGAGATGTATATGATTATCCCAATTTCCGTTGAAGTTTATCCGAAAACACTCAACATATATTCTAAGGAGTTCACTCTTCTTGTCCACCTGTGTGAGAAAGAAAAGCAGTACTCAAATTACCCTTTTAACCTAAACCTTTCTGAAAAGATTTCTAGAAATGTGCAGTAAATTGTGCACCTCTATCTGAAATAATAGAGACCAAAACTCCATGAATCCTTTTCAATTCTTGAAGGTAGAACTTAGAATAATCCTCGGCCAAATAGGTAGTCTTCACCGCAAGAAATGGGTTGACTTTGTCATTGTGTCAACAATCACCCAAATAGAATCATGTTATTCTTCGCGATGTTAGCAAGCATGTGATGTAGTCCATATTAATCATCTCCCACTTTCATTTCAGAAGTTCTATATTTCTGAGTTAAGCCTCCAGGCCTTTGATGTTCTACTTTCACTTGCTGGCAATTTGAGCATTTGGAAAAAAACTGAGCAATATCTCTCTTCATACCTTCCCACCAATTTACTCTGTAAAATCACGGTACATCTTGGTGGAACCCTGATGAATGGAATATCTGGAGCTATGAGTCTCCTCCAAGATCCTTTTTTGTAATCCATCCACTTTAGGTATGCATAATCTACCTTGGTATTTGAGCATACCATGTGTCCCTTATTCAAAAGTCAATACTCTTTGCTTATGGGCTCTTGACTTCAAATAGGAAAAATGGGATCCTGGTCTTGCTTCTCTTTCACCTCTAACACTCATGACGATTCAGCTGCATTGGTCACCACTATTCCTCCTTCTGTAGAATCGATAAGTCTGAATCCTAAATGTGTATGTCAGTGCACTTCTTTTGCTAACAACTTCCTTCCTTCTTCAAAATGGGAATTAATTCCCATGATAACCTGCTTAAGGCATCAACAACCACATGAGCCTTACCTGGGTGGTAAAGAATACTCATGTCATAATCCTTGAGTAATTCCAACCACCTTCTCTATCTAATATTGAGCTCTTTCTGAATATACACATATTGGAGGCTCTTGTGGTCAGTGAATATGTAAACATGAACACCATACAAGTAGCGGTGCCATATAATCAAAAAAAATGCTATTGCAACCAATTCTATATCATGAGTTGGATAATCCCTTTCATGAATCTTCAACTGTGTGGAGGCATAAGCTATATCCTTGCCATTCTGCATCAACACACAGCCTGAAACAACTCCTAATGCATCAAAATACATCACAACACCTTGAGTACCCTCTAGTAAGGTCAAAATTGGGGCAGTAATGAATCTCTTTTTCTACTTCTCAAACATTTTCTCACAACTTTAGACCATTGAAACTTGACTGTATACTATGTTAACTTGGTCAAAGTAGATGAGATAAATGAGAATCCTTTGAAAAATATTTTATAATATCCAGTCAAGCCCAAGAAACTCCTAATATCTATTGGAGATGTGGGTCTAGGCCAACTCTGAACTTCTTAAATCTTCTAAGTATCAACTCTACTCCCTTCACCATAAACAATGTGGCCTAAGAATGCCACAAACTTAAGAAAAAACACACACTTGGTGAACTTGGCATATAGCTCGTTATCCTTCAAAGAATGCAAAACAATCTTGGGGTGACTAGCATGATCTTATTCATTCCTTAAATAAACTAGTATGTCATCAATGAAGACAATGACAAACATATCTAACTAGGGTTTGAAGATTCAGCTCATAAGATCTATGAACTTTGTAGTGTATTTGTCAAACCAAAGGACATAACCAAAAACTTATAATGCCTATACCTTGTTCTAAAATTTGTCTTCGGAATATCACATTCCCTTACTTTCAGCTGATGATAGACTGATCTAAGCCAATGTTGGAAAACAAGAAGCACCCCGAAGTTGATTGAAGGGATCATCTATCCGTGGAATAGGATATTTATTCTATATGGTCACCGTATTCAACTAACGTTCGTCTATACACACCCTAAGGGACCCATCCTTCTTCCTAACAAACAAAACTGGAGCGCCCCAAGGTGAGACACTAGGTCGAATGAAGCCTTTATCTAATGAATCTTTCAATTGCTCTTTTAACTATGTTGGTGCTATTCTGTATGGTCGAATAGAGATAGGATAAATATCTGGGATGATGTCTATGCAAAAGTCTATCTCTCTTTCGAGAGGGACTCTGGGTAGATCATGAGAAAAAACTTCTTGAAACTCACTGACTATAGGAACTGATTGAAGGGAATGTACCTCAAAACTT
Organism: Solanum peruvianum; assembly: GCA_027705065.1. Classification (NCBI taxonomy): domain Eukaryota; kingdom Viridiplantae; phylum Streptophyta; class Magnoliopsida; order Solanales; family Solanaceae; genus Solanum; species Solanum peruvianum. Next base: position 42,174,709 of record JAKWJD010001762.1, read on the forward strand.
TCATTAAGTCAGGCTAAGTGATAAATATACCCCTTAGAAATTAACTTCCTCACCTTAAGGTACGAAATGACACTGCTGAACTACTATCCCACTATATGACTGACTCATTTGGAATTGGAAACATAACAACTCGTGTTCTGCAATCTATTGATACATAGCAGACATGGAGCAGTCCATACCTAGTATGACTTCAAAATACACCATGTCCAATTCAAATAGATTAGCCATAGTGTTTTTTGTGATTGATGGAAATAGGAAAATGACGATAGAATCTTTCTGCTAGAATAGACTCTACAACAGGTGTAAAAACACAAAAGGATTCAGAAATATTTTCAGGAAAAATTTCGAACTCATTTGCAACATAAGGGGTTGTAAAAGATAAACTTGCTCCTGGGTCTAAAAAAGCATAAAAATCAAAAGTAAAGTATTTGATATTACACCATGACAACACCTAGAGATTTCTCTTGCTCTTGGCGGCTAGTGATTGCATAAATATAGTCCATCCCTCCGCCGGTACCCGAAGTGGCTCCTCTAGGTGCTGACCTGTCTGGTGGTACGACTAATGAAGATTGAACTCTATTTCCCGGACTTATACTAACTTGATTATTCTTGGGTAACTCGCTCATGAAGTGAACTTCTTGACGACACTTGAAACAACCAGTCTTTCCATTACATCAATCTCCTAGGTGGTTTATACAACACTTAGTACATGTAGGAGCCCTACTTCCTCCTTGTGCCACACTACCTTGAGACTGAGCACGTATCACCTTAAAGTGCTTAAAATTCTTGCCATTATACTCACCTCGGTGTCTGGGCCCAGGTTCATTGACAGATGATGGTGCATGTCCCTTTGATTTCTGAAATTATTATCGACTTTAACCACCGTTCTGATGACCAGACTCATTCCCTGTCTTTGATTTCTTGTTTTGATATTCCTCTCTGTCCCTCAGCTTCTCCTCTTCATTTTTTGTGCATAGGCCATAATCCTTTATATGTCCATGTCACCAATTAACATTGTAGACCTACCTTCATTGTTGAAGCACGACAAGAATAGCAACAAACAAGATCATTCTGCTCCTCATATCCTTCACAATTTCCGGAGCATAGCGATACAGGTGAATGAACTTCAACCCATACTCATGAACACTCATGGAGTCTTGCTTAAAAGTGAGGAACTCCCGGACCTTTGCTTCCTTCAGTTCTCTGGGAAAGAACCTCTTCAATAAGGCTTCTTCCAAAAAATCCCAACTTGGATGTGGTGTATCCTCAGTTCTACCATCCTTCCATTGATCAAACCAGGTTCTAGCCATACTCTTCAGTTGATATTCATCATATTCAACCCTCTCAACATTAACCAAATGCATTACCTCAAATACTTTCTTCAATTCTTCAACAAAATTCTCCAGATCCGCAGTAGGGCTTGATCCGGTGAAACAAGGAGGATAAATACTCAAAAACTCAAGAACCCTTGAGGTGTGAACCCCTTCTTATCTAGATCCTCTATATTTCCCAACTTGGTTGGTTACTACTTGACTTAACATCTGGAAAGCCTTCCGGAACATGGCATTTGTAATCTATCCATGGGGTTGCACATCTGGTGCATTGGGGACCTCTTGTTCCTCTACATTTCTCCTAGCTGGTTGACCTCTAACAACTCTTAGACATGAAAATCTTAAAATACATATAAGCACGATTTAGACATAGACTTTTAAAGATAAACTCTATGCACGAAAGAATATGAAAGAATAGAAACATCCATACATGTTGTAGCCTACTAATATAGATGTGGTCCACTTCTTACCGATGACCAAGACTCTACAAACACTTCTTCATAGGCTTCCTAGGATACTTGAACTCTGTGCTCTGATCAAAGTTTGGTTATGCATTAAGACTATACCCTGGACGTGTCCGACACTCAAAGACCATTGCTGGCCCCCAAGTGAACCCTTGTCCTGGCTTACTTAACTCAGTGAAAGACTAAACTCAACTTAATCAACAAATAAATCATCTTCAAAAGAAATACGTCATATAATATTCCTGCCAAATAACACTTAAGTATCAACAAGTAATATAGACTTCAAGCTGAACTACTAACTATCTCTGAAGCCTCTAAACTGACTGAGATAGATGTAAGGACAAAACATTACAACATCCTAAAAACTAAACTATTAAAGAAAATTATAAGGATGTCCTATGGAATGAAAGGAGGCTCACCACTTAGTTTGGAGCTCAATCTTAATCAACGAAGTGTTGCGTCCTAATCATGGTTACCTGCATATGTATCATAAGACGATGCATGCAAACTGACATCAGTACATTGAATGTATGAGTATGTGAGTTGTTGTGCTAAACACAACTACAATTATTGAAATGGAGTAATGATGAACTTACCTACCTTGGATCTGTTCAACTCATAAGGTGACAACTCAATATATGTAAATAAGAACATACACAATATACACACACACACACACACACATACACACACACACACACACAGATATATATATATATATATATATATATATATATATATATATATATATATATATATATAACTTGTAAAAACAATATAAACTCTTACTTAATTAAATATGATACATTTATAAACTCCACTTTACTTATATATGAAAGTAATATAGTTTCTGTGGGAGTTTCTCTAACCGACGACCACCACTATGAGCCTAAGTGATGATATAGTGTCTCGTCCATGTAGCTAGAACTGTCATATACTTTGCCATTGCATATAATACCCGTGATGGCTATGTAGTTTACATGGGGTCTTAAGTTAACTTCTCTCGTTCCCACATCGATGCTCAATAATACTCTTGAAACATGATTTAGCTCATACTTTTAATAAAATTTTCTTCCTTATAACTTTAGAGAACTGAACTCAACTCTTGATCTTTACTTAACTTGAAACCTTAACTCTTATGAAAAACTTATAGTTCCCTTATAGCTCTGGAGAATTTAACTAATTTTTTTTAATCTTCGCTCGACTTTTAGCTTGATCCTTAAATCAAAGTTAAAATGATTGTTTAAGACTCTTTGAAAACATTAAGAACTCACTTTGACTTACTTCTTAACTTCTTTGGCTTTGATCTTAGCCTCCCTTGAATTGGATTATGAATTAAAGGATCATTATCTCATGTTTATGGATGATTTCGTAATATTTAGATGTACTATCGAGTGTTGGAATCAACTAGAAATGAAAGGTACATAACTTAGGAACTAGTACAAAAAGATAGGGAAAGAACGGGGTCTCCAAGGGGTCTTGGCGCTCTGAGAGTTACGGGTTATTAGGGCCTGTTGCGCACACCCTGGTATGGGGTGCTCTGGCTGGAGTGGCGCTCAAGGTCTGTTAGACAAAGCCTGCCCTGAGGGGCTCTGGCAGGCACGGCGCCCCAAGGGCTATTTGACAGAACCTCCGACTTTTCTGCTCCTTTTTTTTATCTCTAAACCTCCATAACATCCATGGATCGCACCCTAAGCACTTAGGATCCTTAAATACCTCATTACCCAATATATTAGACCCGTATGCTGTCTAGAAACATGAATCAAACCTATTAGACATCAACTACAATTCAACCAACACGAACTTCACAACTTTTAATCAAGAACTTCAATATTTTCATTCAAATAAACTCTAATTTGTTGTATTGAATCAAATTGGGGTTGGGGGAAAGGACCCAACACCAAATGATCTCACATACCTCGATAGGATCACCCTACACGAAATCCACGCAATGATCTTGGCGTTTCTTGGACAATTCTTGATCTTCCTCTTCTTTTCTCTTTTCTCCCAAGACCTAAGCATTCTTAATTTTTGTAAAAATTATTTGGGACTTTGTTTTTACACCTAAATAACCCTTGAAATGAATTAGGCAATACTAGGGTGAAAATACAACTTTGCCCTCACTAAAATCTAGATTGGACTTTTCTCAGTCCAACAACCTAATTTTTGAAGGGCATATCTCCCTTATACGATATCATTTGAAAACTCGGCGGCGTTGGAAAGATATAACCAGGTGCTCTACAACCATATAAAGAACTCATCAAAACTCTTCTTGAGCTGGAAGTTATGGCTATTTGAAAATGACTAAAACTAACTTATGAAAGCTAGAAATTTTCCAGATTTCCCTACTTATTTCCAAAAGTGATTATTCTTGGTTTTTTAGCTTATTCATAGTTAATTCAAGTTACTAGATGTTACTTAACTAATGGGTTCATAGAATATGTTCATCATAAATAATCAATTAAACACCAATATAATAATAATTTTACAAGAATAACTCTTTGAATTGGTTTGAAGAAAGAACCCATGAGATTGAGTAAAACCCTAGGTTTCTCATGAACTTGAACAATTTGAAAATTTACTTTGAATGGACTCAGGATAAAATCTTACCCTAGACAAAGGGTCACAATACCTTTACTAAGATTCCACAAGAAATAATATGAAGAAAACTCCTTTAATCCAAACTCTAGCTCTCACTTCTCCTTCTTCTTCTTTGAGTTAGAGAAAAAAAAATATTGAGAGAGGAGAACTTCTTTGACTAAAAGGTTAATTAGACGTAAATATAAACTGAGGATATTGTAGTGAAAGACCATAAATAAATATTTCTCAAACAAAAATGTATATTTGGGATTTAACTTTTGAAATCATATTTGTAGAGGATGCATATGTGAAAATTATGTCGTACAAAATTATATTTAGGCTATATACGTGACCATATATGTCTGAACTTTAAAAATACATAAATATATATCATGTCTATGTTGAGAGTTTCTCAACCTATATACACCATTGTGCTCATGAGACTGTAAAATGAAAAAAAAAAAATCATTGAAGCTCTCGATGAATATGATTCAAAACTCATATGAATATTTTTTACCCAATATAATATTAATATTCAAGAAGTTTGGGAGTGTATTTTAGAAACATAATACATTATACAAAAAATTATTCATAAGTATAAACGAATATGATTATTTTCTTGATTGTTTGATGTTTAGATGTAATGACACTTTTCATAAAAACTTATCCTTTAAATTATCTTACCTAGAGTAGTAAATTACATATATTATGCATGATTTAATAATATCTTATCCTTTAATATATGACACTTTAAGTAAATTACATAAGATTATGCATGATTTAATAATATCTTATCCTTTAATATATGACACTTTAAAAGGTAAATATGATAATGATAATGGATGATTAAATAAATTAATTAGGTAAATATATGAAGTATTTCATAAACTTTTATTCTTTCATTTACTAATCAAAATAGATAAATGAGATAATGATACAAGTGATTTATAAATCCTTATTAATTTATTTCTCAAACCTAAAACGGTCAACCAAACAAAGTTATGGATGATTTCATGAACTCTTATACTTTCTTTCATCTAACCTAAAAAGGTAAATAATATAAGAATACATAGGATTTCATAAACTCTTATTTTCTTTTAATCTGACCTGAAAAGGAAAATCGGCTAAGAAATGAATATTTACTTTTGTTGAAATCCCTTAAAAGATATTATACATATTATATTCCTTTTTTTTTTCTTCAATTTCCATATAACTAATATTCCTATTATGTTAATTGTGTGACAAAAAACTAGCTTTAAATTTATAGATCTTTTAGTATCCCTCGATTGTGGAAAAGTAGCACCCAAAATGCTATAAAAGCCAAAGTAGTGAGACAAGCAAGTTCAACTCTCACTATTTCTTTTTAATTTGTTTTGTCAAAAAATTACTTAGTTCATAATAATATGAGGTCGAATAGAATAAACTGGTTAGAATGAATAAAGCTTAATTATACTCTGAAAATAAGTAGGTTTGATGAGAGAAATGTTGGTATTTTAGATTTGTGCTTTAATTCTAACCAAAACGATGAATGGATTGTTTGTGCTAGGATTTCCTAGGAAAGGGAATGAAAGATAAAAACAAGAATAAAGTTAGTGATCCATTAAAGTTCCATTTTAGAATCATTGGAAAATAATAATAGTAAGTGTGGTCATCCAATTATTCAAAAAAATTAATTGTAACAATGTTAGATCATCTAATTTTATTGGATTTTCCTAGTGATGAAAGTGATGATGATAATACTTTAAATGATGACGAATTTGATAACCACAAAAATTTAGATGATATGAATAAAGAGGAGCGCAAAAATGTCGTTGGTTCAAGGAATTCTTTGAAAGTTTGAACGAGTTCACGACTCATATGATAATTGATCCTAAGCGACAATGGCATTGCCCGGCTTGCAAAGGTATACAAGGTTCTATTAGGTGGTTCACAAGGTTAAACTCATTGATGTCCCATACAAAAATAAAATATGAATCTAAGTTGAAATTACACAGAGAACTTGCTCAACTTTTGGAGGAGGATATACATCCGAGTTACTCAATCTAAGAGAAATAAATGTTTCTTAGTCAGAACAAGGCATTTCATATGTGAGTCCTTCTTCGTTCATGTCCTATCAGTTAATGGTTAACCTTTGATCTAGTATTTGCATATGATTATTTTTGTGAATCCTTAAACTAGAGAACATTCATGTATTTGAACATGTGTTGGCTAAATTTTGTTCTCTACTCATTATTTTCAAATTTATCATGATCAATGGTAAATTAATTTTTTCGTTCAACAAGTTAAAAGATACTTCAGATATATTGTCTATCCCGTTAATAGAAAATTTAATTATTTATTAGTTATTCTTATAATTAGCATTGTTTAGTTGATCAACACAAAGTCTCTGATGTAGGTCCTAGTACCAGCTACGAGTGGTGATTGTTTGTGCCTCCCATTAAATATTTTTGGCATCAGATACGAGGGTATGCATTTGCATATGGATAAAATTTTCTACTTCTATGTGTGTATATATATGTTTAGCTAGTCTTTTTTCTATCAATTGTCTTGTTTTTGTCCACTTCCGGACTTGTATTTTCATATTAGATAACTTTGTACCCATGACTTCTAGGTTTTGGAACAAATTCATTTATATTAATAATTTTTGGTTCTATTTTTGTATTATTATTTATTATTCGTGTTATTTTTTTCTAGTTCTACCTTTAAAGTCACTATTTGTCATTTAGAGTATATAGATGCTTACCTATTATTGGGTTATTGTATGTTCCATTGCAACTCGAGAAAACTGGATGATACAGAAAAATTCTTAAATAAATTTTAAAAATTGGTGGGGAAAGGCCTCATACTAGTCATAAAAGAAATCCAAAATAAGAAAGAATCAACTAAACCATGTCCCTGAATAAGGACACACCAACTATAAACTATGAATGAATTCTTTGAGCCTTATGATCAATCGATATCAAATAAAAAATTTGCATATAAGATGTATTTTATAACTACAATGATGGTACTAACGATCATCTAAATATTATGCATTCCCTTTTGTATTCACTTTTTTTCTCAGGTAATCTCCCACTACCCTTTTGTAGGACCACACAAATGAGTTAGGGTGCCTAGATCCTATAATGTTTTTATTAAGGTTATAAGTTCCTAAAATTAATTATAATATGGTATTGAGGAAGTGTGTAAAGTTAAAGGTGATTTGGAAGTCAAACGTCAAGGGACGACCAAGACGTTCGACGACTAATCACCTAGGTGCCTCATGTGTCTATATATGTTTACATATTGTATTTAATGAGATTATGAAGTCTTAAAACGAGTTATAATAATTCTTATACATTGTATTTGGAGTTTCGTGAAGTTTGGAGGTTGAACGTCCAAGAACATCCTAGACGTTTGAAAGTTAGCCCTTGAGACGTCCAACTGTGTCTTGATGGGCCTATCCTGTTTGAATGTATTACGTGTATTTGTTTTGGGTCAACTTATGTGGGAGGTATAAAAATTGTAAAGGTTTGTATTTACATTTGGAACATTCGGGTACGACTTCTAAAGGGCTTCGCAAAAAGGCCCATAAGAAGGACCCAAGGCTGTCGAGACACTGCCTTGGTAGTGTCAATGAACGAGCCAAACGATGCCCAATTTTTTGACCAACGGACTGTTGGTGGGGTATCATTGATGTAAACTTAGCCTGGAAAGAATAAACAAATAACAGGCCAAGGTCTGATCGGTGGAAGCCACAGACGGCCCGTCAATGGACCTACTAGCCATCGATGATGATTCGTTGATGCAGGGTGGTAACTGTTGCATGCGCGCTGCCCACTTAAGGGGTGAATGGTAAATTCACCCCACGTCCTAACCTGAATCTAATTAACTTATTTACGTATTTTTGGGTGTATATAAGTAAAAGAAAACGTCGCCAACCCATTCAAAATCCCATTAACTCAAATTGAACCTTCCCTCCAAAATCAATTCTCTCTAAAAACCTCCGTTGTTGTTGAAGCTCAAGAACAACTTGTAGATTTCATTCTCATGGATTATTCACCAATTTTCATAGGTTTTCAACTTGATAAAGTTATGGTAATCCTTCATCTCTATGTAACATTTCACTTGGAGAGTTCTTCTGAAAGTTTTCAAAGAGAAAATATGATCAAAGTTCTTCTTCTTCAATCTCTCTCCATGGGTTCTTTATAAAAACGATTTTAATGGATAAATCATGATTAATTGGTGTTAATTTATTGGTTTTAACATTATCTTAATCCAATTGCATGATGAACCATGTTCCTTCCTCAAATCGATTTAGTCCTTGCATGGGCTTTGTGATTATAGCTTGTTAATGGTTAAATTGTGATTCTCTTACGTTCAATTGCTTATACCTAATTTTATTTACGTGAATTGATTATGAATTGATTATAATGGATACTTTTAAATCAATGTATGGATATTTGAACATGCTTATCTTATATTTCCATGATTCACTCTAATCTTGCCTCTATTAAGCATGAATATGGAATTCGATTGTGTAGGGATGGTTGTGTCCACTGTCTTACTTGGATGTTATTAATTAATTGTAAATAAATTTTCATGTGGATCAAGGTCGATTAGTCTATGATTCTTCTATCTTCCTTTGATATCTAAAGTAGCATCTTCACTATGAGCTATATGTTATGGCAATTGTAGTAGGATTTTGCTTAGGTTATGTTGTCCTTAACTACTGACTTATATTGATGATATTAATGAATTGTGGGTATGATTTCTTGATGATCAAAGAAAAGGAGTCTTGGCATGAATTGATTTAGGTTCTTCTAGCCTACAATTTGAAGGTTGTAATGAACATTATGTGATCTTAAATATAGGGTAGATGAAGCATGATTTAGATTTGATTTATATCGTTTTATATACTTACCTAAATGTATATTATTGATAGTGATTATTGATGAGAAAAACTAGGGAAGTTACTTGATGATCTATAACTCTCTACTTTCTACCGTATATGTCATATAGTGCACAAGTTGTATCATGATCTTGTGACGACATGTAAATGGTTTCGTTTATGATTTAATTACATATATATACTGCTCTATAATGTATTACTGATAAGAAATGTGTATTGATTACTAATGATCAAAGATTGATGAAATGGGTAAGAATGGATCATCTCTCTACTTTTCTACATTAATGTAGTTGATGAAGCCTTGTATGACATTGTGTGGTATGGTCCACTTATTGTGGAGGTGTTAAATTTATTATAAATCTAAATATGTGATGATTATGACCTTGAAGGCAAATTGAGGAATATATGAATATGAGGTTATTAAGATCATATTATGTGAATATTATGCCTACTTTCCTATTATTGTTGTGATTTAGGTTGTATGGCTATTTTATAAGCATATGCATATCTATGTTAGGATAAAATATAGGTGATGCCATTGATGAGTTCAAATGGTTAGTAATTCCTTACTTATGTACCCCTATGTGACTGTATGAATAGTAAAAGTTAGAAGTTTTAAATGTAATGTGAATATTGTCTTGCCTCCTATTCTAAATAGTGTTGTGTGGTCTATGCTTTGTTGTGAATTATGGTCTTGAGAAGGTGGATGCCTCAAGATTTTATGTATAGACATTATGTGATCATGTTGACCAATGTACACACACCCACACATTATGCATGCTTACAAGTAATATAGTTCATGGTGTCTAAATAAAAGGTAGTTCTCATATTTATAGTGTCTACTACTATGCATGTTAAGATGATGCTTATGAAAGTATGATATGTGTTTACTTAGCTAGGATGACTTGATAGGTGTACTAGCATGGGCAAGGGTATGGGACTTTGCCTATGCATTTTACATGTTTTCCTTGATAGAATAGTTTCTAATTTGGGTTTCTATATGTATAAATATGAAGGTATGAAAAGTTTCTAGTTTTGGTTTCTATGTGTATGAGTATGAAGGTATGAATGTGTGTGACCTTAATTTACTAAGTGATAGGTTCGATCTCATATAAGTATACAGATACACATAAATAATGATCTAGTCAATAGAGGATCCTTGAAAGGTGTGCTCAAGTGTATCGTAAACTAAATAGTGCTAATACATGTTCTATGTCAATGTGAAAGGATCTACTCACATGATTTAGGTTGATGAACTTTCATCTATGACCTATTAGATAAGCATATGAGCGGATGAATATCCTAAGCATATATTTGAAAGTAATGTAATAATGGTTTTTCAATAGAGGAAACTTATCTTAGCACTGAGTTAACATGACAATGGAAGGTGATGACTTTCCATAGAGGAAAGTTCATCCTATAGTCCTACAAGGGGTGTTGACTCCTCAAAGAGGGATACTCATCTAATGGATTCCTATGAGAGGAAGCCCGAATTTCCAGGTGGTATGTAGAGGGAGAATACCTATCTATTAGTTCCACAAACTATGATTGCCACATAAGATCTAGAAAGTGATATCACCTAATATTCTTGTCTGATACTCATGTATTACCTTGTCAAGTAAGATGCCCTCTTTTTGATGTGAGGAGACTAAACCAAATTCCATTTTTCGCACCTATGGTCTTAGAGTCGGTTAAGGCTATAGTATCCCTACAACAAAATGTACAATGGAAGAAAATGAATAGGATCTTAACTAGGAGGACTTAAGCAAGGTTACTTAGGATAGATTGAGTAATGAACCTATCTAGACATTGCACAAGTATCTCCTTAAGAAGTCCTATAAAGGTGACATAATTTGTATGTTTATGAGTATGTATTTATGCATGGCATGTTAGTATTTGTCTATTTGTCATGAATTTGTGCATGGTATAAGTCTATATGATATAGTATTATTCTTATAAGCACTATGTTTGTCTTAATGACTATATGATACAGATTATTGATATGAATGGAGTTGTCTTTATGTGTGATGTTGAGGTATGAATTGAATGCTAAAGTTTGTGGTCTAATGAAGGGTTTACTGAGAATGTATGATATTATGGGTATTCATATGTTAATTGCACTAGTAGAATAAGATTTTGTCATGAAAAAGGTCTAATGATGATTTATGTGAAGTGAAGTCATTATATGTGTAAGTTGATATAGCTTACTGTGATGTTTCTAAGATTTTGACTTAAACGTGTCTATCATGTGTTATACTTATATAATGATATGTGATGAATTGTGTAGGTTTTATGTATGATTTGTGGCTTAAAAGTATACATTGCACCATGTATCATTAGAGGGTTATATTGGAGGTTAATAAATAAAAGGGATGATAGTTCACTGTCTAGGGAGATTAGTCCCTGTATGTGACTTGAAAATGTCATAAATTCTATATGTCATCTTATGTAATTTTTGGCCTTTTAATATGTGTATATGAAGTATGTGAATGATATAAAATTCATTGTTTAAAGGTTTTGTATGGATTTACACAAAAAAGGCATGAAGTATGATTTCAAGAAATGTCCCTTTTAAATGCATGTTTTTGCATGGTTTCCATGCTTAGTGCATTCTTGTGCAAATACAATTATTCTCTAATTTTTACACAATGTATAGGTTATGGATGCTTAAAAATGATGTCTATGATTGAGGAGCTTTATAGGTGATTCCCAAGCTCAAGGAAAGGGGTCCTTAAGTTTCAAGGATTCCCTTCTCATGTCTTACTGTTTATTAAATATTGTATAGTTTTGTATTATTACTTAAGGTTCATGTTCTTAATGTATTCTAGCGTTGTTGAGTCTAAGATGGCAAAGAGACTTAGAGTCTATGTAATATGATATGTTATAGATATATGAAGTTACATTTCTAGCATATGATGTGCTATGAAGAGTTTTAAAGTGTCTTCTAAATTTACTATGAAAATGTGATGAATGATAACTATGGGCTTGTATAAGACCTATGAAAGGTCAAGTATGCCATGTTACTTCTAGCGGCTGCTCCCCGGATATGATAAACGTAGTATCAGAGCTATGTTTTTAAAAGTGGTTTAGGGTTCAAGGAGTCTCATATTGCCACGTCTAGTAGAGTCTTGTGTCATTTTGGTGGTGAGTCACGACACATAATGGTAGGAGAGGCTACATGACGATAGAGTTTCCCTTTTTCATCAGTCTCATATTGTCCCTTAGAACTTAACTCTATAAGATATGTCTCTCATGTTTCCTTGTCCGGTGGTATTTTAGATGTGATTGGTTGGATGAGATTATTATCTTTACTTGAGGGAAAAAAAGGTGAGTCTAAATGCTTCTCTTGGTTTTATGGTTTGATGATGTGATGCCATTTGTTGCTAAGTATGAGATTTATGTGAAATAACATGTTATATTGAGAAATGTATGTCATGATTTTGTTAAAACATGTTAGAAGTTATTATAATTGACATGAGTTTCTTTTGGAATGATGTTTTACTATATGGTTTTGCATGATTGTAGCCTTAAAATATAATCTGAACTTGAAATGCTTAGTAACTACCTATGGAAGCATGCTACCCTAAGAATATGTGCATAAAAGTGTTCAACATTTTCCTTTGTGTATATGTGGTTCTTGATAAGTTGCCTAGTATGGATGGGAGTTTTTTGTATAGATCTGATCCTAGGTCTGATGATAGTATGCTTGTCTTTGTGAAGTCTTGTATCTGACATTGTTATGTTTTACCCATAAATTGCCTAAATGTTGCATTTTTGGAATGCTGAAGCATGTTCATTATAATGCTAGGCATTTTACTCTAATATTTTTGGAAAATCAACTAAGTTGTTCATATATTGGAAGTTGTTAAAATGTGTATAAAATTGATGCATATGAACATGATAATGGATGTAAAAAAGGATATTTGCTATTTGGAATTAAGAATGAGATTTTATGGCATGATGATTTGTAGAATTGTTTCTAACGTCTTATTGTGTTATGAGTCCCTTGATGTTGTGGAATTGATGTTTCCCTAGAATTGAGGGCAGTACTCTTATCTATGTAGGAAGATGATGTGTGTTTGATTGACTTAGAAGTTACCTTACTTTAATATTGAAAGAAAAAAAACAGTTCTTAAGGCTGAGTCTCCTCTATTGTTTTCCCTAATGATGTATGACCTGGGTATCTATTGTACTGTGTGAAAACCTTATGTAGTTAAATGGTATGACCTAACTTGATACTAGGAGGATAATTTGCCTAAAATAATAAGGTTTAGAATACCTTAGTGTTCCGATGTTACTTTAAATTCCTTCTAAAGTTGTAAGCATTTTTAACTGATGAAAATTAAGGTTGTTTAGTTAAGATCCTCTTAAAATTGGGTTAAGTTGCTCTTAATTGGGTTTACCCTAATTGGGGGATGGTGATGGAGTAGTAAGGTTGTAGAGATTATTCTACCTTGTCATTCTATTTAACTTGAGCTTGAATCTAATGAATTTTTAGTAAGCTTATTCATAATACCAGTCTTATCTCAAGTATAAATTGCATGAACTTTATATGTTTGGTATGTATTGATTGACATTACCTTAAGGATCTTTTAAGATTCCAAAGTGCATGAAAGAATTTCTTTGATAAAATCCATGTTCTCTCATGTTGATTTTCATTTTGATATACTAGTTGTGCATTTGACTTCATGATATTAGATAAGAAACATAGTAGTGATCACTTGTGAGATGAAATGTTTATACTTATAATGGTTGGTTGAGTCTCTTTAAAATAAAAAGTGTAGAGTATCTTGAAAACCATGTGACTTGTATGATTTGGGAAGCATGATTTTAGGACCACTCCTAAAAAATGAAGGCATGTTTAACTAAGTATCCCTGTGTGTGCCTATGATTTGTATTGTTTTTCCCAAATGATGCTTACTTTGAAGGTGAGTACTATGTTAGAAATTGACATTTTGTGAAATTACTTCCTATTTGTTATGATGTACTTGGTATGACTTACCATTTAGACTTCACTAGGAAGAAGACATGAGCATGCCTTTGATTAAAAGTTGAGAACTTCTCATTTTAAAGGGAAATTAACCTTGAACTTTGCTTAGGTGTGAACAAATGATTCATGTAAGTGTGTTCAAGAGAAAGACATCCTCCATGGACACCACTAAGCATGGTATAGTTGAGTATGACGTTCATGGCACAAGCTCTAACTAATAAATATCTTTGTTGATTCAATTATCTAAAATCTATGTGCATTGAAGTATGATATCCTAATTGCTTCTTGAGTGTTGTTGAAATCTTCCTAAGTGTGACTTAAAGAATAGTTTCAAGAGGAGCTCTTAATCAATTTAAGTGTAATGACCATGTCATGATTAGGAGAAGGATGTTCCTCCAATGAATACCATAAGAGCTTTTGAGTTTGATACATTGAAGAGTGAGTGAATGGAAGTTTTGCTTCCTTGTGTACATTGAGTTTTAAATGATTTTATGATGTTATATATGTGATGAACTGCTCTATGATGCATTAAAGCCCTTGTTGTGATTAAATCAAACTAATTGTCATTCGATGACAAAAGTTCCTAAGTGGGGCATATTGTAAGACCCCCAATATGAATTAGGGTGTCTAGATCCAAACATGTTTTTATTAAGGTTATAATGTACCAAAATGAATTATAATATGCTATTGAGGTAGTTCGTAAAGTTTGAGGTGATTTGGAAGTCAAACATCAAGGGACGACCATGACGTTCCATGACTAATCACCTAGGTGCCTCATGTTTCTATACAGGTTTATATATTGTATGTCATGAGATTATGAATTATTAAAATGAGTTATAAAGATTTTTCTAGATTGTATATGGAGTTTTTTGAAGTTTGGAGGTCAAACGTCCAAGACGTTTGAAAGTTAGCCTTGAGACGTCCAAGTGTGTCTTGATGGGGCCTAGCCTGTTTGGACGTATTACGTGTATTTTTTTTGGGTGAAACTGATTTGAGAGGTCTACAAATTGTTAAGGTTTGTATTTAAATTGGTCACTTCAGGGTACTACTTCTAAAGGTCCCTACAAAATGGCCCACAAAAAGGACCCAAGGTTGTCGAGACACTGCTTTGGTAGTGTCAATCGACGCCCAGTTGTTGACCAATGGACCTTTGGTGGGTTATAGTTGATATACACTTAGAGTGGGTAAGGATAAACAAAATAACATGCCAAGGTCCAATCGACGGAAGCCACAGACGGCCCGTCAATGGACCTACTGGCCATCGATGGTGATCCATTGACGCAGGATGGTAACTGCTGCCTGCGCACTGCCCACTTAAGGGGTAAATGTGAAATTCACCCCACGTACAAAACTGAATCTAATTGAGTTATTTAACTATTTTTGGGTGTATATAAGTAATCTAAAGCGTGACCAACCCATTCCCAATCCTATTCACTCATATTGAACCTTCCGTCCAAAACCAATTCTCTCTAGAAATCTCCGTTGTTGTTGAAGCTCCAGAACAGCTTGTAGGTTGGAATATCATGGTTTATTCACCAATTATTAGAATTTTTCAAATAGGTAATGGTATGTTAATCCTTCGTCTCTAAGTAACCTTTCACTTGGAATGTTCTTCTCGAATTTTTCAAGGAGAAAATATGGTCAAAGTTCTTCTTCGTCAATCTCCATGGTTCTCTCTAAAAACATTTTAATGGATATATCATGATGATTTTATGTTAATGTATTATTTGGAACTTTATTTTCGTCCAATTACATGATGAACCTATGTCCCTTCCCTAAATCGATTTAGTCCTTGCATGGGCTTTCCGATTATGGCTTGTTAATGGTTAAGATGATATTCTCTTATGTTGAATTGCTTTTTCCTACTTTTACTTACATTAATATATTATAAATTGATAATAAAGGATCCATGTGGATCAATGTATGAAGATTTGAACATGCTTAGCTTAAATTTCCATGATTCACTGTTACCTTTGCCTCTATTAAGCATGAGTGTGGAATTCGATTGTGTAGGGATGGTTGTATATACTGCTCACTTGGATGTTATTGATAAATTTTAAATAATTGATTCATGTGGATCAAGGTCAATTAGCCTAGGATTCTTTTATCTTCCATTCATTTCTTAAGTAGCATGTTCACTTTGTTTTAGAGGTTATGGCAATTGTAGTAGGATTCTGCTTAAGTCATGTTGTCCTTAGCTACTGCCTTATATTGATGATATTAATGAATTGTGGGTATGAATTCTTGATGATAAAATAAAAGAAGTCTTGGCATGAATTGATCTAGGTTCTTCTATCCTACAATTTGAATGTTATAATGAACATTACGTGATCTTAATTCTAGGATAGATGAATGTCACGACCCAAAACCGAGCCGCGACTGGCACTCACGCTTAACCTACTATGTGAGCGAACCAACCAATCTAAACCCCAACATTTCAAACATAATTAACAAAATACGATGCGGAAGACTTAAACTCATTAATAAAATCAATTCAATAACTATTATTATCCCCAAATCTGGAAGTCATCATCACAAGAACATCTACCCTCATTACTAAACTAAGAGTATCTAAGAAAGCGAAAATAAGTAAAAAGCTAGTCCATGCCGAAGTTCAAGGCAAAAAGACTTGAAGAAGAAGATCCAGTTCAAGCTAGAAGCATTAGCTCACCCTGAATCCTGGTGTAATAAAGACTGGCTAGAGATGCGGTTGAGTTGAAGACGACGATACGTTTGCTACACTCCACAAATACAAAGAAAGAAACATACAAGTAGGGGTCAGTACACAACACAAGTACTGAGTAGGTATCATCGGCCAACTCAAAATAGAAAACAGTATATATTAGTTAATATCATAAATCAACTATAATACTCAACATGTAGCAGCAACAAGTACTATAATCATCAATAAGTACTACCAAGTTCATCCATGATGACTCAAGCCTCAATACCATACTCATTTGGGAATTAGGTTCATTAGATTGAGTATATTAACATCTTTCAAGATTCATTATCTTTCTTCCTCTTGTGTCGGTACGTGACACTCCGCTCCCCTACTACTATGTGTCGGTACGTGACACTCCGATCCCCTACTTCAACGTGTCGGTTCGTGACACCCGATCCCCTAATACTATGTGTCGGAACGTGACACTCTGATCCCCTAATTCTACGTATCGGTTCGTGACACCCGATCCCTTAATTCTATGTGTCGGAACGTGAAACTCCGATCCCCTAATTCTACGTGTCGGTTCGTGACACCCGATCCCTTAATTCTATGTGTCGGAACGTGACACTCCGATCCACTAATCTCATTCTATCAATTCATCAAGCCTTCTCTTATACCAAGGCATCATCATTAACAAAGTAGATTAGGGTTTCTTTCAAGATTTAGGATTCAATAGCTTCATCATGCTTATTTTATCACAATCATATAATCACATTCATGCAAGCATACAATTAAGCATATAGAAGGGTTTACAATACTACCAATACATATCATTCGCTATTAAGAATTTACTATGAATAGTATCAAAACCATAACCTACCTCCACCGAAGAATTGGAATCAAGCAAGCTAATCCTCAAAATCCTTGCTTTCCTCTTCGTTCCTCTCTCTCTCTATCTCTCTCTCTGTTCTTTCTATTTTTCTTATTCAAACCCTCTTTCTTTTACCCTAATTAGCCTATAATTAAGTATAAAAGATGGCAATAATAACCGACTAATTTACTCAAGGTTACCTCTTTTAACCCCTAAGTAATTAGACTTATTAATATTAACCCACGAAATTTATAATTATAGCAGGAATAGTCCAGAACGCCCCTTTAAAACTTAAACAGAATTCCGACCCAGGCTGGGATTACGCAACCTGTGACGGCCCGTCGTGCCTGCGATGGTCCGTCCTGCAGGTCCGTCACAGAGTTCAGAGACTCAATTTCCACTAAAGAATCTGTGACGGTCCGTCCTGCCATTCCGTCACGATGTTCAGAGAGCCATTTCAGCACCTAAATTTCTAATTTCTAAGTGTTTTGAAACGAGACACCCTCGACGGTCCGTCGTGCCCATGACGGTCCGTCATGAGGTCCGTCGTCTCAGCCAGTTTTCAAAAAATAAAATCTGCTACTCAAAACAACTAAACAGATCGTTACAATAGATACCAATTTACCCATCGTTCGTCCTCGAACGATCACAAGAAGAAAAACAAGGGTGAGAAGGAGTACCTGAATCTGTAAACAGGTGTGGGTATCTTTCTCGCATATCAGCCTCCTTCTCCCAAGTGGCTTCTTCAACTGGTCGATTCTTCCATTGAACTTTGATGGATGCAATCTCCCTCGACCTCAACTTGCGAACTTGTCTATCTAAAATAGCAACAGGTTCCTCCTCATAAGACAAATTCTCATCAAGCAAAACTGAATCGCAACGGATAATGTAGTTTCCATCCCCATGGTATCTTTCAACATAGACACATGAAATACCGGATGCACTCCGGACAGCCCTGGAGGCAAGGCTAATTCGTAAGCCACCTCCCTACTAGCTTAAGTACTTCAAAGGGACCAATATACCATGGGCTTAGCTTACCTCTTTACCAACCGCATCACCCTTTCATGGGCGAAACCTTTAGCAGGACTTGTTCACCCTCCATAAACTCCAAGTCTCTAACCTTTCGATCTGCATATTCCTTATGCCTACTTTGCGCTGCTAGAAGCTTCTCTTGAATAGATTTCACTTTCTCTAATGAATCCCTCAAAAGGTCAGTACCCCAAGGTCTAACCTCAAATGCATCAAACAACCCATGGGGGGACTACATCTCCTCCCATACAATGCTTCAAATGGAGGCCATGTCAATACTGGAGTGATAGCTATTATTGTATGAAAACTCCGCTAAGGGTAAGAAGTTATCCCAATGACCACCAAATTCTATCACACATGCACGAAGCATATCCTCCAACACTTGAATCGTTCGGTCAGACTGACCATCGGTCTGAGGGTGAAATGCAGTACTAAGGTCCAACCTAGTACCTAATTCCGCATGCAATGTTCTCCAAAACTTAGAAGTAAACTGCGTACCTCTATCTGATATAATGGAGAGTGGGACTCCATGCAATCGAATGATTTCTGAGATATAGATTTTGGCTAACTTCTCTGCATTGTAAGTCACCTTGACCGGAATGAAGTGAGCAGACTTAGTTAATCTGTCCACAATTACACAAATAGAATCAAACTTAACCAATGTCTTTGGAAGACCAACCACGAAGTCCATTGCAATTCTCTCCCACTTCCATTCAGGAATGGGCATTCTCTGAAGTGTTCCTCCGGGCCTCTGATGTTCATACTTTACTTGCTGACAATTTGGACATTTGGCAAAAAAATCAACAATGTTGCGCTTCATTCTACTCCACCAAAAGTGTTGCTTAGGTCACGGTACATCTTGGTTGCACCAGGATGTATAGATATCCGAACTATGAGCCTTTGTAAGAATAGTGTGGATCAAATCATCAACACGGGGCACACATACCCTTCCCTTAATCCTCAAAACACCTTCCTCATCAATTATTGCTTCTTTAGCCTCTCCTCGCAACACCATATCCTGAATTCAACTTAGTTTCTGATCATCAAACTGTTTTCCCTTGATCTTGTCAACAAAAGAAGATCTCGCCTCCACACAAGCCAAAAATCTTCCCTTCTCATTTACTTCTAGCCTCATAAAGTCATTAGCCAAGTTTTGGATTTCTCTAGCCAACGGGCGTCTAGAAACTTGCAAATGAGCTAGACTTCCCATGCTTCCTGCATTTCTACTTAAGGCGTCTGCCACAACATTAACCTTTCCCGGATGATACAAAATAGTGATATCGTAGTCCTTCAGTAGTTCCATCCATCTCCTCTGTCTCAAATTCAAGTCCTTCTGAGTAAAGACATACTGTAGGCTACGATGGTCCGTATAGACTTCACACTTAACCCCATACAAATAGTGTCTCCATTGCTTTAGTGCAAATACTACCACGGCCAACTCCAAATCATGGGTCGGATAGTTACGTTCATGCACCTTTAATTTCCTCGAAGCATAAGCAATCACATTCTTCTCTTGCATTAGAACCGCACCCAAACCAGAATAGGATGCATCACAATAAACAATGAAATTCTTACCCTCTACTGGCAAGGTAAGGATTGGTGCAGTAGTCAACAAGGTCTTGAGTTTCTGAAAGCTTTCCTCACATTCATCCGACCATACAAATGGAACATTCTGCTTAGTCAAGTTCGTCAATTGGGAAGCAATGGAAGAGAATCCCTTGACAAATCGACGGTAGTAGCTAGCTAAACCAACAAAGCTCCCTATTTCTGACACATTAGTAGGTCTTACCCAATTCTTCACTGTCTGAATCTTAGAAGGATCCACCATCACTCCATCCTTAGAAACCACGTTCCCCAAGAAGGACACTGAATTTATCCAAAACTCACACTTGGAGAATTTGGCATAAAGCTTTTTCTTCCTCAACAACTCCAATACCATTCTCAAATGCTCCTCATGTTCCTTCTTACTCTTGGAGTATATCAGTATATCATCAATAAATACGATCACAAAGAGATCCAAATATGGCTTAAAAATCCCGTTCATCAAGCTCATGAAAGCAGTAGGGGCATTCGTATGACCAAAAGACATCACTACAAATTCGTAATGCCCATACCTAGTTCGAAAAGCAGTCTTTGGCACATCCGTTGCCCGTATTTTCAATTGATGATAACCGGATCTCAAGTCAATCTTAGAGAAGACACAAGCACCTTGTAACTGATCGAACAAGTCATCAATGCAAGGAATGGGATACTTGTTCTTAATAGTTACCTTGTTCAACTGCCGGTAGTCTATGCACATCCGAAAACTCCCATCCTTCTTCTTCACAAATAACACCGGAGCACCCCAAGGAGATGCACTTGGTCTAATGAAGCCTTTGCTCAACAACTCTTGAAGTTGGGTCTTTAACTCTCTTAACTCCGCGGGAGCCATTCTATAAGGGGGTATAGAAATGGGGCGAGTGCCCGGTTCCAAATCGATGCAAAAGTCAATATTACTATCCGGTGGCATACCAGGAAGGTCTGCAGGGAACACATCCAGAAACTCACGGACTACCGAAAACGACTCAATTAGAGGTACTTGGGTAGTGTAATCCCTGAGATGTGCCAAGAAAGCTAAACACCCCTTACTAACCATTCTCTTAGCACGAAGAAAGGAGATGATATGAACCGGAGTGGAAGTGTAGTCTCCCTCCCACACTAACGGATCTGTCCCAGGCTTGGCTAACGTCACAGTTTTAGCATTACAATCCAAGATTGCAAAATTTGGAGAAAGCCAAGTCATACCCAGAATTACATCGAAGTCAACCATTTCTAAGATAACCAAATCTACATAAATGTTGCTCCCACAAAAGTCACCCCAACAAGACCTATATACCTTTTCAACTATCACAGACTCACCCACCAGAGTAGAAACACGAATAGGCATGTCAAGTAATTCACAAGGTAAATTAAGACCAGTAGCAAATGAAAAAGATACATAAGAAAATGTGGATCCAGGATCAAACAATACAATAGCCATGCAATCACAAACCGAAAGATTACCTGTGATGACAGCATCAGATGTCTCCGCTTCAGATTTCCCAGGGAAAGCGTAACAATGGGCCCCATTACTTGTCTGTCCGTTGCCCTACCAGTTGTGTTGTAGTGGCTCCAGTTTGCCATCACCCCAGCCATTTGGTGACCACCATTACCTCGACCACCACGTCCTCCAGAATAACGACCTCTACCATGACCACCTCTACCTCTAGCTATGGGGGTCTGTAACTCTGTTTTGGACAATTCCTCCTAATATACCCAGTCTCCCCACATCCATAACACTCTCTGGAGTCAAGCATAGGTCTCTCAGTGAAGTGTTGACCGGTCTGAGGTGGATCCCCAACTACAGTCTGTAGTGAAGACTGAATTGGTCGGACCGAGTAACCTCCTGAGCCTTTCCCTCTGGAGTAAGAACCATTAAACTCACCTCCCCTTCGAAACCTTTTTGATGTAGATGTCATGGTGAAGTCATCTGGCTTCACTCCTTCCACCTCTATCACGAAGTCTACCACTTCTTGAAAGGATTTTGCCGTAGCCGCTACCTTAAGGCCGAAATCCGCAATTCTGACCTCAACCCTTCACAAAACGGCGAATCCGCTCTTGTGGACTGAAACAAAGTTGGGTGGCATACCTAGATAATGCACGAAACTTAGCCTCATATGCAGTAACCGACATCCTACCTTGCTTTAGGCTCAAAACACATCTTTTTCTATCCCTCAAAGTCGGGGATATACTTCTCCATAAACAAGCTAGAGAATGATGCCCAAGTCATAGGTGGTGCCTCTGTTGGTTGACACGCAACATGTGACCGCCACCACATTTTGGCGTTTCCTTGAAACTGATAAGTCACAAACTCAACACCAAACCGTTCTACTATACCCATCTTGTGTAGTAGCTCATGACAGTCAACCAGAAAATCGTAGGCATCCTAAGATTCAGCACCCTTGAAGACTGGAGGTTTCAATTTCAAGAACTTACTGAAAAGTTCATGCTGATCATTTGTCATTATAGGCCCTGTAGTCAGACGAGGAAACATGCCTATTTCCAATGAGGCATCCATGCGGGGAGCCATAGTAGCCGCATGTTGTACCTCCGGAACCTGAGGTGCTGGTGGAGAAAACACTGGAGGTGCCTGGCCCTGATCAGATAACCCGCTAAGATAAGCAAGAACCTGATTGATCATCTCTGGGGTAGGTTGGGGTAGCAATTCCTCATTCTGCACTTGTTCATTCTCCCCTTCCTCACCCTCTCTTATCACTTCCTCAGTCAGTGGATGAGTCACCACCCTAGTACCAGAGGGGCTAGGTGCTTGTCCTCTTCCTCTAGAAGACGTCCTCCCACGACCTCTTCCACGACCTCTTGCCACTGTTCCTCCCCGAGCTACAGCCCTAGTGGCTGGCTCAGACGCATCCTGTCTTGCCGGTGTTGGTGTTGGTGCAGTCGTTGCTCTAGTTCTAACCATCTGCGAAATAGAATGAAGATGGTCAGATACCAATTTGTATCACCTAGATACCAATTGGATCCAAGTATAGCACGAAAGAAAGAATGAAAGAATGGATTTTCGTAAAGTCTTATAGCCTCTCAAAGAAAAGTAAAGGTGTCCCCCTACCGTTCCTTAAGACTCTACTAGAACTCGTTCTTGTGTGATGAGACCAACGAACCTAATGCTCTGATACCAAGTTGTCACGACCCAAAACCGAGCCGCGACTGGCACCTCACGCTTAACCTACTATGTGAGCAAACCAACCAATCTAAACCCCAACATTCAAACATAATTGACAAAATACGATGCGGAAGACTTAAACTCATTATTAAAATCAATTCAATAACTATTATTATCCCCAAAATCTGGAAGTCATCATCACAAGAAATCTATCCTCAATTACTAAACTAAGAGTATCTAAGAAAGCGAAAATAAGTAAAAATCTAGTCCATGCCGGAAGTTCAAGGCATCAAGACTTGAAGAAGAAGATCCAGTCCAAGCTAGAAGCATTAGCTCACCCTGAATCCCGGTGTAATGAAGACTGGCTAGAGATGCGGTTGAGTTGAAGACGACGGTACGTTTGCTGCACTCCACAAATACAAAGAAAGAAACATGCAAGTAGGGGTCAGTACACAACACAAGTACTGAGTAGGTATCATCGGCCAACTCAAAATAGAAAAAGTATATATCAGTTAATATCATAAATCAACTATAATACTCAACATGTAGCAGCAACAAGTACTATAATCATCAATAAGTACTACCAAGTTCATCCATGAGGACTCAAGCCTCAATACCACACTCATTTGGGAATTAGGTTCATTAGATTGAGTATATTAACATCTTTCAAGATTCATTCTCTTTCTCCTATTGTGTCGGTACATGACACTCCTCTCCCTACTACTATGTGTCGGTACGTGCCACTCTGATCCCCTACTTCTACGTGTCGGTTCGTGACACCCGATCCCCTAATACTATGTGTCGGAACGTGACACTCCGATCCCCTAATTCTACGTGTCGGTTCGTGACACCCGATCCCTTAATTCTATGTGTCGGAACGTGACACTCCGATCCCCTAATTCTACGTGTCGTTCGTGACACCCGATCCCTTAATTCTATGTGTCGGAACGTGACATCCGATCCACTAATCTCATTCTATCAATTCATCAAGCCTTCTCTTATACCAAGGCATCATCATTAACAAAGTAGATTAGGGTTCTTTCAAGATTTAGGATTCAATAGCTTCATCATGCTTTTTATCACAATCATATAATCACATTCATGCAAGCATACAATCAGAATATAGAAGGGTTTACAATACTACCAATACATATCATTCGCTATTAAGAGTTTACTATGAATAGTATCAAAACCATAACCTACCTCCACCGAAGAATTGGAATCAAGCAAGCTAATCCTCAAAATCCTTGCTTTCCTCTTCGTTCCTCTCTCTCTCTCTTTGTTCTTTCTATTTTTCTTATTCAAACCCTCTTTCTTTTACCCTAATTAGCCTATAATTAAGTATAAAAGATGGCAATAATAACCCAATAATTTAGTCAAGGTTACCTCTTTTAACCCCTATGTAATTAGACTTATTAATATTAACCCACGAAATTTATAATTATAGCAGGAATAGTCCAGAACGCCCCTTTAAAACTTAAACAGAATTCCGACCCAGACTGGGATTACGCAACCTGTGACGGCCCGTCGTGCCTGCGATGGTCCGTCCTGCAGGTCCGTCACAGAGTTCAGAGACTCAATTTCCACTAAAGAATCTGTGACGGTCCGTCACGCCTGTGACGGTCCGTCCTGCCATTCCGTCACGAAGTTCAGAGAGTCAATTTCAGCACCCAAATTTCTAATTTCTAAGTGTTTTGAAACGAGACACCCTCGACGGTCCGTCGTGCCCATGACGGTCCATCGTGGGGTCCGTCGTCTCAGCCAGTTTTCCAGAAATAAAATCTGCTGCTCAAAACGACTAAACAGGTCGTTACAATGAAGCATGATTTAGATTTGATTTATATCTATTTACCTACTGACCTAAATGTATATTATTCATAAGTGATGATTGATGAGCAAAACTAGGGAAGTTACTTGATGATCTATAACTCTCTACTTTCTACCATAGATGTGATATAGTGCACTAGTTGTATCATGATCTTTTGACGAGTTGTATATGGTTTCTTCTATGATTTAAGTACATATATATATATACTTCTCTACAATTTATTAATAATTAGAAAGGTGTGTTGATCAATGATTGTCATAGATTGATGAAATTGGTATTAATGGCTCATTTCTCTACTTTTCTATATTAATTTTGTTTATGAAGCCTTGTATGAGATTGTGTGGTATGGTGCACTTATTGTGTTGGTGTTTACTTTGTTGTCAATCTACATATGTTATTATTATGGCCTTGAAGGCAAATTGATGAATATATGGTTATTATGATCATATTATGTGAATATTATGCCTACTTTCCTATTGTTGTTGTGATTTAGGTTGTATGGATGTTGCATAAGCATGTGGATATCGATGTTAGGGTAAAATATAGTTAATTATATTAATGTGTTAAAATGGTTAATAATTCCTTACTTATGTACCCCTATGTGAATGTATGAATAGTAAAAATTCGAAGTCCTAAATGTAATGTGAAGATTTTCTTGGCTCCTATGCTAAATGGTGTTGTATGGTCTATGCTTTGTTCTGCATTATGGTCTTGAGAAGGTGGCTGCCTCAATATTTTATGTATAGCAATTATGTGATCATGTTGACCAATGTATACACACCCACACATCATGCATGCTTACAAGTAATATAGGTCATGGTGTATAAATAAAAGGTAGTTCTCATATTCAATAGTGTCTACTACTGTGCATGTTAATATTATGTTTATGAAAGTATGATATGTGTTTCCTTAACTAGGATGACTTGATATGTGTACTAGTATGAGCAAAAGTATGGGACTTTGCCTATGAATTGCACATGTGTGCCTTGATAGGATAGTTTCTAGTTTTGGTTTGTATGTGTATGAATATGAAGGTATGAACATGTGTGACCTTAATGTGTTATGTGAAAGGTTTGATCACATATTAGTATACACACATACATTAATGATGATCTAGTCAATAGAGGATCCTTGAAAGGTCTGCTTAAGTGCATCCTAAACTAGATAGTGCTAATACATATGCTATGTCCATGTGAAAGGATTTTCTCACATGATTTAGGTTGATGAAATTTCATCTATGACCTATGAGACAAGCATATTAGGGGATGAATCTAATAAGCCTATAATTTAGAAAGTAATGTAATAATAGATTTTCAATAAAAGCAATTAGCTCAGCACTTAGTGAATTTGACGATGAGAGATGATGAGTTTCAATTGAGGAATGTTTACCCTATAGTCCTTCAAGGGGTGTTGACTCCCCAAAGAGGGATACTCATCCAATGGATTCCCATGAGAGGAGGCCCCAAATTCCAAGTGGTATGTAGATGGATAATACCTATCACTTAGTTCCATAAACTGTCTTGCCACATAGGATCTAGCTAGTGATATCACCTAAAATGATAATATGATACTCATGTCTTACCATGGAAAGTAAGATGCCCTCTTTTTGGTGTGAGGGGAAAACACCACATTCCATGTTTAGTACCCATGATCTTAGTGTTGGTTAAGGATATAGTTTCCCTAAAGTATAATGGACAATGGAAGTAAATTAATAGGATCCTAACTAGGAGGACTTAATGGAGGTTATTTAGGATAGGCGGAAGTAATGAACCAATATAGGCATTGTAAAAGTATCTCCTTAGGAATTCCTAAGAAGGTGACCTTATGTGTATGTTTATGACTATGTCTTTATGCACGACGTGGTATTATTTGTCTATTTGTCATGAAGATGTGCATGATATGAGTCTATGTGATATAGTTTTATTCTTATATGCACTATGTGGGTATTAATGACTATATGATGAAGATTGTTGATATGAATGGAGTTTTCCTTATGTGTTATGTTTAGGTACAAATGGACTGCTAAGGTTTGTGGTTCTAATAAAGGGTTTTCTAAGAATGTTTGGGGTTATGGGGATTCATATGTTCATTTAACTAGTAGACTAAAATTAGGTCATGAACAAGGTCTAATGATGATGTATGTGAAGTGAAGTCATTATTGGTGTAAGTTGATGTAGCTTAACTGTGATGTTCCTATGATTTTGACTTAAACGTGTGTATCATGTGATATACTTATATAATGATATGTGATGACTTGTGTAGGTTTTATGTATGCTTTCCTTTGTGTATTAAGGAGATACATTTCACCAAGCATCATTAGAGGGTTACTTGGGAGGTTAATGAATAAAAGGGACGATAGTTCACTGTTAAGGGAGATTAGTTCCCTGTAATGTGACTTGGAAAATGTCATAAATACTATATGTGATATTGTGTTATGTTTGGAATTTGAATGTCTATATGAATTATGTGAATGATATAAATGTCATTGTTAAAAGGTTTTATAAGGATTTACAAAAAAAAGGCATGAAGTATGATTTCAAGAAAATGTCCCTTTTAAATGCATGTTTTTGCATGTTTCCATACGTAGTGCATTTTTGTACTAATCCCATTCTTCTCTACATTTTACACAAAGTGTAGGTTATGGATGCTAAAAAAGGAAGTATATGATTGAGGAGCTTGATAGATGATTCCCAAGCTCGAGGAAAGGGGTTCTTAAGTTTCAAGCATTCCCTACTCATGTCTTATTGTAAAGTTTATTAAATATTGTATGGTTTTATATTATGTCTTAAGGGCCCCTAATTTATTCTAATGTTGTTGACTCTATGATGGTAAAGAGACTTAGAGTCTAAGTATGTAATATGATATTTTATCGATATATGAAGTTAAGTTTCTAGCATATGATGTGCTATGAAAAGATTTTAAGTTTCCACTAAATTTACTATGACATTGCGATGAATGATAACTGTGGGCTTGTATAAGGCCTCCGATAGGTCAAGTAATCCATGTTAATTCTAAAGGGTGCTCCCCAGATGTGACACCTTTGATACGACTTCTGTCGTCATACTATTGATCCCCCACCCTGTCAGTGATTAAACAAAAAAGAAATGATGCACCACTACTTCAACATGACACCACTTACATATGTGAAAGAGTTGTCCGGGCCATGTTTAGGAAATGTAGCAAAAAGCTAAATGACAGAAATAAAGCATCTTCTGCTCCTCTCACTTGTGATCCTAATGAGCTGCTGCTTCCATCTCTAAAATTAAATGGACCAGTGCACCACAATTTTAATATGACATTATTTTATTTTGTATGAATGATAGGTATTCCCTGTACAATATATTTTTCTATAAAAGGAACATGGCCTTCTTATTGATGCAATTTTTACCCATGCCCATCAATTTTAACGCTTATTTCTCCTGAAATTCTCAATAAAATATACTTTACCCTAGCAGATACTTCTCAATATTTTTGATTTCGACATCTACTGTTTGACTTCGTACAAAATTTTAAATTGAAAACAACCCAGTTTGCTAACTTTGTAGGGTTACATGACTTACTTGTTGTTTTATTATGTTTATCTATGTTTACTGCATGACCACGATATAGGACCACTCCAATTAATTTTGGATGTTGTGCTTAATTGCCATAGAAGCTTTTCATTCTATCCTTTGACCAATGACATCCAATTCCTCCCATTAAATGTCCCATAAAATTTTAAATTAAATCATTCATTTATTTACCCTTCAAAATTGATGTTCCATTTTTTAGTTTACACAACAACTGAACTACCTGCAACCTCTCCCACAACATTTTATTTGTTAAAATAAATAAAATTAACATTTCTAATTGCGCGCGTTCACATAACGTGACATGCAACTGAGGATTCGTGGTTGAGATAAACTGTGACTGTAATTGAAAACAACTACGATTTGTGTTC
The DNA here is from genome assembly GCA_027705065.1 of Solanum peruvianum. NCBI lineage: Eukaryota > Viridiplantae > Streptophyta > Magnoliopsida > Solanales > Solanaceae > Solanum > Solanum peruvianum. The sequence continues at coordinate 42,203,997 of JAKWJD010001762.1, forward strand.
TACACACCAAAGCCAGTCAAACAAATAATTAATATGTTACAATACATGCATTGGAGGTAAGTAGTTTATACAATTCGAATCAATATAATAGATACTAAGTACTAACCTACCGAATGATCAGGAAAAAACATCAAGAGAATTATATGGAAAATGGTTGGACATGTGAGAGACCAGTGGTAGAATCAAATTTAAGTGCAAGAAAAAATTAAGCCATTAAGATAATATGGAAAAAGTAACAGGAGTTTGCATATAAGCTTATAAAAAATGAGATATGGGAATAGTTCAACACCAAATGAATCCACTAGCACTTCAACGTATATGGTAGTAATGCTTATCAACTTAATTAAGGTTCCTTTAGTAGTTTGTGTGGTCTCCTTTATATATTGATGTGCAAATATTTCTACTACTTGAATAGTTCAAAAGAATTACTTCATCAATACAATCAACTGAAGTTGTGCTTATGATGAATAGGTATGTAGTTGTCTATTGAGGTATCAGAAACATTAGTTGATTCATGCGGACTAAAGATATTCAGAGCTTCACATAGAGATACTAGTACCTCTTTTAACACTACAAACAATGTGAAACAAAGAGAAGGTCAACCTGTGCAACTTGATATTGATATTTGTAGTAAATAGTATAGTTCTGATGAGGCTAGCTATGATAGAGAAGATTGATGTAGTCCGCTAATTTTTGTGGATTAGAACGGTACAACATATGCAGCTTGGTATTACTTCTCCTTCCAGAAATGCAGTTTGGTTTGTTTTTGTACCTCACTTTTGGATGAATCACCATCTATCAAACTACAAGTAACCTTGCTATTTTATGATTGCATAATTTGGGGACATTTAAGATTTGGTCACATGTTTATATCTTTCTTTGCAATGATTTTTTTTGCGATATATTTGCAGCCAACCAAGTTTGTCCTACTAACTATGTCCCATATTCATTCCAATAGGGTGCTGCAGAGTTAACAACAAAATAAAGTGAGCCGAGGAAAACACTTCGTTGGGAAGACTCTATCTTCTATATATGGTATTGTTCCATTGTATGTCATACATATGCATATTGGGACATGTAATTAATACACATTTGAAGTTGCTTCATAAATTAGAAGATGCCTTTACTCGTACACATTTGGGAGTTGCTTCAAAAATTACAAGATTCCCCGACTAAAATGGGTGTATAGATTGTAAACGGTAGAGGGATCACAAATAATCATGGGTAAAATTAATGAGGATCACAAGTAATATTGTAAACATACGGCTGGAGCAAAAGAAGGATTGTTGGCGTTTATGTTTGTTTGTGCTTTTATTTTCTTGGCTCCTAATGAATTTTGACATCTTAAACTAGTTTAATTTTTTAGAAAAATAGTCCCAGTTGACAATTGATTTGGCAACCTGTAGTTAGGGACTTCGTATTTAGTGGGAGTGTGGGAATCTCCTTAAATATGATCTAACCAAGCAACAAAAAACAAGTAATAACATAAAATAAAAGGCCAGTGTAATAGAGGTGGATATTTAAGCTTGGAGCAACGCGCGTAATACACTATTGTATTAAGCAACTATATGCTAATGTTGACCATATTCTTTTTGAATAAATAATGTGATATGTTAATTAAGGTCATGTACTAAGAATTAGATGAAAAATGTAAGTTCTTAGGATGACGGACAATTTTGCAAGTAGAAAATTTATCATTAACCTCGTTTACACTAGCATTTAATTGAGAATGAATGCAATTATTGACAGCCTTATTGGGTAATTTCATTGCCCATGTGTAGCGATATGTATATGATAATGTTTGAACTTGGTTAATTCAAGAATAACTAGGTTGATACTTTACAAAAAATTTATAAGTAAAAGGAACTCAAAGAAAAAGTTTCATATGCGTCGAGTTACTATAATAATATATTTAAAACTATGTGATTTCTCATGGAAAAATGTGTCAACTTACTATAGAATCCATCTAAAATAACAATAATTGTTTAATATCCATAATAAAACATACCGATTGAACATAATATAAAACTATTCATTTGTTGTTAAGTAGGGACTACATGTACACAATTGTTGACAGTTTTTTGTAAATATTAGATGTCTCAAGGGATGCTTGGTTAGCATGTTGTTTAACCTGTTAATATGACAGGTTAAAATAAAGAATTAATTATTAAATATGTTATTTGGTACTATTAAATCATACACACTCATAATGCGGAAAAAATGGGAGAAAACCGTAGACCATATCGTGGTAAAAAGTACAATCCAAAATCAATAAGTGGCATAATTTGGGTAGATTACTCCTACTCAATGTCCGGGCAATTTACCTAGTTTATTCATAATTATAAAAGAATATAAAAACTTTCTTAATTTATGGATGTTTGGAAAGAATGATATTTGTCGTAAACTCTTATCCTTTAAATTATGTATCATATAAAGGTAAATTAGGTAAGTTATGAATGATTCTATAAACTCCTATTAGAAGTTTATCTAATCTTAAAAGATAACTCAGATAAGGATATGGATGATTTGATAAATTAATTAGGTAAGGATATGAATGGTTTCATAAACTTCAGTCCTTTCATATATCTAATTTATAAAGGCAAGTGAAATAACGATATGAATTATTTTATAAATTTTATCCATCAATTTGTTTGTGACGACCCAATCCCACGAGTCATGACAACATATACCATAACTCAGCAAGTAGGTAAGCCAACATTTACCTAGAACGTGAGTAATAGGTATAAAGAAACAACTATTTAAATAATACTAACAATAATAAAAGACAAAAAGGGAGAGCAAACCAAAAGCTATATATGATGGAAACGGACGCCAAGTGCTCACCCACATCTCAAAATTGACAAGATATAAAAGATGGCATGAATGATCACAACTGGTAGCTGCAACTAGGACGCATCACAAAAAAGATGCAAAGTGCAACATAAGTACCAAAGGAAGGTACTTAGTAGACATCGTAGGCCGACTAAGTATGAAAGGTAAAGACAATAAGAACTCATAGAATTTATATACAAACAAAGGTATGCGTGGGAAATAAATAAGGTACACGAGTGTAATAAAGTATTTACAACATTAAGTAAACTACAAATCAGCGAGAAAAAACATACATTCAATGACATTAAAATATGAGATGTCCAATGATCATGAAAAATCATTCTAATAAAAGATGTTCCTTTGTTTTGGAATAACATTCCACAAAAAAACTTGACTAACACTTTATTGAACTTTCAATCGTTAATGTACTAATAGTGTCCACTGAAAAAAATTATTAAAAATCAATAGCAACAATATAAAAACGAAAAAAATATGGGCATGCAAAATTAATAACTCTCAAAGGATTTTTAGAGAATACAAAATTTCATCTTTGTACCTTTCAACAGTTTCTCTAGAAAAAACTTGCTTGAATACCAAAAACAACGTTTGTTATTTAATTTGTACAAATAACTACTTATAACAATTATTGTGCATAAACCGAAAAAACAACGTTTAAAGTATGTACTAAAAATATAATTAATAATATAACCATAAATTTATGACTGTAAAAAATATATCAGGATTTTAAAAAATTGAAAGAAATAGAATGAAAATATTCAAGCCTACTGAATGCACTATATCCGCTTATGTAAATTATTCCCCTTTAGTACCCGATGTTGAACTGAATAGATCCTCTCAAGATAAAACATTTATTGTCACCAATTTATTGATACAAAAACAATTGTGTCAGTGGTTCATTCTAAAGGTGCACGTACACGAATATTAATTGTCCAGAAGAAAGAGAAGAAGAATGTTGTTTTAAAATGAGAGGAACGTCCTCTATTTATAGACAACAAAGGTTAGTGAGAACAAATGATTATTGTGTCTTATTGGAAAGGTTAGAAATCATTGTAAAAGTTAAAACCCTTCTGAACGGTCACAACTGTATTATCTCACAAATTTAGATATCTAGGAAGAAGCTTAGAAGTTGAAATAGTCAATTTTTGTAAGAACTGAAATTTGGAAATTTTCTTAAGTTAGAAAAAAGTGAGTGTTTTTCAACTTCAAACGGTCATAAATTTTAGATCATGCTGAATTAAAGGTAGTTCTTGATATGGTTGGAAAGCCCTTGGAGAGACATTTCCAACGCCACCGAGTTTGCACGATTTCAATTTCAATTTTGTATGAGTCAGTTATACCTTTCAAAAGTTGGGCAGTTAGATTAAGGATAGTCCAATCTAGACTTGGGAAGGGAAAAATTGTCTTTGATTACCCAATTATTTTATTTTATTTTTAAGTAACAAATTGGGGTCTAAACGGATTTTATTCAGTTCACGCTTTTAGAAAAAAAGTTAGGGTTTTGAGAGAAAAGAAAAAAAGAGGAGAAAGGAGAAAAGAAAGCAAGAACGTTCAAGATCAACGAAGTTTAACTAGTAGAATTCATCGAGGGTGATCCCTATAAAGGTGTGTGATATATTTGTATGTTTTGATCATTCAACCACACCCAACATGTTTAATTCGGTGAGTTTGAATAGATTGGTTGATGAATATTGAAGTTTTTGCTGAACAATTATTGAATTCTTGTTGGTTGATTTGTAGCATGTTTTAGTTGATTGGATTCGTGTTTTTAGGTTATTTTCCGGGTCTTATCTATTAGGTATTGAGATTATTAGTAATCCTATGTTATTGGGGTGAAATCCATGGAAGTTTAGAAGATTTATAGATGAAAAATGGAGAACCAAAGTCGGAGGTGGCATCTAAAAGGCCCTGCGGCGCCGCGCCTACTAGAGCCCCTTAGTACATCCTCTTTTGTATAGGTTCTGGCTAGAGTGCCTCAAACCCGAGTCTGTCCGTCAGGCTCTGTCTCTTCACGCCTCTCGAAGCATTAATGTCACATGGAGAGCCTTTTTTCCCTCTCTTTTCGTACTACTTCCTAAGTGATACACCTACAATTCATAGTCTATTCAAATACTCTAAGGTACATCTAAACATGATGAAATCATCCATAAACATGAATCATGAACCTTGAATCCATAATTAAATTCAAGGAATATTAGGATCAAAGTCAAGAAAGTTAAGACGTCATGTCTAAAGGTATGAAGTAAGTTAAAGTAAAGCTTTTTATGGTTTCCAAGAGTCTTATTTAAATATTTTAACTTTGTTTATGGATCAAGTTTTGGGTTAAGGGAAAAATTAAAAGTTGAAGTCTTTTCTTCGAATAAGTATAAGGGGATCAAGGATTCCCAAATGAGTTAATTTATATCAAAAGTTTCCAGTCATGTAAAGAGTTAAGAGTTGAGTTCATTTCTAATATCATTTTAGGGAACTAAGTATTCACTAGGAATTTTATAAATGTTCTAACATCTAAGTTAAAGGAAAACTAAGATTTCCCAACATAGTTTTAAACAAGAAAAGGGAACATTGATTTCAACAGGGACTTTTAAAGCTAAAAAAGGAGTAGAGCAAATTATCTCAACCTAGAGGAAGGAAGTTATTTTAAAAGCATGAGCTAAAGTATATTTTTGGAGTAGTATTAAGAACCGATGTGGGGATGAGGTTCATATTAACTTAAATCTACATGTAAACCATATAGACATCATGGGTATTAATGGGTCATACTTCTTAGATGATCATGTGAGTTAAGTTAGTGGATCGACTAGGAAGAGGATAATCTATGCGACGACAAAGTATAGGACAGTTCTGGCAGCGTGGGAAAGACAATATATCACCATTTAGGCTTATCGTGGTTGTTGTCGGTCAAAGAAACTCCCAAATAAGAAGTTTTATGGTTCCTCAATAGGTTCTGCATAGTACGAATGGGGGTATGGGACTTCTTTCATGCATTGCACGAGTGGACTTTGAGAGGAAGCATGATGTCTTTTATTTAGACTATGAGTTTAAATCAGATTATTTTGTATTTTTACATACATCTCAGAGTCAATTGTACATTTGCATACACAAAGTTGAAAACCATGATTTCAAAATCTTTTCTTTATATTGCTCATGTTTTTAAAACTATATAATGAAATGAGTTAATTTTATTGAGTGAAGTTATCCATGAGTTAAGCAGAGCCAAGGTAAGTATTCCTTCTTACTCCTTTTCAATCTTTAATTATTATTTCGTATTCCTACTTGCACACTCAAACATTTAATGTATTGATTTCAGTTGGCCTACATCGTATGATGATGCAGAGCAGGTAACTAGGATTGTCATTTTAGTGTGTCATTGATCCAGTGAGCAGCTCAGAGTCTGTGGTGAGCCTTGTTGCATTTGGTGGACTCTTTTATTGTTTTAAGTCATCTTTATGTTATGGAATGTTGTGCGGATTGTCCCGACATTCACTTTAGTATTTTTAGAGGCTTAAAAGACTAATAGAGTTAGTTTCTTTAGTCTTTTCATTTCCCTTGTAAATGATAAGGATTGAGTTTCCATTTTGGCTAAAGTATTATTTTAAAGTTATTCTCTGTGAGTTATTTCTATAGTGTTTAAGTCTTCCGCTGAGTTAAAAAATCCAGACCAAGGGTTTGCTTCGGTCCAGCAATGGTCTTTGAGTGCCGGCCACGTGCTGATGTAGGCTCGGGGATACAAACTTGGTATTAGAGCAAAGGGTTCAAGATTCCTAGGGAGTCTATAAAGTCTTGTCTATATGTTTTAGTCGTAGGTATGACGGAAACAACATCTATGATTAGGATGCTACAATATTTAGGAATTCCTCACTTCTTTTATACTCATTTCGTGCTGTAGAGTTTTATCTATAAAAAGTTTTTTTCTAATTCGTGCTTGCACGTGTTTTTAGAGAATCATGACTCCACAAAGATCACTAAAGGTCGTCCAATTAAGAGGAATGTTCGAACACTTGAGATGCCAAATGCATCCGAGTGCAACCTCAAGGAGAAACTACACATGCTGAATTCTGTGAGACTATGCGGAAGTTATGTCATGTTGCGACTCATTAAGTTCAACAGAAAGGTAACTGACATGAATTTGTTGATACTTAAAGGATCTATGACTTCTTAAGGATGAATCCATTAAGCTTCATAGGTCATGTGTCACATAGAATCCAGAGATCTTCGTGGAAGTACTTCAATTTTTTTTGACATATTGCATGTTTTTTTATGTGGAGTGGGTGGAACTAGCTATATACCAACTAAAGGGTATCACTAGATAATGGTTCGACTAATGGAAAATGAATAGGGATGAGGATGTGCCAATAAAAAGTTGGGTTTTGTTCGAGAATGCTCTGATAGTACGTTTCATTCCTCGTGAGTTGCAAGAGGCAAAAATTAGAGAGTTTCTAACCCTTAATTTGGAGTCTATGAGTGTTCATGAGTACATTGTGAAGTTTGTACAACTTTCTCGCTATGCTCCAAAAATGGTTGTTGATATGAGGAGCAAGATTTGTTTATTTGCTGCTAGATTGTCTCGTAATCCAAGCAAGGAAGGCAAGGAAACAATGTCGATAGGGGATATGGACATAGCAAGGATAATGATCCATGTACAACAAATTGAGGATGATAAGCTTAAGAATAGAGAAGTGTTTGAGAATAAGAGGGCTAAGACATAAAGTAATGAGTTAAGGCGACAAAAGAGTAGTACGAGTTCTTCCTTTCAACGGAAAAAGAAGAGACCTGCCTTAACATCTTCTAGTTCCCTTGGATCCCAAAACAATGGTGAGCATAATGGTCGGAGTTCAAAACCCTTTTGCGCTAGACACGCCAAGTCTAAAGGTAGTGAAGCGCAATAAGGTAAATAGGCTCCTGCATGTCCTAGGTGTGGTAAAACCTATCCAGGAAAGTGTCATTAGAGCCACACAAGTTGCTTCAAGTGTGGAAAAGATGGTCAATTCATGAATAAGTGTCCAAAGAACACGTAAGGAAGTGGTATCGGCGGAGGAACAAACCTCCTATGCTATCAACGGTCACCAAGATCAAGGGGATTCTCCAGATGTTGTCGCTAGTATGATTCAAGTCTTTAATTTTACTATTTATGCTTTGCTAGACCCAAGAACCAGTTTAATTTTTTTAACTTCATATGTTGCTTTAAATTTTTATGTTATTCATGAGAATCTTAGTGAACCATTCAATGTTTCTACACCTATTGGTGATTCTATTCTAGCAGATAAATTCTATCATGATTGTACCATTTCCGTCAATCACAAAAGTACCATGGATGACTTAATTTAGCTAAACATGGTAAAGTTTGATGTCATTCTAGGTATGGATTGGTTTCATACCTATTATGCATCAAAAGATGTCATCACTCGAGTAGTTAAGTTTCAGTTCCAAATGAGCCAGTCTTAGAATGGAAAAGCAGTTCAGCAGCGACCATGGGTCACTCCATTTCGTACCTTAAGGAAAAGAATTCAGTTTCAAGGAGTGTGTCTATCACTTATTCCGTAATGACTCAAGTGATGAGATACCTCCTATATAGTTAGTTTCAGTTTCAGTAGTAAAAGAGTTTCCAAAAGTATTTCCTGATGATCTACCTGGAATCCCTCCCAAGAGAGAAATACACTTCGGCACAGACATCATTCTAGATACTCTTCCTATCTCGCTTTCGCATTATTGAATGGTACAAGTATAGTTGAAAGAAAAATAGAAGGATTTTTTAGAGAAGGTTTTATTTGAACAAATTAACTTACGAGACATTTAAGTTTCAATGGTTTGAAGCTTTTAATAAAAGCTTTTAGTAAATTGAAAAAAGTTGAGTACAACCTAGTTTTGACTATACTGGAAAGTACTAAAGTTTTGGTGGTGTATTGTGATACATCTAGTGATTAGTTTGGGTTGTGTGTTATTACAGAATGACAAAGTTATAGCTTATGCCTCCAGAACGTTGAAAGTTCATTAGAAAAATTACCCAACCAATGACTTAGAGTTGTTGTAGTATTTACGTCGAAAGTTGACGCCATTATCTATATTTTGCTAATGTGGAAGTGTTCACCGATCACAATAGTTTTTGGCATGTGTTTAGTTAAAAATAAAAATCTCTTGCAAAGAAGGTGGTCTATTGGTAGTATTACCAATTTTGAGGAATATAAGAAAGATTTAGCAAATGAGGTGCATAGAGTTGCACAATTAGGAGTTTGATAAATAAATTGCACAGAAGGAGAAGGAGTGGTGATGAATGGGTATGAATCATCATTAGTGTCAGATGTAAAAGGAATGCCAGACCAAGACCCTATCTAGCTTAAATTAAAGGCAAATGTTCATAAGCTAAAAGTGATGAGTTTTGGACAAGGGGAGAATTGTGTATTGAGATATCAAGGTTGGTTGTGTGTACCAATGATAGATGATTGAATTACTATTAAAAGTCACCCATGAAGGGTGTTATCACATTTGGTAAGAAGGAAATCTGTTTGTAGAGAAGGTACTTGAGAATCTTAAAAGGATAGGAGGAAGAGGTACTTACATCTTTTCAAATATGGAGAAGTTCCAAATTGAGATACCAATGTTTTTCTTGATATTGATATTAAGTTGGCATGTTGTATTTATATTTTTTGTTGGGTGTATGAGATGAATGTTGGATGTTACACCATAAGCCTAGTAAGAAGTAACCACATTTTAGGAAGAATGTTCCCAAGGGGAGAATATCATAACATCGCGCAAATTTAGATAGCTAGGAAGAAGCGTAGAAGTTTAAATAGTAAGTTTTGGGAAGAACTAAAATCTGGAAAAATTTTAAGTTAGGAAAAAAATGAGTTTTTGGTCAACTTCAAACGGCCATAAATTCTAGGTCAAGATGAGTTAGAGGTAGTTCCAAATATTGTTAGAAAGCCCTTAGAGAGATCTTTCCAACGACACCGAGTTTTCATGACTTCAATTTTCTATGAGTGAGTTATGCCTTTTGAAAGTTGCGTTATTAGATTAAAGGTAATCCAATCCACATTTAGGAAGGGCAAAGTTGTCTTTTCCTTACCCAATTATTTTATTTAGATTTTGGGTATTAAATTGGGGTCTAAACTGATTTTATTCAGTTCACGCTGTTAGAAAACAAGTTAGGGTTTTGGTAGAAGAGAAAAGAGGAGAAAGGAGAAAAGGAAGCAAGAACGTTCAAGATCTTCAAAGTTCGGTTTGTGGAATTCTTCGAAGTGATCCCTAAAAAGGTATGTGAGATTAAACTGTGTTGGTTTCGTTCACCCACACACCAAAATGTTTAATTCAACAATTTTTGAATATATTGGTTGATGAATACTGAAGTTGTTGATCAACAATTTTTGAATATATTGGTTGATGAATTCAGAAGTTGTTGATCGACAATTATTGAATTCTTATTGGTTGAGGTGTATCATGTTCTAGTTTATTGGGTTCGTGTTTTTGGATAGTTTTCTGGGTCTAATCTATTGAGTTTTTAGATTATTATATATCTAAACGATTGGAGTGAGACCCATGGAAGTTAGAAGGTTTATAGAAGAAAAAGGAGACGAAAAGTCGCAGGTCCCGTCTGAAAGTCCCTGGAGCGCAGCACCTACCAGAGACCCTCAAGACAACCTATGTCTCACAGTCTTTGGCGCACCGCACGCTCCCAAGCACCTCATACTTGAGTCTGTCTGTCACGCTCTGACGCTCCATGCCTCTTAGAGCGCCAAGGTCACCTGGAGATCTCGCTCTTTCCTAATTCTTTTGTACTAGTTTCTAAGTTATATACCTGCAATTTCTAGTCGATTACAATACTCTAAGATACATATAAGCATCATGAAATCATCCTTAAACATAAATCGTGAACCGTGAATAAATAATCAATTCAAAGAAAGTAGGATAAAAGTAAAGGAAGTTAAGAAGCAAAAGTTTAAAGTTATGATGTAAGTTAAAGTAAAAATATTTAAGGTTTCCAAGAGTCTTATATAAACGTTTAACTTATTTTTTTGAGGATCATGTTTTGAGTTAATTAAAAGTAAAAAATTAAAGTCTTTTCTTCGAAGAAGTATAAGGGGACTAAGTATGCCCAAATGAATGGTTTAAGTCAAGTATATAGTAAAGAGTTGAGTTCACTTTCAAAAGAATAAGGGAACTAACTATTTCATAGGAAGTTTATAATATTTTTACATTTAAGTTAAAGGGAAACTAATAGTTCCCAATAAAGATTTAAACAAGAAAAGGGAACATTAATTCCAAGAGGGATTTTAATGATAAAAGGGGGGTTGAGCACATTATCTCAACCTAGAGGAAGAAAGTTATTTTAAAAGCATGAGCTAAAATATATTTTAGGATTAGTGTTGAGCATCGACTTGGGGATGAGAGTTCATATTAAATCAAGTCTCCATGTAAACCATGTATCCATAATGGGTATTAAGTATCATTCTTTGTAGATGATCATATGATTTAAGCTAGAAGATCCACTAGGATGAGGATATTCTATGTGACGACAAAGTATAGGATATTCATGGAAGCGTGGGAGAGACTTTGTATCACCATTTATGTTCATTGTGGTGGTTGTCGGTTAGAGAAACTCCCAGAGCATTAGTTGCATAGTTCTTCAAGATGTTCTTCTTAGAATGACTGGGGGTATGTGATACGCTCAAATTATAATTTCCTTAAGAAGTAAAAGCGGTCGTATCAAGTAAAGAACCCAACTACTAGGTTGAGGTAGATCCAGTAGGAAAATTGTTTAGACTTAACTTCAAGTACGGTTACTTCTATTTGGTCAAGTCATTTCCGAAAATGAGTAATTAAAGGGGGGCGGTTTATGAAACAAATGTATAGTAATATTTTTTAAATCAAACAAGTAATAAGAGTAAATTATTGGTGTTTATAAATCTGTTAGATTAACTAGGGTGTAAGTGTTCCCCATAGGTGCATAACGCCGTAATCTTATCTATAACAATTCTTCCCTAGTGTTTTGCATGCAAAGTGACAAGTTATGTATCTCTAAATCCTTGGTCCGGCATTTAGAGAATTACACCCAGTACCTTGGTCCTGCTATGTGTGTCTAAGTTACTAACCCTTACCTTCACTTCAAAATAAGTATCATATTCAATATATGTCTTAGTTATTACTTTTCACCAATCGAGACTAGCCTATTAGATAGTATCTCGCTAAATCTATGTTGATATTTATTTTCCTATTTACTACCCCTTGGTCCGAAAAGTATTAATAAGACGAGTTCTAATGCGTGCACTCGTTAAAAAAACTTCTAAGCAAAAGCATTACTAAAACAAGCAATAACCTATGTGAGAATCGTTATTAAGCTAGGTTTACTTTGTTAATCACCAATGGTCCCCACAATCCTAGTTGTGGATTTAATTACCCATACATGTAAGAATACAATTCATGGTTGATAAACCATAAATCATGAACTTACTTTAACAAATCCGAAGAAGATCCGGAAATTCAACTTGAAATCACAAAAATTACTTGTAAACCAAATCCGAAAATTTGAATCAATGCCAAAGTTGCATAAAAAAATCTCTAAGAACAAAACTAAGATAGTAGTAATAGAATCCAACACCAAAAACGAGGTTTTACACCCTTTTTATAAAAACATTGTCCTAAATTAAAAGGAATTGTAATAAGGAAAGTTGTCCAAAAAATGCTGCTTCAAATGACGACCCCAACAGATGGTCCGTCGATCAAACGACAGACCGTCGACTACCTCCGTAACTTCAGACTAGCATCTGTTTTTATCCTTCAAATTGCATCTTCTCTGATCCAATCGATTGACCAACAACACGACCCATCGATTCACATAGTTTTGTTGATGCTTTTTGTTGTTCCATACTTAGCTTTTCTTCAACATCCAGTACTTGGACTTTTTCTGATCAGATCAACGATTTAACATGATGGTCCATCGATCAATTGACACACTTTTGATTCTTCCATAGCCCCACTCTTGGTCAGAATTCCCTGATTTGCTTATAGATACCTGAACCTCTAATCGACGATCAACGTATACGATCCGTCGATGAGACAATGGGCCGTCGGTGGCCTTCGTGGTTTACTTCTGCACTAAATCTCCACAGCCTTCTGTATTTTTGTTTTTGACATATTCCTAGAAAACAAATATAAAAACATATTAAAACTACTACAAAAAAGGCTTTAGACAAACAACAATCTTAAGGAAAAAGCATTGGACGTGCCGTGAAACAACGGTACATGAACACCCTCAACTTAAATTCATTTTTTATCCTCAAACGACGCACTATGACTCAACACAACACTTTGTACACAAGTAGTCTCTTTTAAGCTTTTGTAATCACATGGCTATCAATCCAAAGTTTTTCGTTGCTTTAGTGCATGTTTTCTACTCTTAGGCTTGATAGGCTTACTCGTGTGGATCAGACCAAGACACATACTCAGCATGCACTAACACCTCCTCTTTTTTCTCTCGCCAATACCAACTTTCTGATAATGCAATTAGTGCCCTTAATTCAAAAGACATCCTTCTTTTTCGCATAGTGATTTTAATTTTGAGTGTAAGGATTATTATTCGACACTTACGCTTAGAACAAATTCACACCTAGTTGGTACTTATTGCCATAGGCTTGCTCTATTTTTCACATCTTAAGTTTACCATATTAGAATCTTAGGATTACGATTGGACTTTCTTGTCTTGTAACATAGGCTGAAGGTTAGCTATGGTACATATGGGTACATTTTAGTGACTTGTTTCCTCCTTGACATTACGGGTAAGCGTCCTACCTCTTTCATTATATACTAGGCTCTATTTTTTTTCTTTTATTTTCATGATTGCCTTGCTTTCTGCTTTGTTATTTGTCGAAGGGACTCTTTCTTCTACTTTTGTTGTGATTTTAATTGATCCAATTTTTGTGAGTCACTTCTTTTGATCACGCTATCTTTTTATTTCCACAATACTCATTTCATACCCATTTTTCTGGTCAATCACTCATAATAGTCACCCTCAACTTATGTATTTGCCATAAGTCGAGGTACATATTGCCCAAGGTTGGGTCAGGGCCAAGACAAGGTCACCCTCTGCATTAGCCACCCTCAACTGATGTTTTTTCCCTAAGTTGAAGTGCACATGTCCAAAGAGGGACTAGGGTCAACACATTATACCCATGGAAGATGATTCGGTGCAGAAAAGAGAAGTCTATTATAGCCTCAAAATATTTGGATAGAAAATGGATAACAATTTCATTTGGTTACTTTACTTTAGGCTAGATGTTAGTTCATTTGAACAAGGGCCTATGAACCTTTCCTAATTGTCTTACACAGATTCCTTTTGCAGGATTAACCGGGCAAGTTCTAGTTAGGTACGAATAGGGGAACAATCAAATTTCCTCACACTCTCTTGACACCTCATTACACTACAAGATTATCGGTCACCTACTTTGAGTATTAAATCGAGCGTCATGCAGTGGAGCATCTCTATGTCTTGATTAGAGCCAACACGTTCAACATTCATTATACCTATTCATGCAAACACTTTCTTAGAACAAGATATAACTTATATTTAGCCATCACGCTTCATCTTTCATTTTCATAAATTGTACAAGTTACGACACATGCGATTTCAAAAGTAAAGTAAACAGTATCGTTGAGCAAAAGAACACATGCATGAAAACCACCAAGAGAGGATTACGAGTTGGGTTACTTAGACTTCACACTAGCATTCACTTTCCATTTACCACACCCCAAAAAACAAAGATGCAATTGTCCCCAATGCATAAGAAATATAAAAACAGGGTCGTAGGTGAAGCAAACCTGGGGCACATAGCGTTGTTGATCAAGAAGAAGGCGGGTCTGGTTTCCCCGAACCGCACCCTTAGTAAGGAAATCCCAAGTAGTGCCCACAGTAGTATCCGCACACTCAGTGGTTATCCTCTCAACAACCTTGAATCTATAGCTATACGTCCAAACAGTCAACTCTTGAGATCTCATCTGATGGATCTCCTCATCAATAAAAATGGCTCTCCTTTCAGCCTCAAGATCTGTCCACTCCTTCTTCCTAGCGCGAGCCTCATCTCTCTCAAAGGTGCGGCTGGAACGGTGCCGCTTGGAACGCTCACGAGGCTTAGGTAATGGTGCAATAGGGGGAGTGAAAAGTGTAGCAAGCACTCTGTGCTCCGCTGTGTCAACTGGTGCAGTCTCAGGCTCAGGTCCCCTCATCTATAGTATGACGTCCATATCGGCCCGCAGACTCGCCACAACCTCCTGAAGAATAGTCAGATCAATGGTGGGGATTGGGCGTGCTATAACTCGTAGCTCGAATGCATCAAGGTTCTGGTGGACTGCCTGAATATTCCTTTTCATCTGGTGGGTAACTTTCTTCTCAATCTCATCGTCAGGCTCGGCAATAGAATTCTGCATCCATGGCTGGTATGATGTAGAAAGGTGACCATCTGGGCCTCAAGCTTCTTGATTCTAGAAATCAGGACCAATGCTGCTGATGGTGGAGTAGACCTGGAGAAAATAGGTGTCCTACTAGTGCCTGGGGCTGACTCGGCCGGGGTAGTATCAGTGGTCTTTGAAGTGGCAGGATCATCCCCTTGGGCTTGCTCTACCATATCCGCCAAGTTCTCACTTAGTGGCTACCAATCAACTTTGCTCCCTTGTCGTGGTCTTGCCTCATTTGCCTCATCTCTGATGAGACATATATCGACAATCCCGGTCGGAGTAAGAAGGATATCATAGTGACAAATGGGCAGTTCAACATCCCTGTATATTTGGAAAATCATACATGCGGACTGGTAAGTGGTAGAGTTCTTAAAAGCCCTCTCATGAATAACGGAGATCAACAACCTCGCGAAGTCTATCGCCAACATGGCTACCATTGTTGCCGTGGGGGATAGACAGTGGTGGACTAACATCCAGGAGAACTTGGCTGCAAAGGTGACGTTGGCCTTCTTGACAAGGCCTCTGTGGTCCAACACCTAGTATGCTCCCTCACCGTCAATAGAGAGTTTTTGTGCAATCTACCTCGTTGTGGTCTCTCTCTCATCTCTGCTCTGCTGAAACTGGCTAGCTTTAAACCAACTCTCACCTATAATAGAACTCTGGGCTAAGGGGAACCCTCGAGGTATCAGTTGACCCACCGTATAGGAAGCGACGGATAGAGGTTGAATAAATGTCCACCCGACAGCCTCTAACTAAAACTTTTGTTAGTAAGTCATGTTTCTCAGGTTTAACCGGCTTGTCCAAATAACCTGTGAGAGTTTCCACATATGATGCGTTAAACTCTCGCATAATCTCCTCAATATATGACCCCACACTTCTCTCCATCCACTCAAGATTTTAGCGGGTAAACAAGTCATGCACCTCAAGTACAGTGTGCAGGCTACTTGTAAGAACTCTTCGCTCGACTATCACCAACCGAGTGATCACATTTTTATCATTCAACACCTTTGCATCCCTGTATACCTGATACTTGCCATTGTTGCATCACCAGTTTAGCTCATCAGAAACAGGTTCAGGGACCTCATGATGAGGCAACGTAGTAGATTCAGATCTCTAGGCCTCATCAGATGAGGCAGGGCGACCAGGCACATCTGTGAGATCCGCACCAAGTGATGCAGACCCAAAGACAGTGGCCTCGTACGACCCCATAGAATAGGCCAACTTTGAACGTGAAGCCTCTATTGAGCCAGACGTTCTCTCAAAACTCGAGGCACACCCAGACGATGTGCCGGTCAATGCGCACTCCTCGTCAGACTGGGAGGAAGTGACTATGTGGGATGCCACCATCTAGGAGTTTCCCGAGTGGATCTAGTAGTAGGTGTAGAAGTTAGTGTGTCTGGGGGCACGTATTCCAGATCCCTCTCATTGTTACAACCGTCGATCAGTTGTCTGGATGGTGCCACAGACTTGGCCCTACCCTCAGTGTAGATAATGTTTGTTTGGTCGACCATAAGTACCTGAAAAGCAATTTTTAGTCTAAATATAATAAAAAAACAAAACAAAATAATCAAAACAGAACCTGGAAAGAAAAGACACGGGCCATTTGCACAACTACAGGACAGGGAGACGGGCACTATCGCTTGCCCGTTGATGAATCGACGGTTCATTGATAGTGTCACTCGGTTTACACTTCGCAAATATTAAAGTCTAAATTCCATAAACCTCTCAGTTAGAAATGATGGAAGTGCAGAACGGCCCATCGATCAATCGACGAACCGTAGTTCACTTCCGTTATCTCACATAATTCAAAATTTCTTATGAATCAAAGTTTGAGTTAGAAACGACGGACGTGCAGAATGGCCCACCGATTAATCGACAGACCGTAGTCTACTTTCGTCGTTCCAAAATTGAGAATTTTTAGAGTTTAGCTATCGACGAACCCCATCGACGGTCCGTTGATCAACCGATGGTCCGTAGATAGTGTCTCGTGCTGTTATCAGAGATATGTTTCAGGTCTTGGTTTTAAACACAGATTTGGAAAACTTTAAGGAAATCACAAGTTCACCCAACACATAATAACAAGTATAAGACCAATTCGTCATCCTGAGGGCTTTCGTTTCACAAATATCGATCACGGATTCAACGAAGCTATCAAACCCTATGTCAGAAAAATAACAATTATATTGACAGACTCCACCCCCAACCCATTTACTTTCTATTTTTATAAGGGACATAGTATCCATAATTTAACAATTTTACATGCAATTTTTGTCCCTAAGTCAACCCACAAACAATATTGGCTTTTTCAACTGCAAATGAACGAGAATTCATTAAGCTAAGTTAATTGAAATACCTGAAATCAATAGTGGAGTGATGGAGTAGGTGATCTTCTCAACAATCAATCTACTTGCCTGCCTTCGAACAATAACCGGAGAAAATAAGGGAAGTGGAGTAGAAATTGGGGAGTTTAGGGTTTTGGAATTTCATGGAGTTTGGGAGTTGTGGGGATTTTTAAGAAAATGGAAGAGAGAGATATTGGGAGTTAATGGAGAAGGAAGGAAATAATGGGAGGGAATTTGAAAATATGTGGGAAGGTGAAAAAATAATTTAATTTTAATTTAGTCGGTCAGGTTGGGTCAAGTCACTATTTTTTTGTGAACTAACGATACCCCGTCGACGGTCCGTAAGTCAGTCGATAGACCGTCGACTGGACCGTCAATTGTGAAAAGATTTAGACCAAATTTTAAGACATACCTGGGATTTACGGACACCTTCGACGGTCCGTTGATTGAACGATGGCCCGTCATTTGGTCCGTGGATCTGTGCACCATATCAATTTCTGCAGAATTCATGGGTTTGGTCCCTGCACATTCAACACCCATTAAGCTATTCTTTTTGTGTTTTTCTGGACACTTTTGAGACATGAACCCTAAACTACTCTCTGTCCAACACACAGAAAAAATAACACATGAAGATGGGCAAAATAAAAAAAAATTAAACAAGAGAATGCTAATGTTCCTAAAAAGAAAAGAAAAAATATACTGTTTGCTAGAGGATACACCTTGGGTTGCCTCACAAGAAGCGCTTGATTTAGAGTCGCGGTAGGACACAAGATCCTTGATTACTCAGACTTCATCAAGGAGATATGCTTCAACCACTTCATGCACACTCTGCACATGCCCTAGATAGATCGTTATTATTTGCCCATGGACCGTGAACTTTGCATGCTCTTTGTTCTCCAACTCAACAGCTCCATGAGGGAACACTTTAGTGACAAGGAATTGTCCATCCCACTTGGACTTGAGTTTTCCTAGTAACAACTGTATCCTAGAGTTGAATAGAAGCACCAAGTCCCCAAAAGCAAATTCTCTCTTAACAATCTTGTGTTCATGGTACTTCTTAATCTTCTCTTTGTAGATGGCTAAACTTTCATATGCTTTTAGGTGAAAATCATCAGCCTCATTCAACACATTAAGTTTCTTCTCCACTGCTTTATTCCAATCCGTCTTTAGTTTCTTCGTCGCCCACATGGACTTGTGCTCTAACTCAACTGGCAAGTGAAAAGCCTTCCCATATACATGTTGGTGTGGTGACATACCTCTGGGGGTCTTGTATGCAGTCTGGTAGGCCCAAAGAGCATCATCAAGCATACTTTACCAATCCATTCTATTAGCATATACCGTTTTCGACATGATTTCTTGATCTCTCGATTGGACACCTCAACATACCACGATTCTTCTGATGGTACGGAGAGGCCACATTGTGGCGAACCCCATATTTCTCCAATAGCCCTTTGAACAACTTGTTGCAAAAGTGAGATCCCCACTACAACAAATATGATATATAGCTACAAAAATTATTAGGTATGACATCGAATTCATCACTAATTATTCGCTTTTAGTGACAAAATTTACTTTTCATGCTTAATTATATGAGACACATACTTCTAATGATGAGAGATTAGAATTCGTAGCAAAGTTTTGTCCATTAAAGCTTCCCACCAAAAAATTATTTGGTGTCATTTTGTTATGTGGTGTTAGTCAAGAACTTGAATTTATCGATGGCACATTGTTTTGTCACTAATATTATATGTAATTCATGACAAACTACGACATCAAATTCGTCACTAATTATTTGCTTTTAGTGACAAAATTTACTTTTTGTGCATAAATTTATGAGACACATACTTTAATTGACGAAACATAAGAAACCGTAGCAATGTTTTTTCAACTGAAGTTTCACGAATTTAAGGTTATCAGTGACACATTATTTCGTCACTAATAATGTATCTAATTCATGACAAAATATTTTTGAGTTATAATTTAATGAAGGTACTAAGTATTTATAAACAAAACCAAATAACAAAGTTCATATTTATCATAAGTTTTAAGTGGGATCAGAGTGAAATTTTTAGTTAAACGTAAATATAAATTGAGGAACATTGTAGTTTAAGACGACCATAAATAAATAACTTATATATATATATATATATATATATATATATATGTATATGTACATATATAGATATATGTAGTATAGATATATATAGATATATATATATATATATATGTATTTCAGAGATAGCTATATATATAGATAGGGACATATATATATAGGATAATACTATAGATAGATATGACATATCTATATTATATAAATATATCTAATATATATATATATATATATATATACATATATATATATATATATATATATATATATATATATATATATATATATATATATATGTGTGTGTGTGTGTGTGTGGTGTGTGTATATATATGTAAGGGTATCATACAAGCCTCAAAGTATTCATAACATTTTAGATATGGAAAATCATGTGGAATTAAAACTCATTTAGATTAGAACATTGAAAATACTTCATTAAAATCTTTCAAAAGAAAAAATGGAAGTATAAGTCTCACATAGTCATCTTATCAATGTATTTGAATTAAAGTAGGGACACAACCCTTTACAATAGAAAAGACTAGGATTGTCTATTATATGAATAAAAGTAAAGAAAGTTCCAACACGACACTCGTCCTCGACATATGCGGACTTACCACTCTAGCCTTGGAGGAATACCAATCCAACCACTTCAATATATTTGGAAGCACTCACTTTCCGGAACCTATACATGTAGTAAAATAAGAGAAATATCAGTTAGCACACAAAAATTTATTAAGTATGATGACTGTGCAAAAACATGCTTTGAAATATATATTTTGGTTAGAAACCATGCATTATTGCACTTTTTGACATATCATGAACAATAGAATATGAGACATATCCAAGTATGATCATCATACAGTCATAACATCATATTTAAAATGTATTCCATGTAAACCATTATCATCACCTTATACCTTCACCTCAAATAACTCTCATGCTATACCTTGGGCAATGCATGGATATCGTCCAATACAAAAATCCACACTAAGACCAGACTAAGGTCACCAAAAGTTAACTTAATGTTCTTCCCTTTTCACTTTACACCATATCTATGTATAAGAGGCATAACAATTTACAATCCATGACAAGGGAAAATAACTCATAATATAACCCCGGTATAACATGTGTATAACATTAAGCACTTGAGAGTCAACATCTTTCAATTACTTCATTTAGTGGACTTTCATACATTAGTCATTTAGACTTAGAGAACTCACTATGACCCTCTTAAAGCATACTCGTTCAATGCATGGATAACATCCCATACAACCACCCACACATCATATAACTTCTCAAGAAACCATTATGCACATCTCACATGATGGGAATAAACGTTTATCTAACATAGACCATAAGAACAAAATCATGGAATCTTCAGTCATATAACCCATATGTGGTCTATTTCCTGTCACACCCAGAGCTACCCCCGAGATACGGACACGTGACCTAATACCATAAGTCATCCCATGTTTATTGTGCTGACATGATCATAAACATATTAAAGATAATAAACTAGTGTGGAACCTAAATAAAAATTAAAATGAAAAGATGGGGAATACACATTTCAGATATATAAGAACTGATGAGTTCAATATAAAGAAGATATTAACTCAAAACTAAGCTGAAACTAATTATGTCTGAAATATGTGTCTAACTGACAAGAAATGTTGGGACATGCCCCCGTTAATTCTATCAAAACTATAACTAAATGACCAAAAATATTCAAAAGAAACTAATGATTATTGTCCTTGGAGAATGAGGAATCACCATTAATTCTTCTAAACTGGAGTCGGAAATCAATCTTAGCATGATCTCGATGTTGAGAACCTGAACCTACATCATGAGAAGATGTAGCGCACGTATGTGCCGATACTTTAAAGGTACTAGGAATGAACGATAAAATAAAGCTGAAATCTACCTAACTAAACAAAAACAAAAGGAAGTATAATATTCTGAACATGATGTAAGAAATGCTCAGTTAACAGGATGCAATGGCCAAATTTATATCATGTTGAGAGTAAATACTAACTGAATTGTAAATATGGTCAATGCAATAGAGTTTGGCTGAACTGCGGACCTACTAATAACTAATAACAAAACAACATGAGCTAAATGTGGAGTCTGATACATACACCGCATCGAGGGGACCGAATATACCCTGCCAAAGGTATAAAGGCATGATGGCCTAATCACTAAATTGATGCCCATAGATTGGACTTAAAACCTACTTGGCTAGTAGTTCTAGGACTATTTGGGTACGCTAAAACCTTGTCCAACTCGGTATTATGCTACTCCTAGTGAATTAATTGATTAACTAATTATGATGGAGTTTCTCTAAATAATGGATAGATCAAACTAAACATGCAAACTTAGAATGCAACAACTAATCTGATAGTGATGCATTAATAACTAAGGCATGTATAATTGAATGACTGATATATATGACCTAGCATATGTAATTAAAGTACTATAGAAATACAAATCTAGGGTTCCAAAATTCATGTGAGAAAATGATGTAATAACATGATAATCTAATTTGGATCATGTTAATAACTAATTCATGATGTTCTTCTAAAATTCGAGAAACACTAAGTCTATTCATGATATGGGAATCAAGAAATTGAATGAATTCTAGGGACTCAATAGATGAAAGGAACCCATTAGTTAAATATCGCATACTTGGTGACTAATTTCAGGGGAAATCTTTCGATTTGGGGCTGGAATTGATGAAAACTTATTGCGTTCTTGAACTAGGGTTCTTGACCTTTTTCTCCTCTCTTGCTTTTAATTTTCTAAGTTTTTATTAATGATTTTGACTTAGGTAAATTATACTTATGTTTCTAGGCTTATAATTACTAAAACCTCATGATTTATGGACTAAAAGATGTAGAAGACCAAAAGATCCCTGACTTAAAAGTTCTTTGAATCACTGACGGAGTCCATTGACGGTCCATACCACTCGAGTGTCGTTTGAGACTGAGATTTGAAAGTGGGTTGGTGAATCGACGGAGTCAACTGACAAACTATTAATCGACTAACAACCCATACTAATCGACCATTGTTCGTGACTTAGAACTTGAAGTCAACTGGACAATGGATGCAGTCGACTGACTGGTCAATATTCGTCGACCGTCATTCACGACTGAGGACTGAAAGTTGAATGACACATCGATAAAGTCGAGTTACAGAATGTAAGTCGATAGAAGGTCCTTAGTTAACTCCATCGTTGACACCTACAACTTCTGAAAATCTATGTTATGGTTCTATTTTGTATACAGGGTGTTACGTTATCTTTCCCTGGAACCATTCCTCCTCGAATAAACACTAAACTAGCTTAAAGGGAGGGATAGGGATGCAGTCCCTACCATTGAACACTGAGAACTTAATTTTGGACTGAACTGAGTTTCAAGAACATGCAATACGCTGAAAATGCAAGTACAAACTGAGGGAACATGATTCTAACACTGAATTCACACATTAATGTCTCATAAAATTAAATAAGAACTATTACCTCAAGCTGGAGTTGAATCAGAAAGATTGAGATGAGGATACTTCGTTTTCATGGCTGCTTATGCTTCCCAAGTATCTCCCTCTAATGACTGACTCCTCCACAAAACCTTGAGTGAAATGACTTCTTTGTTTGTCAACCTTCAAACTTGACACTCAAGAATCTCAACTAGTACATCCAATAAGAAATACTATCTTTCACAATGACACTCTCTAATGGCATTATCGAGGTTTGATTACCCACACACTTCTTCAAGAGCGAGATGTGGAAGACCGGATGCACTACAACTTGTTTTGATGGAAACTCTAATTCATACAAAATTCTGCAGCTAAAATAACCAATGCACTATCTTTTTAGGGTTACATGTGTTACGTGTAATTTTATTATGGTTATATATGTCTACTGTTGTTACACCTGGAGCCTACAGCCTGGATGTGGTCGGCACTCTAAAATTATTTGTATCCACCAAGTGAACCCTTAGCCTGATTTACTTGACTCGGCGATACACTAAACTCAACTTAAACAGGAATAAAGCATATTTAAGAAAATGACTTCATAAATTAATCTTGCTAAAATGGCAGTTGAGTCTCAACAAATAAAATAAATAAAAACTAAACTACTAACAGTCTATGAAGCCTTTAAACTGACTGAAGAGGGATGTTGGAACAGACCACACAACATCCTAAAACTAAACTACCAAAGCAAATGAAATAGATGTCCTCTGGAATGCAAAGAGTCTCACCACTGACTTTGGAGCTCAATCTTGATCAATGAAGTGTTGTTTGCTGATCCTATTTACTTGCGTCTACATCATAAAATGATGCAAGCCAACTGGCATCAGTACATGGAATATACGAGTATGCGAGTTGGAGTGCTAAACACAATTATAAAGCTTGAAATAGAGTAAAGATGAACTTACCTTGTCTCTATCAGTTCATAATATAACAACTCAATATAAAATAATAATGACATATTCAATGTGTATTTATGTAAAACAGACAAAATAGTGTAATTCTTAGTTAATTAAATATATAACAATAATAAACTCAACTTTACTTATATATGACAGTAATATAGTTTCTGTGGGAGATTTTCTAACGACAACCATCACTTTGATCGTAAGTGATGATACAATGTATTACCTCATGTTGCCTAAGGACCATCCTATACCATACCATTAGTATAGGACCTTACTTAACTTAGTGGATGCACTATCTCTCCTTACGTGATCATCTAAAAAGTATGACCCGTCAATTCCCATGTTGGCTACATGGTTTACATAGAGACTTCAATTAATATGCACTCTCATCCCCACATAGATGCTCAATACTACTCCTAAAATATAAGTTAGGTCATGCTTTTAATAAAACTTGGTTCCTTTGGGTTGACATAATTTACTGAACCCTTTAGCTTTAAAAGCTCCTCTTGGAATCAATGTTCCAATATTTAGTACAAAACTCTTTTGGAACTTCTTAGTTTCCTTTTAACTTAATCGTGAAAAAATTTATAACCCTTTAGGGAACACCTACTTCCCTTATAAATTTGAGAAATGAATTCAACTCAAACTTTTTGCTTAACTTGAAACTTAACTCTTAGGGAATACTTAGTTCCCTTATATTACTTAATAGAAAGATCTTTAACTCTTTAAAAACGAAGTGAAAACATTTGTCAAAGACATTAGAAAACTTTATAAACTTTACTTTGAGTTGATTCTTAACTTTTAAACTTGACACTTAACTTCTTTGACTTTGATCTTAGCTTCCTTTGAATTGGATTATGTGTTCAAGGATCATCATCTCACATTTAGAGATGATTTAATGATGTCTAGATGTACTTTAGAGCGTTGGAATCAAGTAAGAATGAAAGGTACATACCTTAGAAACTACTATGAAGACATAGGGAATGAACAGGGTCTTCAGGGGGTTGTGGCGCTATGATAGGTGCGGGGAGCTAGGGCCTGTCGGGCAGACCCTGGTCTGAGGCGCTTTAGAAGGTGCGGCTCCCAAAGGGGTGTCACACGGGACATCCGACTTTTCTTCTTTGTTTTTCATCTCCAAACCTCCCAAACTCTCAAATATCCCACCACAAAAACTTAGGACCCCAAAAAACTCATTTCCCAATAGTTTAGACCCGAAAATAGTCCGAAAACATGAATCAAAACTACTAGAGATCAACTACAATTAAATCAATAAGAACTTTACAACTTTTAATCAAGAACTTCAAGATTTTCATCCAAATAAATCTAAATTTCTTTATTGAATCAATTTGGAGGGTGAGTTAAAGGACCCAACACCGTATGGTCTCACATACCTCAATAGGGATCACCCCCGATGAAATCCACGCAGTGATCTTGGCGTTCTTGCTTCTTCTTATCCTCTCTCCTCTTTTCTCCTCTTTTCTCTTCTCTCAAAACCATAACTTGTTTTCTAAATGTGTAAAGTGAATGGGATCAGCTCGGACCCTAACTTGTTACCCAAAAATAAAATTAAATATTTGGGTAAGAAAAAGACTAATACACGCTTAACAAATCCGGATTGAACTTTCCCCTGTCCAACAATCCAACTTGTGAAAGTCATATATCCCTCATACAAAATCAAAATTTCTCAAATTTTGCGTTGTTGGAAATATCTTCCAATTAGCTTTCCATCCATATAAGGAAATCACGCTACATCCTCCTGAGCTGGAAGTTATGGCCGTTTGAAAATGATTAAAAGCTCGCTTTTGAAATCCAGAATTTTCCAGATTTCCCTTCATATTTCAAAAAATGATTATTTTAGTCTTTTAGCTTAAACTTAGTTGTTTCAAGTTACGAGATGTTAAAATATCTCCCCCTTAGGAACATTCGTCCTTTAATGAGAACTATTTCACTAAGTTAAGGGTAGTAACAACATTTCAACACTCAACAAACAAAAGCAAGTAATAACATGCTTACACACAATCTTATAAGTTTTAAGAAGAGAATTTAGTACCTTGATCTACATTCTCTACGGTTTGAAAGAGCTATGGATATATCTTCTTTATATCTTCCTCAGCTTCCCAAGTCGCTTTTTCAACGAATTGTTTCCTCCAAAGGACGTTGACTGAAGCAACTTCTTCTGTCCTCAACTTGCGAACTTGATGATCCAAAATCCGATCTGAAGCTTCATCCCGACATTCTTTGTTGGTACCATCAATGAAGGATTACTCAATCTCTTCTTCAACATAGAAATATGGAACACCGGATGAACCGCTTCTAACTGTTGAGGTAGCTCCAACTCATAAGCCACATCGCCCACTCTCTTTGATATTTTATAAGGACCAATATACCAAGGTCTAAGTTTCCCCTTCTTACCAAACCTGATAAATCCCTTCATAGATTAAATCTTAGGATATACATAATCATCTACCTCAAACTCTAATGGCTTTCTCCTAACGTTTTTTATAGGACTTTCGATGACATTTTGTTGTCTTTAACCTTTCTTGAATCACTTTCACCTTCTATATATCTTGGTGAACTAGATCCTTTACTATCAACCCAGCTTCACCAAGTTCAAACCACCTAATAGGATATATGCACCTTCTCCGATAAAGAGCTTCATATGGAGCCATATGGATGCTCGAATGATAACTATTGTTTTAAGTGAACTCAATGAGAGGTATGTAATCATCCCAAGTACCTTTGAAGTCGATCACACAATCTCTCGGCATATCTTCTAAGGTCTGGATTGTACGCTCTACTTTTCCAATCCGTCTGAGGATTAAAGCAATGCGTAAGTTCACCTTTTAACCTAAACCTTTCTGGAAAGATTTCTAGAATTGTGCAGTAGACTGAGCACCTCTATATGAAATAATAGAGACAGGAACTCATTGCAGTGTTTCTACTTCTTGAAGGTACAACTTAGAATAATCCTCGACCGAATAAGTAGTCTTTATCGGCAAGAAATGGGCTGACTTTGTCATTTTGTCAACAATCACCCAAATAGAATCATGATGCCTTCGAGATCTGTGCAAGCCCGTGATGAAGTCCATATTAATCATCTCCCACTTCCATTCCAGAAGTTTTATATTCTGAGCCGAATATCTAGGTCTTCGGGGCTGCACTTTCACTGGCTGACAGTTTGAACACTTGGCAACAAACTCATTAATATTTCTTTCCATGACTTCCCACCAATATACCTCTCTCAAATAGTGGTACATCTTGTTGGAACCTGGATGAATGGAATATCTGGAGATATGATCCTCCTTCAAAATTTTCTCTTAGAGTTGATTTACCTTAATTACACATAATCTGCCTTGGTACTTTAGCACCCCATCTTCCCCCTTTTCAAAAGCCAATACTCTTTGGTTATTGACACTTGCCTTCAAATCAAGCAAACTAGGTGTTGGTCTTGCTTCTCTTTCACTTCTGACACTAATGATGACTCAGCACCATTGGTCACCAGTATTTCTCCTTCTGTGAAATCCATATGTCTCACTACCAAACGTCCAAGTTTGTGCACGTCTTTATCTAACTCCCTCTTTTATTCTTCAACATGGGCAGTACTACCCATAGTAAACCTGCTTAAGGCATCAACAACCACATTAGCCTTACAGGTGTGGTAAAGAATATTCATGTCATAATCCCTGAGTTATTCTAACCACCTCCTCTTTCTGGGATTTATCTCGTTCTGAGTTACTACATAATGGAGACTCTTCTGATCAATGAATATATACACTTGAACAACATACAAGTTTTGATGCCATATATTTAAAGAAAAAACTACAGCGGCGAATTCCGAGTCATGTATTGGAGAATTCATCGCATAAAGGCATAAATTCATTAACACACAGCCCAAGCCAACTCTTGATACACCGAAATACACCACAAAACCTTGAGTACCCTCTAGTAAAGTCAAAATTGGACCAGTAGTCAATCTCTTCTTGAACTCCTTAAAGCTTTCTCAGAAGCTTCAGACCATTGAAAATTGATTATCTTCTGAGTTAATTTGGTCAAAGAAGATGATATAGATAAAAACCCTTCAAAAATTCTCCTATACTACCCATCCAAGCCCAAGAAACTCCTTATATCTATTGGAGATGTAAGTGTAGGCCAACTCTGAACTGTTTCTATATTTTGAGTGCCTAATCTAATTCCTTAACCAGAAACAATATGGCCTAAGAATGCCATAGACTTAAGCCAAAACTCACACTTGGAGAACTTCACATATAGCTCCTTATATTTAATGTCGTGATAACAATCATAAGTGACTAGCATGATCTTCTTCATTACTTGAATAAACCAGTATGTCATAAATGAAGACGATGATAAAAGTCCAAATAAGGTTTAACGACTCTCTTCATAAAGCCCATGAATGTTGCATGTGCATTTGTCAAACAAAAGGACATAACTAGAAATTCATAATGGCATACCTTGTCCTATAAGTTGTAGTGGGAATATCACATCCCTTACTTTCACTTGATGATAGCCGAATCTGAGGTCAATCTTTGAAAAGAAAGAAGCACCTTGAAGTTGATCGAAAAGATCATATATCCTTGGAAGAGATATTTAATCTTGATGATCTCCTTATTTAATTTGCGATAGTCTATACACATCCTAAGGGACCCATCCTTCTTTCTTACAAACAAAATCGGAGCACCCCAAGGTAAGACACTTGGTCGAATGAAGCCTTTATCTAACAAAGATATCAATTTGTCTTTTAACTCTGCTGGTGCTTTTCTATGTGGCGGAATAGATATAGGACGTGTATCTAGGATGATGTCTATACAAAAGATTATCTCTTTTTCGGGAGAGATTCCAGGTAGATCATCAGGAAAGAGTTCTAGACACTCACTGACAATGAGAACTGACTGAAGTGAAGGTACTCAACACTTGAGTCATTAACTCAGAGTATATTATATATACCTCCCTTAGAAACTAACTTCGTTGCCTAAAGGTATGAAATGAAACGACCTTTATGCACTGTTGAACTACTAGACCACTCTATGACTACCTCATTCGGAATTTGGAACTTGACAACTCGAATTCTCCAATATATAGATGTATAATAGACATAGAGCCACTCCATACCGAGAATGACATCAAAATTTACCATTTCCAACTCTAGTAGATCAGCCATGGTTTTCTTGTATTGATGGAAACATGATAATCACGATAGAATCTTTCCGCTATAATAGACTCCCCAACAAGTGTAGAAATACAGAAGGGTTCACAAAGTTTTTCTGAGAGAATTTTAAACTGATTTGGAACATAAGGAGTTTCAAAAGATAAACTTGCTCATGGGTCTAACAATCATAAACATAAAAAGTAAAGACATTGATCATAACACTAACAACATCTGTAGAGTTCTCTTACTATTGGCGGCTAGTTATTCCATAGAGACATTTTTCCCCTCCTCCAGTACCAGAAGTGGCTCCTCTAGGTGCAACCCTATCAGGTGGAGCAACTGATTAAGTTGAGATCTAAAACCCGGATTTCAACAACATTTATTGTTCTTAGGACACTCCGTCATAAAGTGACCATCTTGACTACACTTGAAAAAACATGTCTAGCCATCACGATATTTACCCAGGTAGGTTTTACCACTTATACCACATGCACAAATTCCACTACCTTCTTATGCCACACTACCTTGGGACTAGGTTGGTCTAGCGTTGAAGTTCTGTGAATTTTGGCCACTAGCAGATGATGGTGCATGACCCTTCTGTTTATCGAATGGTGGTCGACTTGAGACATTTTTTCGTTGCGCAGACTCATTCTTGGTCTTTGCTTTCTTGTTTCTGTATTCCTCCCTCTCCTTAAGCTTCTCCTCTTCAACGTTTTGCACATAGAATATAAGCCTGGATATGTCCATGTCACCTATAAACATGGAAACCCTACCTTCTTTACTTGAAGTGAGACCCACCCAACAACAAATAAACTCATTCTGCTCCTCATGTCTTTCACCATCTCCGAAGCATAGCGAGATAGTTGGGTGAACTTCAACCCGTAATCAGAACACTCATGGAGTCCTATTTCAAAGTCAGGAAATCCCTTACCTTCTTCTTTCAGATCTCATGGAAAGAACCTCCCTATGAAGGCTTCTTTGAAGAAATCTAACTTGAATGGCGTGCATCCTCAAATATGCCTCCCTTCCGTTGGTTTAACGAATTCCTAGCCACACTCTTCAGTTAGTATGAAGCTAATTCAACCCTCTCAATATCAACCAAATGCATTATCTGAAACACTTTCTTCAACTCTTCCACAAAGTTTTCCAAATTCTCAGTAGTGTTTGATGCATTGAAACTAGGAGGATTCATTCTTAGAAACACGTGAACCCTTAAAGTTTCCGCCTTTCTTGTCGAGCTCCTCTCTGTTGCCCGACCTGGTTAGTTGCAACTTGACTTAACATCCGTATAGCTTCCTGCAATTCGACATTTGTAACCTCTCCTTGGGGTTGCACATCCGGTGCATTCGGAACCTTTTGTTCCTCAACATTTCTTTGGGCGACATCTGACTGCTCTTCCTGGAGGTATGATGATATGAAAATATGTGTAAGAATGAATTAGAGAGAAAGAATTTTAGATATAAACTCTTCACATGAAAAGAATATGAAAGAAGGGATATTTCCTAGATGTTGTAGCCTCCTAATCATAGATGTGGCCCGCATAACACTAGTGACTAAGACTCTATAGACACAACTTCATAGACTCCTTAGGACTCTTGAACTTTGTGCTATGATACCAAATTCTTCATGCCCTACACCCAAGACGTGGCTGACACTTAGAGAATATTTCTGGCTTCCAAGCAAACCCTTGTTATGGCTTACATAACTCAGTGTAAGACTAAACTCAACTTAAACAAAAATAAAACATATTTAAAATAATTACTTTATAAATTAATCTTGCCAAAATGGCTCTTGAGTATCAATGAGTAAAATAACTCCAAACTAATCTACTAACAATCTACAAATCCTTTAAATAAATTGAAGAGGGATGTTGGAAAAGACCCCACAACATACTAAAACTAAACTACTAAAGCAAATGAAATGGATGTTCTCCGGAATTCAAGAAGTCTCACCACTAACTCTTAAGCTCAATTTGGATCAACAAAGTGTTGTATGCTGATACATGTTACCTGCGTGTGCATCATAAAATGTTGCAAGAAAGCTGGCATTAGAACATGGAATCTACGAGTATGCGATTTGGAGTGCTAAACACAACTATAAATCTTGAAATAGAGTAAGGATGAAGTGACCTTGGTTCTGCTAAACTTATAGGATTATAAATCAAGATAAAGCAATAATAACTTATGCAACGTGTATTTATGTAAAACTGATAAAAACAGCTTAACTCTTAGTTCATTAAAGATATAACAGTAACAAATTAAACTTTGCTTATACATGAAAGTAATATAGTTTCTATTGGAGTTTTTCTAACCGAGAACCATCACTTAGAGCCTATGTGATCATACAACGTATTACCTCATGTTGCCCATGGACCATCCTATACCTTGCCATTATTATATGAGCTTACTTAACTTAGTGGATCCACTAGCTCTTCTTACGTGATCATGTAAAAAGTATGACCCATCAATTCCCGTGTTGGCTACAGAGTTTACATGGAGACTTGACTTAATACACACTATTATCCCTACATCGGTGCTCAATACTACTCCCAAAATGTACTTTAGCTCATACTTTTAGTAAAACTTCCTTCTTTTGGGTTGAGATAATTTACTGAACCCTTTATCTTTAAAAGCTCCTCTTGGAATAAAAATTCCCCTATTTTGGAACTAGTGAAAACATCTAAAAACCTTTAGGAAATACTTAATTACGTTATAACGTTGGAGAAAGATCTTAAACTCTTTATTATTTACTAGTCTTGAACTTTAAGTCTTTAAAATAAGTTGAAAATGTTTGTGAAACACTTCAGAAAACTTTATAAAATTTACTTTGACTTGCTTCAGAAATATTAAACTTGACTCTTAACTTCTTTGACTTTGATCTTAGCTTACCTTGAATTGGATTAGGGATTCAAGGATCATGATCCCATATTTAGGATGATTTCATGATGTTTAGATGTACTTTAGAATGTTGGAATAACTAGGAATGAAAGGTGCATTGCTTAGGAACTAGTACAATGAGATAGGGAAAGAATGGGGTCTCCAGGGGTTCGTGGTGCTCTGAGAGGCACCAGGCGCCAGGGCCAGTAGGGAAAACCCTAGTCTAAGGCACTCTGGCTGGCGCACCGCGCTAGGGCCTGTCAGATTGAGCCTTCCTTGAGGCGCTCTGGCAGGCGCAGAGCCCCAAAAGGTGTCTGATGGGATTTCTGACTTTTTTTCTTTTTTTTTTTATCTCTAAGCCTCCCAAAACTCCCATGCAACCCACCCCAACCATTTAGGATCCCTAAATATCTCATCACCCAATAGTTTAGACCCAAAAAAAAGTCAGGAAACATGAATTGAAACTACAAGAGATCAATGACAATTCAATGAACATGAACTTCGCAATTCAAGATTTTCATTCAAATAACTCTAGATTATTGTAGTAAATCAAGTCGGAGGGTGGGTAAAATGACCTTACACCAACTTGTCTCACATACATCGATATGTATGGCCACTGAGGAAATCCACACAATAATCTTGGCATTCTTGCTTCTTCTTCTCGTTTCTCCTCTACTTTTCTCTTCTCTCAAAACCCTAACTTGTTTTGTAAATGTGTAAACTTGAAGGGATCAGCTTAGATCCTAAAAACAAAATTAAATAATTGGGTAAGAAAAATACTAAAACTCCCTTATCATATCCGAATTGGAATTTCCCATGTCCAACAACCCAACGTCCGAAGTCATGTCTCCCCCATACTACCTTGAAATTTCACAAGCTTGGCACTGTTGGTAAGATCTTACGGAAAATATTTCCACCTATATAAGGAGATTACTCTCACTCCTCTTGAGCTTGAAGTTATGACTGTTTGAAAATGACCGAAAAATCACTTTTTAAATCCAGAACTTTCCTGATTTCCCAAGTTATTTTAAAAAATGATTATTCTAGGTCTTTTAGCTTAATCTTAGTTTATCAAGTTTCAAGATGTTACAACTGCATGACCATGATTTAGAAACACTTCAATTAATTCCAGATGTTGTGCTTCTTAACCTTAGAAACAGTGTATTATTTCCTCCGACCAATGACACCTAATTCCTCCAAGTAAATGTCCCATAAATTTGTAAACTACACTATTCACTTATTTTACCCTTCACAATTGGTGTTCCTTTTTTTAGTTAATACAACAACTGAACTATATGTAACCTTTCCCCCAACATTTTATTTATTAAAATATAAATAAAATTAACATTTCACAATTACTCTCATTCAAATAACTCGACATACAAATGAGGATTCGTGGTGGAGATGGAATGTGAGTGCTGCGGAACATAATTGCAATTCATGTTCTACACACCAAAACAAAATCCATTAAATGATGAATATGTTACAATGCATGCATTGGATGTAAGTAGTTTATACAATTCGAATCAATATAAAGATACTTAGCACTAACCAACCAAATGATAAGGGAATAACTTTAAAAGAATTATATGGAAGATGGTTGGACATGCGAGAGACCAGTGGTAGAATCAAATTTAAGGGAATGAAGCAATTTAACCACTAAGAAAAGAAGGAAAAGATATTGGGGCTTGCATATTATCTTATAAAAACACGAAATATAGGGAATACTTCAATACCAAATGATTTCACTTGCACTTCACTGTATATATTGTAGTAATGCTTAACAACTTAATGGGAATTGCTTTGGTAGTTGGTGTGATAATGTTTAACCTTGGTTAATTCAAGAATACCTAGGTTGATACTTTACAGAATATTGACAAGTAATAGGAAATTTTCTATTTCAAAGTAAAAGTGTCATATCAGTTGAAATTACTATAATACTATGTCAAAACTATGTGGATTCTCATAGAAAAATGTGTGAACTTATTATAAAATCCATCTAAAATGACAAAAATTGTTTATTATCCATACTATTAAAATACTGGTTGAATATAATATAAAACTATTCATTTGCCATTCAAGAGGAACTACAAGTACACAATTGTTGACAATCAATTGTAAATATTAATTATCTCAAACGATGCTTGGGAAGAAAGCTGTTTAACCTGTTAATACTACAAGTTAAAATAAAGAATGAATTATTAAATGCATTATTTGGAACAATTAAATCTAACACGCTCATAATGGGGGAAAATTTTAGCAAACCTTAAACCATATCGGTAACAAGTATAATAAAAAATCAATTAGATGTAGCATAATTTGGGCAGATTACTCTCGCACAAAGCACGGGAATTCAACTAGTTTATTCATAATTATATAAGAATATGAAAGGTTTCTTAATTCATGGATGTTTGGATTGAATGAGATTTCTCAGAAACTCTAATCCTTTCATTTATATATCCTAGAAAGTTAAATTAGGTAAGCTTATGGATGATTTTATAAACTCTTATGCTTAAGTTTATCCAACCTTAAAAGGTAACTCAAATAAGGATATGAGTGATTTGATAAATCAATTAGGTAAGGATATTTTTGGTTTCATAAACTTCAATCCTTTCATTTATCTAATCCAAAAAGGTAAATTAAATAAGGATATGGATTATTTTATAAATTCTTATCCATTAATTTATTTTTCATGACCCAATCCCTCAAGTCATGAAAACACCTACCTAACTCTCCACTAGGTAAGCCAACATGTACCCAGAACGTAAGTAACAGGTATAAGGGAAGAACTAAAAGTGAAATAATACTAAAAATAATATTATACAAAAATGGATAGCAAAACAAAAGCTATATATGATGGAAACCCTTCAAGAACCAGGAAAACACGAGTACAAATCTATCTAGTATAAATAAATACAAGTCCCAAAAGTGACCGGCTACAAGCTGCCTCAAAGGTCAAACACAAGTGCCTCAAAGGTCAATGACAAGCTAACATATGTACAAAAGGAGACAAGCTTGTCTAGGATGCAAAGTGCTCATCCACATCTCAAAAATTCACAAGATACAAAAGATGACAAGAATGATTACAGCTGGTAGTTGGTACTAGGACCTGCATCACAAAAAGATGCAGAGTGCAACATAAGTACCAAAGCAAGATACTTAGTAGGCATCGTAGAACAGCAGAGTAAAGAAGGTGAAGACAATAAGAAAAATATAGAATCTATACACAAACAAAGGTATGCATGGGAAATTAAGAAGGCACGCGAGTATAATAAATTTAATCTAAGTACCTTTAAACTAAAACTAATTGGACCCCATACACCTAGAAAGTACCCTCGTGTCCAAGTTTAATAAAACCCAAATGGACCTCTATAAGCCTGACAGGTACTCATAATAACTAGGACTAAAAGATTAACACACTCAATCCAAGTACCAAAGAAGTCAACTTTGCCTCAAAACCACATTGATAGCATTTGTGCCTTGAATGCAAAACATCATTTGTTATCTGGAAATAATAGCCTCGACAAGTAAAATGTTAGTGTCACAACCCGAGTGTAGGACCTGGATGCATCACGACATACTAGAATCGAAAGGTCTCATACAAGCCTCATAGTATTCATAATATTTAATATACAGAACATAGTGTAGAAATAGAAGTCATTTGGATCGGACCTAAAGTGAACTTAATATTCTTCCAATTTCACCTTTACACCATATCTATGCATAAAAGACGTAAAAATTTGTAAGGCATGACATTAGAAAACTAACTCATAATATAAACCAAGTATAGAATGCATATAACATTAAGCCATTTATAGTCAACATCCTTCAATTACTTCATTGTTGGACTTTCATACATTAGTCATTTAGAATTAGAGAAATCACTATGACACTCTTAAAGACTACTCGTATAGTGCATAGACAAAATCTCATACTACCACCCACACATCATATAACTTCTCAATAAACCATTATGCACATCTCACATAATGGGAATATGTGTTAATTTGACATAGACCAAGAGAACTAGAGCATGGTACCTCGTGTCATATAACCCCACACCATAAAGATGTGGTATACTACCAAAGGTAAGACCATACACTTTAGCTTAAGTGGATGCACCAGCTTGAACTATAAGGGAACACAGTTAAGATGTAATGAGACTTTTCATAAAACCTTATCCTTTATCTTACCTAGAGTGGTAAATTAGGTAAGATTATGGAGGCTTTCATAATATATTATCCTTTAATATATCCTACCTTAAAAGGTAAATCAGATAAAGATAAGGATGATTAAATAAAGTAATCAGGTAAGTATATAAAGTATTTCATAAACTTTTATTATTTCATTTATCTAATCCAAGAAGGTAAATGAAATAAGGATAGGAATTTTTATAAATGCTTATTTATTGATTTCTCTAACCTTTTTGAAATAAGTATGGGCGTAATTGATAAATTCTTATTCACTGATTTCTCTATCCTTTTTGAAATAAAGATAGGAGTGATTTATCAATTCTTATTCACAGATTTCTGTAACCTAAAAAGGATAATCAGACAAAGATATGGATGATTTTATGTACTCTTATCCTTTCTTTTATCTAACCTAAAAAGGTAAATAAGATAAGAATATATAGCATTTCATAAAATCTTATATTTTCTTTGAAGAAAATTGACTTGAAAAGGAAAATCTGCTAAAAATGAATATTTACTTTTGTGGAAATACTTTTAAAGAGATTTTACATATTATTTTCCTTTTTCCCCCTTCAATTTACATATAATTAATATTCCTATTAAGTTAATGTACTAACAAACAACTTGATTCCAATATAAAAATATTTTACTATCCCTGGTGTCGTGGAAAAGTAGCATAAAAATGTTATAAAAGCCAAAGTAGCGAGACAAGCAAGTTCAACTCTCACTTTTCTTTTTTCATTTGATATGTCTAATATTTACTTAGTTCATACTAATATGAACTTCAGCAGAAATGAAAAGGTTAGAATGATTTGTAATGAATCGACAAATCATAATTCTACTCTCAAAATAAGTAGGGCTGATGATAAAAATTGAGGTATTTGAGATTTGTGCCTTAACTCTAATAAAAATGATGAATGGATTGTTTGTGATAGGAAATTCGAGAAGAAGGGGGAAAAAAGAATTACAGGAATAAAGTCAGGGATTCATCAAAGTTCCATTTTAGAATCATTGGAAAATAAAAGTATTACTTGTGGTCATCCAATTGTTCAAAAATTGGAATTGTGTAATAACATTGGATCATCTAATTATTGGATTTCCCTAGTGATGAAAGCGATGAAGATAATATTTTAATTGATGATGAATTTGATGACCACCCAAATTTAGATTATATGAATAAAGAGGAGCACCAAAAATGGTGTTGGTTCAAGGAATTCTTTGATTGTTTTGACAAAATAACGACTCATATGATTATTTATTCTAAGCGACAAGTGCATTGTTCGATCTGCAAAGGCGGACCAGGTGCAATTAGGTGGTTCATAGGGTTGAACTCGTTGATGTCCCATAAAGAAACAAAATGTGGATCTAAGTTTAAATTACATGGAGAACTTGCTCAACTTTTGGAGGAGGAGCTATGTCTAATGGACTGAATCTAAGAGAAATAAATGTATGTTATTCGGAACAAGGTACTTGATATGTAAGTTCGTCTTCGTGCATGGTCTATCAATAGATGGTTACCCTTTCTTGTACTTGCGTATGAATATTTGTGTGAGCCCTTAAAAAATAGAAAATTCATGTCTTTGAACATATGTTGGCTAAATTTTGTAGTCTACTCATTATTTTTAAATTTACAATGATGAATGGTAAATTTAGTTTTTTCTTGTTCAACATGTTTAAAGAAACTTTAGATTCAGTGTCTATCCCTTTAATAGAAAATATAAGTGTTAATGAGTTATAGTTAAAATTAGTAATATTTAGTTGATCAACACAAATTTCGTGATGCAGGTGCTAGTACCATCAACTAGTTGTGATTGTTTGTGCCTTCCATTACATATTTTTGGAATCAGAGAAGAGGGTGAGCACTTGGTATCATGGAAAAAATTGTGTCCTTCTCTATGTATGTATGTATGTATGTATATATGTATATATATATACATATATCTTGCCTATGATTTGGCTTCTTGTTGTCCACTTTTGGGACTTGTTATTTCATATTAGACAACTCTGTAGCCATGACTTCTAGGTTCTGAAGGGATTCTGTTATATAAATTAATTTTTTGTTAGCTTCTATTTTGTCTTCTGTTTTATTATTCGTTTTAGTTCTATCTAGTTCTACCTTTAAACTCACTATTTGTAATTTATAGTACAAATTGGCTTACCTATTATTGGATTATTGTAAATTTCATCACGACTTGAGAAACAGGATCGATACAGAAAATCCTTAAAATAAATAAAAAAGAATGGTGGAGAAAGGCGTAAAACTAGTCATAAAAGAAATCCAAAATACAGAGAGAATCAACTAAACCATGCCCCTGAATAAGGACACACCAACTACAAACTATTACAAAATATTTTGAAACTAAGAATATCAATTTTTATCTATATCACATGAAAACAATTGCACATAAGGTATATGATAAGTCCTAAGTATTTATAAACAAAACCAAATAACAAAGTTCATATTTATCATAAGTTTGAGTGGCATTAGAGTCAAACTTTTAGTTAAATATTAATATAAATTGAGGAACATTATAATTGGAGAAGACCATAAATAAATATTCTCAAGCAAAAATATGTGCAGGAGATGATGCTTAGATATATACATATACATATATATACATACATATACATATATATGCATGCATACATATATATATATATATATATATATATATATATATATATATATATATAGCTATATATCTATATATATATATATATATATATATATATATATATATATATATATATATATATATATATATCAGTTCGAACTGTGGAGTTTCTCAATGAATATACACCATTGTGTTCCTAGAATCTAGAAAGATAGAATCATTAGAGGTTTAGACAAATGTGATTCACAACTTATGAAATTGTATTTCACCCAAATTATATTTATATATAAAATGTCTGGGGGTGCTTGTAGGAAAAAAATATATGATACAAAAATTTATTCATAATAATAAACGAATATGAAAATTTTCTTAATTAATGGATGATTGTATAAAATGAGATTTGTCATAAACTTTTATCCTTTAATTTATCTATCCCAGAAAGGTAAATTAAGTAAGGTTATGGATGACTTCATAAACTCTTATCATTCAGTTTATCTAACCTTAAAAGGTAACTCAGATAAGGATATGTATGATTTGATAAGCTAATTTGGTAAGAATTTGAATGGTTTCAATTAATTTTGTATTATTAGCAATATTCCAACATGAATTTGATTATTTGTTATTATCACATAAACCAAGAACCTCTAATGAATAAATTATTTGCGAAATAATAAATCATTTGTTCTTTAATCCACATTAAAAGGAGAATAAAAAAAATAAGAATTTGTATACAAAGACATTTCGTAACAAAAAGAAACATTTAAGTTGCATACATATACAATTGTGATTTATGTTTAGAGGAGAAAATTCAAAAAAAAAAATTAACACATTAAAAAAAGAATCAGGCTTGAACATAAAAGCAATTATAACTTTTCAACTTGCCAAATAGATTTCTTCAATTGATAAGTGAGAAAGTTCATATCAATAGATAATATGTAAGCTTATGTATAGTAGTTTTAAATTATAGAACTTAATATAGAATATCAAAACATGAATTCTTGGAACTGAGTACAAAAGTAATTTTCTGCACAATAACATACGTATATATGTGTATATGTTAAATATTACTAGAGAGAATAACTTTGCAGAAACATAAACAACACTGTTTAAAACATGTACTCAAAAGCAATATTTTATATCATTTGGATTAATTAATGAGAGTAAAAAAATGTACCAGGATATGTAAATATAGAATGAAATAGAAAAGGAAAAAATCGAGTCCATTGAATGTATAATGTCCCCTTAAGAAAACTATTCCCGTCCAATACGATAGGTTTACAGAATTACATTTTCTCATGATGAAACGATTTTATTGACCAACTTATTCATAAAAAATTAATGGTGTTAGTAAGTCACTAAACAGGAGAAAAACACACGAGTATTTAATTTTGGGGAAGTAGAAGAAGAAGATCAGAATTAATGTTCGTTTAAAATTAGAGGAAATTCTTCAATTTATAGACAACAAAGGGTAGTGTGAACAAATGTTATTGTGTCTTATCAGAAAGGGTAGAACTATTTGTAAAACTTGCATCATTTTAAAAGTTCACTACCTTTCATGAAAGTTTCAACTCTTCATTAAAGTTGCAACATTTCATAAAAGTCATAAATTTTGAATGAAGTCGCAACTTTTCATTAAAGTCACAACTTTTCAAAAAAAGTCATAACTTTTGATAAAAGCCGCAACTCTTCATTAAAATCACAACTTTTCATAAAAGTCATATATTTTCATGAATGATGAAGACTGGTTTTGAAAATAAATAATTTTAAATTGATTTTGTATTATGGCAGGTCCAAGAAGGTGGGCCTAGGGTTCTCTTTTACATCAATACTAGATACTAGATAATTTACTAGCGCTTCGCACAGGCATTAATAACCTTTCTAGGTTTTGAACAACTTTTCCAATTATTGATTGATATTAAAAAAAAAGTAAATTTTAGTAGCGTTATGGAACATTTCAACAGAAATAAATGATTTGACATTATCACATATAATTGTCAGTATATAAATTTAATGATTAAAACTATCTTCATATCTAATCATTTTTTATCTTTTAAAGAATTTTCATAGTATATGTTTGATATAATTGTCTTATTAAAATTGAGTGATGTTCTTCTGTAGAAATTAAACATCACTTTTTCTATTTTTTTACATGAAAAATATAGAATCGTCTAATTTTATGGTTAAAAGAACTCTCATTGAAAAAATAATTTTGTGATTTCTGATAATAACAATATATATATATATATATATATATAATATATATATATATATATATATATATATATATATATTATATATAAGTTAACACTATTAAAAATGTACCGACAACAACATAAATAAAATTTTTAGAGAAACTTGTCTGACGTCAAACGTTCACCACTTTTATTATTGTTGCTTTGTTACTCTAACAAAATGTAAAGAAGGAGAAAAATATATTCGAAACAAAAAAATAATATTGTTGACCTTTTTAGAAATTTGTGCTTCAATAAACTGCTTCTCTAAAGGCCCTCTAGATGCTTCATCAATGAAACATTATGACTTGCTCAGAAATATATATCTATAATTGCCGCATTATGAAACTACGTTCTAGAAGATTAAAAATTTTAAAATTTGTCTAACCTAGATAACTCAAAAGCTAAGAAATGATTTACGACATGAAGAACAACAAATCTATGTTAATAGACATATCTATGTAGTTTAAGATATTACTTTTATTTTTGTTTCACATTCTTCAAATTAATGTTGCAGAAAATCGTCATAACTCACACCAAAATATTTAGAAGAGCTGAATGAGAAGGAAAAAAGACATTGAAAAACCAAAAAATTTTGTCCAAGTGAGATAATATAGTTACAAAACAAAAACTAATCACTACAATTTTAAGAAAACAAAAAAACAGTGAGACTAAACATACATTAAATGAGAGTTTCTATGTTTTGGAATAACATACCACAAAAAAATTTCTAACACTTCAATCAACTATCATTGTTTATGTAACATCTCGTTACTTGAATTAAATAAGAATAAGCTAAGAAAACAAAAATAATCATTTTTTTGGAAATAAGTAGGGAAATCTGGAAAATTTCCAGCTTTCAAAAGTGAGTTTTGGTCATTTCAAACGACCATAACTTCCAGGTCCGGAAAAGTTTGGATGCGTTATTTATATGGTTGGAAATACCATGGGAAGATCTTTCCAACTCCATTGAGTTTGCGTAAATCCGATTTCGTATGAGGGAGATATGCCTTTCGAAAGTTGCGTTGTTGGACTAAGGAAAGTCCAATTCGGATATTACCATGGGCAAATATGTCTTTTCACCCTAGTATTGCCTAAGTCGCTTTAAGTGTTATTTAGGGGTAAAGACCAAGTCCAAAATCAGTTTTAGAAAAT
This sequence comes from Solanum peruvianum, assembly GCA_027705065.1. Classification (NCBI taxonomy): domain Eukaryota; kingdom Viridiplantae; phylum Streptophyta; class Magnoliopsida; order Solanales; family Solanaceae; genus Solanum; species Solanum peruvianum. The sequence goes on from JAKWJD010001762.1 coordinate 42,246,395, forward strand.
TTAAGAATGCTTATGGCTTGGGAGAAAAGAGAAAAGAAGAGGAAGATCAAGAATTGTTCATGAGACTCCAAGATTATTGCGTAGATTTTGTCGCGGGTGATCCCTATCAAGGTACGTGAGATCATTCGGTGTTGTGTCCTTTAACCCACCAGCTATTTGATTAAATACATCAAATTAGAGTTCATTTGATTGAAAATCATGAAGTTCTTGATGAAAAGTTGTGAAGTTCTTGTTTGTTGAATTGTAGTTGATCTGTACTAGGTTTGATTAATGTTTCCGAACTGTTTTCGGGTCTTATCTATTGGGTAATGAGGTATCTAGGTATCCTAAGTGTTTGGGGTGGGATCCATGGAAGTTTAGGAGTTTTAGATATAAAAAATGGAGAAGAAATGTCAAAAGGTACCGTAAGATAGCCCTTGGGGTGCCATGATATACCGTGGTTTCACGGTATAATTAATACTTTTTCCTTAAGTTTAGTGTGTCCGAAAGTCTTTTTATGCTAATTTTTATATAAGTTTCTCTTTGTTTTGCAGGAAATCTGTCCAAAGCTGAATGCGGAGTTTTTGAGCGAAGAAATGCAGAAGAGACCACCTACGGAGCTTATGACGGTCCGTCGTGCTTGCGACGGTCCGTAGGTGGCACCGTAGTGCAGCTGCTGAAGGAAGATGGGGAAGTCTAACCAAGTGTGGGGTTACGAAGCTTGTGACGGTCCGTCGTGTCTGTGACGGTCCGTCCTGCAGGTTCGTCATGAAGTTCAGAGAAGTGATCCCAGTACCCACATTCCAAGAGTTGAAGTGTTTTGGAACGAAGACCCTCGACGGACCGTTGTGCCTATGACGGTCCGTCATACTTTCCGTCGAGTGTAATGAAGAAGAGCAGCAGAAGAAATTGCATAAGTATGGGACGACGGAGTCCATGATTGTCTGTCGTGACCATGACGATCCGTCGCGAGGTCCGTCGACCCAGCCGCGTTTTGGCAGATTTCTAGCAAATAGAGTCCTTGTTTAATTATCAATTTGCATGCAAGATACTAGGAAAGAATTGTTATAGTTAGAATTATCAAGTTATGAACCTGGTGGGAACACGTAAATCCTAGTTACTTTGATTAATTGATTAAAATCCAACTGTCAAAGCTCTTAAGTGTCTCTTTCAAGTTCGTTATTTATTTTCACTCATTAAGAAATAGAAACCCCGCGTTTTGGTAGATTTCCAGCAAATAGAGTCCTTGTTTAATTAGGTTTTTTATTTTTTATAAATAGTTCGAAAAACCTCGTTTTTAAGGTTAGACTCTGTTACATTAGACTCTTAGATTGTTAAACTCCGTAATGGTAAACATTGTATTGTGAGATTCTTGATAATCATTAGACTTTTTGTGAGATTATTGATTACTTTGAGATTCTTGCAAGTGAATATTGGTGATTAATCAAGCAAACTTTCGGATTTTATTCTTTCTCATTGAAGTAAGTACATGAATTCTTATTTAATATATTTGAATATTGTGTTGATGGCCATGAGTAACTAAACTCCATAACAAGTGTTGTGGGAACCATAGGCAAATAATGAGATAAACCCTAACTAAAATAACAATTCTAGAATATTGTCTTGCATGTATTAATAATTCTTTCGCTTAGAAGTCTTTTTAATGGATGGTCAACGTTAGAAATCGCCTTAATGCTACTTGTCGGACCAAGGAGGTAAATAATAGGAAAAGAATTATTAACATAGATTTAGTGTATACTATCTAATAGGCTAGTATTGATTGGTACGAGGTAATAACTTAGTCAAATATCAAATACGATGCTTAATATGAGGTAAGGATAAAGGTTAGGATAACAACACACGTAGCCGAACCAAGGTGCGGAGTGAGATTTTCTAGATGCCGGATCAAGGATTTAGAAATACATAACTTATCACTTTGCATGCAAGATACTAGGAAAGAATTGTTATAGTTAGAATTATCAAGTTGTGAACCTATGGGGAACACGTAAACCCTAGTTACTTTGATTAATTGATTAAAATCCAACTGTCAAAGCTGTTAAGTATCTCTTTTAGGTTCGTTATTTATTTTCATTCATTTAGAAATAGAAACCCCCATTTTTATGTTTTTACTTTCCAAGGAACTCATTGACCAAACAATAGTAATAATAGGTTGAAGTTAAGTCTAGACTATTTTCCTCGTGGGAATGATCCCAACCTCACTAGTTGGGTTATTTACTTGACACGACCACTTAACTTTTTATTTGAGAAGTAAGTTTGAGCGTATCAAATTTTGGCGCCGCTGCCGGGGAAATTAGCTTTTAGATTAACTTGAACTTATTAGTATAGTTTAGTTGATATTTTCTTGATTTTACTTTGTTTTATTGTTTTTGATTTCTTTTCAGAATTATCCTCCTTGTATGCCAAATACACGAAGAGGAAGAGAACCCTTGTTTCCCTATGATCACAAGTTAGAGCGTACACTGCGCAATATAAATTGAAACTTGGGAATAAATGATGATGATCCGAACCAGAACATCCCAGCTCCTGTTGATGTTCATGGTCAGATGTTACCCGATGCTCCGGGTGAACACCAACAGAGGGGACAAAATCCCATTCCACGGCCCCAAGCATACTACAGAGGCTATGATAACATAGCAGACTCGGATGGGCCACTGGTTTTGCCTCTTCTACCCACAGGCCACACTTTTGTGGTAACTAGTAGCCTGATGCAAATGCTCACTGCTAGAGGTTTGTTTTCAGGGCTACCTTCTGAGGATCCACATGCCCATATAGCTAAGGTAAGGTCAGTGTGTAAAAATTGTGTAGGGAGGCCTGATTTGGATTAAGATGTAATAGGTCTCAAAGTGTTTCCTCTCTAACTGACGGGAGAGGCTTCTATGTGGTTCACTGAGCTCCCATACAACTCAATATTCACTTGGAACCAACTAAGGGATGTCTTCTTAGCACGCTACTATACGGTCTCCAAGAAACTAAACCACAAAGACAGGGTGAACAACTTTGTGGCACTACCAGGAGAGTCAGTTAGTAGTTCTTGGGATAGATTCACCTCATTCTTGAGAAGTGTTCCAAATCACCGTATAGATGATGAGTCACTCAAGGAATACTTCTCTCTGGCACAGGATGATAACAATAAAGCGGTGTTGGACACTATAGCAGGTGGATCTTATGGGGAGTGTCCTTATGCTGAGATTGCTGAAAAATTAGAGAAAATCTCACGGAATAACAAAGCTTGGAGTACTAGGAAGTCTGATACAGGGAGAAACACCTTCACAGTACAGTCCACTCACAACCCAGCCACAGATGAGATTCATAAAGAAATGGCTCAGATGAGAACTGAGCTTGGGTTGGTACTAAAACATGTCAAAGGGGGTGCAGAAAAGATAAATGCAGTGAACTACTTGGCTAAATCACCACCTCCTAATGATGAGTGCTATTATGTGGAGGACACTTATGCAGTAAATGAGTAGACGGGGGGTTTCCGACCTAGCGCCCAAGGCTCAAATCAGGATAATTGGCGCCAAGGTCAAGGGAGCCAAGGTCGGAACTATGGTAACTACAATCGTGAGGGTCATTATGTCCGAGATGGAAACTACAACCGTGATAACAACTTTAACAGGGGTAACTATGCTAATAGAAACGACAGGAATGGGCCCTATGTCCCTCCTCAAAATCGTGAAGTTACTCCTAGGGATGGTGGAGATAGTATGGCACGAGTTAAGGATATGTTGCACAAAATGATAAGGAGGTTCGATGTTAGTGATGAGGACATTAAAGAGTTAAGAGGTGATTTAGCTAGTATTGGGCAAAAAGTTGATACACATGCAATTTCGATTAAACAGATCGAATTGCAAGTGGCCCAATTATCTGCGACAGTGAACACACGGCAACCTGGCACTCTTCGTAGCAACACTGTCCAAAATCCAAAGAATGATGCGCACTGTATGGCAATCACTACTCGGGGTTGTAAGCAAACCATTGACCCACCTATGCCATCTACTAAGGAAAATGTGAGAAAGGATAATGATAATGTGGTAAGGGGTAGTGGTGAAGCACAGGAAAGTAATGGAAAAGTTGCAGAAGTACCTATCAAGGTAATTCCCATGCCTAGGCCACCACCACCCTTCCCTCAGAGATTAGTGAAAAAGACCGAGGATGGTAAATACCGGCGTTCCATAACAATGTTGAAGCAGCTTTCTATCAATGTCCCTTTGGTAGAAGCTCTAGAACCAATGCCCGGTTATGCCAAATTATGAAAGATCTGGTCACCTAGAAAAGATCGGTCACTTTCTACGATAATGATAGACTGCAGCATTGTAGTGCTATTGCTATAAGATCCCTCGTACAAAAGAAAGAAGATGCTGGTGCGTTCACTATTCCTTGTACAGTTGGGTCATTACATTTTGCAAAAAGCATTATCTGATCTGGGGGCAAGCATAAATCCATGCCCCTCTCGATTTACAAGAAATTGGGTTTGGGGGATCCAAAACCCACTGCGATGCATCTACTGATGGCTGATCGGACAGTGAAAAAGGCCTATAGGGATACTCCATGATGTTCTAGTAAAAGTGGAGTCATTCATCTTTCCGGCTGATTTTGATATTCTTGATTGTGAGGTATATTTTGAAGTGCCAATTATTCTTGGGAGGCCATTCCTTGCTACAGGTAGAGCATTAGTTGATATGGAGAACGGACAGATGACATTTCGGTTGAATAATGAAGAAGCGACCTTCAACATTTGTAGGACCATGAGGCAGAGTGGTGAGCTCCAATCGGTATCTGCCATATCCCACAAAGAATAGATGAAGAAGGAGACTGAACAGAAAAATGCAAAACAAGAGTTTTTGGTTGGGGATTTGGTGCTTGTAGACAGTTCTGGGGTGCCTTGTCTTCCGGGAAAGCTCAAGTCCAAATGGACTGGCCCTTACTTAATTATCCAAGTATTCCCTCATGGAGCAGTTGAGTTAAAAGCCAAGGAGGGAGTGCGGTTTAAGAGGAATAGAGATAGAATAAAACTCTATTTGGGCATAAAGCATCGGGGAATGAAGTGATAGAGGCATACCATCTTGATGAAGTCTGAGTAATCAAGGGTCCCCAGTTGTGCAGCGACATTAAATCAGGCGCTTTGGGAGGCAACCCCATTATTATAGTCTTTTTAGTAATGGTAGCATTTTTCTACAAATGGGTTTTAAATTTGCAGGCACATTACCAGGAGGAAATTCTGCGGAAAATTACTCTGCAGCAGTCACTGACGGATACATCGACGGACCGTTGCGCCTGCGACGGACCGTCGTATGCCTCCGTCATACCAGGTACGTCTTCTTTCTCTTTGTTTTCAAACTAGGCACACACGACGGAACCAACGACGGGTCGTCAAAACTGCGACGGACCGTCGTCGGGGAATCGTCGCGTGATTAATGAGGCATACCGACCGACCCGGTTGGAGTTAATATAAACTTTCACCATTTAAACTCCCCAACCCTCATTTCACCCCCATTACTTTATTATTTCTCCCATTAACTCTTATTTCTCAACTTCCACAATCTATTCCTCTATCAACCACTGATCATTGCCCCCACAATTCTCCAAAGCCTTAAAGTGTTAATCTACTAGTCGGAGCTGCTGTGTGGGTGTCTGCCTGGCCACCGAGTATGTCATTTGTTTTTATCCATTTTAAGGTATGTGTCTCTAATTTCTACTCATTTATCTTGCATTTTTTTTATTAGTTAGTATTAGCTTAGTTCTTCGTCATATGTTGTTCCTTTTATATGATTCTGTCTAACCTAGGATCAAAATGTTCGAAATTCCATGTTGAACAACCCTAGACTAGGGCTTTTGCATTGCTAGATTCCAGGTAGTTGGGATAGACAAATGTAGGTCAAAACACTAAAAGTTTGATGTGGGTTCATCGGGGATGCATAGGGTACCCCAGTTCTGTCACTGTTATTAGAATGAGACCCCGAGACGGACCGTCGTACCATGACGGACCGTCGTAGGGTCCGTTCCAAAGCCCTTGCACCTTGTCCAACGGAACGTGACGGAACGTTGTCTTCACGACGGTCCGTCCTGCACAACCGTTCCGGTGTCTGAAACCTGTTGTGTTAAGTCTAGAGTATTTTTCCTCGTGGAACGATCCCAACCTCACTAGTGGGTTATTACTTGACACGACCGCTTTACTTCTTATTTGAGAAGTAAGTTTGAGCGTATCAAATTTTGGCGCCTCTGCCGGGGTTAGGAAGAAAACACACGTAGCCGGACCAAGGGGCGGAGTGAGATTTTCTAGATGCCGGATCAAGGATTTAGAAAAACATAAGTTATCAATTTGCATGCAAGATACTAGGAAAGAATTGTTATAGTTAGAATTATCAAGTTATGAACCTGGTGGGAACACGTAAACCCTAGTTACTTTCATTAATTGATTAAAATCCAACTGTCAAAGCTGTTAAGTGTCTCTTTCAAGTTCGTTATTTATTTTCACTCATTAAGAAATAGAAACCCCGCGTTTTGGTAGATTTCCAGCAAATAGAGTCCTTGTTTAATTAGGTTTTTTATTTTTTATAAATAGTTCGAAAAAACCTCATTTTTTAGGTTAGACTCTTAGATTGTTAAACTCCGTATTGGTAAACATTGTATTGTGAGATTCTTTATAATCATTAGACTTTTTGTGAGATTATTGATTACTTTGAGATTCTTGCAAGTGAATATTGGTGATTAATCAAGCACACTTTCGGATTTCATTTTTTCTCATTGAAGTAAGTCCATGAATTCTTATTTAATATATTTGAATATTGTGTTTATGGCCATGTGTTCCATAACTAGGGTTGTGGGAACCATAGGAAAATAATGAGATAAACCCTAACTAAAATAACATTTCTAGAATAGTGTCTTGCTTGTATTAATAATTCTTTCGCTTAGAAGTCTTTTTAACGGATGGCCAACATTAGAAATCGCCTTAATGCTACTTGCCGGACCAAGGAGGTAGATAATAGGAAAAGAATTATTAACATAGATTTAGTGTATACTATCTAATAGGCTAGTATTGACTGGTACGAGGTAATAACTTAGTCAAATATCGAATACGATGCTTAATATGAGTTAAGGATAAGGGTAAGGATAGCAACACACGTAGCCGGACCAAGGTGCGGAGTGAGATTTTCTAGATGATGGATCAAGGATTTAGAAATACATAACTTATCACTTTGCATGGAAGATACTAGGAAAGAATTGTTATAGTTAGAATTATCAAGTTATGAACCTGTGGGGGAACACGTAAATCCTAGTTACTTTGATTAATTGATTAAAATCCAACTGTCAAAGTTGTTAAGTGTCTTTTTAAAGTTCGTTATTTATTTTCACTCATTTAGAAATAGGAATCCCCCTTTTTATGTTTTTACTTTCCAAGGAAGTCATTGACCAAAAAATAGTAATAACAGGTTGAAGTTAAGTCTAGACTATTTTCCTCGTGGGAACGATCCCAACCTCACTAGTTGGGTTATTTACTTGACACGACCGCTTTACTTCTTATTTGAGAAGTAAGTTGGAGTATATCACGCCACGCCTTCCCAAGCCCTTCAGGGATGATTTTGTCCGACATACCCTAGCGCCTTGCGTCTCTAAGAGCGCAAAGATCCCCTAGAGACCCCGTTCTTACCAAATATTTTTGTACTAGTTCCTAAGTGATGTAAATTTCATTCCTAGTTGATTCCAACACTCTAGAGTACATCTAAATATCATGAAATCGTCCATAAATATGAGATCATGACCCTTGAATCAATAATGCAATTCAAGGGATGCTAAGATCAAAGTCAAAAAAGTTAAAGAGTAAAGTTTAAAAGTTAGTAATCAAGTCAAAGTGATTAATTAAAGTTTTCAAAGAGTCTTAAACAATAATTATAACTTTGATTTAAGGCTCAAGGTATAAGTCGAGCAAAGAGAAGAGAGTTCAGTTAAATTCTCAAAATCTATAAGGGAGCTAAGTATTCCCTAAGAGTTAGAGTTTCAAGTTAAGTAAACACCAAGAGTTAAGATCATTTCTCTTACCTAATTTGGGGGACTAAGTATTCCTGAAGGTTGATAAATGTTTCACATTCAAGTTAAAAGGAAACTAAGAATTTCCAAAAGATTTCTGAACTAAAGGGGGGAACATTGATTCTTTAAGGATCTGTTAAAGCTAATGGGTTCAGTAAGTTATCTCAATCTAAAGGAAGGAAGTTTTATTAAAAGTATGAACTAAATCATATTTTTGGAGAAGTATTGAGTACCGATGTGGGAATAAGAGTTAAGATAAATCAATTCCATATGTAAACCATGTAACCATCATGGGTATATATGTGTCATACTTTTTAGAAGATCGTGTAAATTTATCTAGTGGAACCACTAGGTTAAGCATGTTCTATGCGACAACAATGTATAGGATAGTTCAGGCAGCAAGAACGAGACGTTGTATCATCACTTAGGTTCATATTGGTTGTTATCGGTTAGAGAAGCTCCCACATAAACTATATTACTTTCATATATAAGTAAATTTGAGTTTATTATTGGTTCGTCCTCAATAACTAAGAGTTTACACTATTTTTACCTGTTAAAATCATTATATGATCTTCTGGCAAAAATGGCACTAATGTCTCAACAAGTAAAATAGACTCCAAACTAAACTACTTACTATCTACGAAGCCTCTAAACTGACTGAGATGGATGTTGGGACATGCCCGACATCATCCTAAAACTAGACTAGTAAAGAAAATGAAAAAGATGTCCTTTAGAATGCAAGGAGGCTCACCACTAACTCTCAAGCTCAATCTGGATCAACGAAGCGCTTTGTGCTAATATTGGTTACTTGCGTCTTCATCATTAAATGATGCAAAACAACTGGTATCAGTACGTCAAATGTACGAGTATGCGAGTTGGAGTTCTAAACACAACTATATATATATATATATATATTGCATATGTTCTTGTTGTCATATACTGTGTTGTCATCTTATGAGTTGAGCAGAGCCAAGGTATGTTTATCCTTACTCCATATTCATGCTTTATAGTTGTTTTTACAACTCTACCTCACATACTCATACATTTAACATACTGAAGCCAATTGGCTTACATTGTTATACGATGCAGATGCAAGTAACCAAAATCAGTACGAAGCACTTCGTTGATCCAGATTGAGCTCAAGAGTTAGTGGTGAGCCTCCTTGCATTCCGAAGGACATCCTTTTCATTTTCTTTACTAGTTTATTTTTAGGATGTTGTGGGGTATTTCCTAACATCCATCTAAATTATTTTAGAGGCTTCGTAGATAGGTAGTAGTTTAGTTTGGAATCTATTTTACTAATAGAAACATAAATACCATTTTGGCAAGAAGATTATATGAAGTATTTATTTTAAACATTCTTTAATTTTTAATTATGTTGAATTTAGTGTTCTGAGTTAAGTAAGATAGGCCAAGGGTTCGTTTGGGGTCCAATAATGGTCTTCGATTTCTGGCCACGTCTAGGGTGTAGTTTAAGTGCGTGACAAACATTGTATAAGAGCATTGAATTCAATAGTTCTAGGGAGTCAATGATTAGTAGGTTACAACAATTATGAATATTTCACTTCTTTCATATTCTTTTCGTGTGTTAGAGATCATCTATAAAAAGTCTCTCTCTAATCCGTGCTTTCACATGTTTCTAATAGTTACGACTCCACAAAGAGCAGCCAGAGGTCGACTAGCTAGGAGGAAGGTTGAGGAACAAGAGGTCCCAATGCACCAGTTGTGCAATCCCAATGAGAGGTTACCAATGTTGAGCTCAGGGAAGCGATTCGGATGCTAAGTCAAGCAGTGACCAACCAAGTTGGTCAACAGAGAGGATATCAACAAGAAGGGGCTGACACCTCGAGGGTTTGTGAGTTTCTTAGAATGAATCCTCCTAGCTTTACCGTATCAAGCACTACTGAGGATCGGGAAAACATTGTGGAAAGATTAAAAAAAGTGTTTGAAGTGTTGAATGTGGTTAATACTGAGAGGGTTAAATTAGCTTCAGATCAATTGAAGAGTGTGGCTAGAACCTGGTTTGAACAATGGAATGATGGAAGAGTTGACGACGCACAACCTTGAAGTTGGGATTGCTTTGAAGAAGCCTTCTTGGGGAGATTATTTCGAGAACTGAATGAAGCAAAGGTTCAAGAGTTCCTCACTTTGAAAAAAGACTTCATGTGTTTTCATGAGTATGGGTTGAAGTTCACCTAACTGTCTCGTTATGCTCTGGAAATGGTAAAGGATATGAGGAGCAGAATGAGCTTGTTTGTTTCATGCAAAGAAGGTAGGGCTTCAATGTTGATTGGTTACATGAACATATCTAGGCTTATGGTCTATGTGCAATAAGTTGAAGAGCAGAAACTAAGGGAGATAGAGGAATATCGAAACAAGAAAGTGAACCCTGGAAATGAGTCTTGTCAACATAATGGTGGTTCAAGTCACCACAATTTCATAAATCAGAGGGCCATCCACCATACGCTAGTGAACAAGGGACCAAAAACTGAGGTGAGTATAGTATCCAGAATTTGTTGCACTTCGAGGCAAGACTAGCTCATTCTCAAGGTTGTTTCACACAAGGAGAAAGTAAGGTTCCTACATGTATTAACTATGGCAGACACCACCCAGAAGATTGTCGTAATGTCTAGACAGGTTGTTTCAAGTGTGGTTTAGAGGTTCACTTAATGAAAAAGTTCCCCAAGAATAATAAAGGTGGTGGAAATCCAAGCAATAGAGATCAATCTTCATCAGTTGCTCCACAAGACTAGGCAGCACCTAGAGGATCCACTTCTGGTGCCAGCAGAGGGGTGAACCAGCTCTATGTAATCACAAGCCCCCAAGAGCAAGAGAACTCTCCAGATGTTGTCACGGGTATGATAAATTTCTTTGCTTTTGATATTTATGCTTTTTTAGACCCAGGAGCAAGTTTGTCTTTTGTAACCCCTTATGTTGAAAATTAGTTTGAGAATGTTCCTGAATAACTTTGTAAAGCCTTCTGTGTTTCTATACCTGTTGGGGAGTCTATTCTAGTGGTAAGATTGTTTTGTGATTATCCTGTTTCTATCAATCACAAGAGTACCATGGTTGATTTTATAGAATTAGGCATGATAGATTTTGATGTCATTCTAGGTATGGACTGGCTTCATGCCTGTTATAAATCAATAGATTGCAAAACTCGAGTTATCAACTTTCAAATTCCTAATGAGGCGGTCAAGGAGTGGATTAGTAGTTCAGCAGGGCCTAAGGGTCGTTTCATTTCGTGCATTAAGGCGAGGAAGTTTTTTTTTAAGAGGTATATCTATCACTTAGTTCGAGTTAATGACTCAAGTGTTGAGGTACCTTCCCTTCAGTTAATTCCTATAGTCAGTGTGTTTCCAGAACTCTTTCCTGATGATTTACCCGGAGTCCCTCCCTTAAGGGAGATAGACTTTGGCATAGATATCATCCAAGATACTCATATTATCTCTATTCCACTATACTGAATTGGCACAAACATAGTTCTAAGGGATAAAAGAGCAATTGAAAGTTTTGTTAGATAAAGGCTTCATTCGACAGAGAGTCTCACCTTGGGGCAATCTTGTCTTGTTTGTTAAGAAGGTCCCTTAGGATGTGCATAGAATACCGTCAGTTGAATAAGGTGGCCACCAATAATAAATATCCTCTTCCAATTATATATGATCTCTTCGATCAACTTAAGGGTGCTTGTTGTTTTTCAAAAATTGACCTCAAATCAGGTTATCATTAGTTTAAAGTAAGGTAATATGATTTTCCAAAGACTACTTTTAGAACAATGTATATGTCACATCTGAGAAGCACCGCCTAGAAGTAATATGACGTACTTTACCTCTCAAAGGTGTTATACAATCCCATAGTTATCATTCATCGCATTATCATAGATAAATTTAACGGAAAATTTAAAACTTTCTTAGCACATCATATGCTAGAACAATACTGCATATACTTATAAAATATCGTTATACATAGTTAAAGAATCTAGTATATTTTTGCCATCCTAGACTCAACATCATAAGAGTACATTAGGGATACAAACCTTACGACATAATACATAAGTATACTTATACATGACTTTACAGTAACTAGACATAGGACATCCTTGGACTTAAGGATTCCTTTCCTTGAGCGTGTGAATCACATATCAAGCTCCACAATCATAGGGACATCCTTTAAGCATCCATGACCTACAATTTTTGTAAAAAAGTAGAGAAAATGGAGTTAGTACTAGAATGCACTAGGTATGACAACCATGTCAAATCATGCATTTAGAAGGGACATTTTCTGAAAATCATACTTCATGTCTTTTCGAGTAAATCTACATAAAACCTTTATGCATTAACATTTATATCATTCACATACTTCATATAGACATGTTCAAAGGCCAAACATCATATAAAATAACACATAGAATTTAAGCCACATATGGGGTCACTTTAGAGTGAGCTAGTTCTACTTACAGTGAGCATTTTCTTCTTTACAGTGAAGTCCTTCTTTTAACTCATTAACCTTCCAAGTAACCCTCTAATGATACATGGTGTAATTCATCACCTTAAGGAGACAAGGAAAGCATACATACATCCAACACAAGTCATCACATTTCATTATAGAAGTATAATACATGATAGACACATTTAAGCCAAGACCTTAGGGACCTTACAGTGAACTTCATCCATTTTGCACATATACTAATTTCACTTCATGTAGAACATTATGAAACCTTACTCACAATCCAATCTAAATCTACTAGTAAGATTTACATGTGAAGCCCCATAACCTCACACATAATTAGCAGACTATCATGAGACCACAAGACATAAAAATACCCTTCATGTACCAAACATAATGCTATAGTCAACCACATACACTTCAATATAGCACCTTAGTCACATAGTCATATTAGAACTTCATATCATGCATATCATCTCATCATGTAGACACTAAAATAATGTCATGCAAGAGAACCATACAAATAGACACATGCATTAGAACACCTTCTTAGGAATTCCCTCAATAGTCACTTGTGCAATGCATAGTGAACTCCCACACCCCCACCTACACAAAGCAACTACTCTTAGGTTATCCTTATTAAGGTCCTTACTTTACTTCCACTGTCTATTTTACTTTAGGAAAACTATAGCCTTAACTGACACTAAGATCATGGGTGCTACATGGAATTTGGAGTTGTATAGCCTTACACCACTAGAAGGTATTCTTACCTAGCCAAGGTATAACATTAACACATGTTATCATACTCGTGAATTCTCTTGCTAGATCCTATGTGGCAAGCACAGTTATGGACTTGGAGGTACATGTGAAAACCGTCTTTATACCAAATGGATAATTATGGTTATTCAGTTATGGAAACCCTTTTACTCCTATTGAGGCATTTTGGTCATATACCTAATGAGGATTATGGTGACCTACCTTCCTAGAATGTGAGGGACACCCCTCATGTTCAATTTCACTTGATGCTAAGCTAAGTTACCTTTTTATTAAAAAAGGCTTTCTTAAATTTATCTTATAAAGTTAGGCTTTAGGAGAGTCATCTCCTCATATGATAATCTCATAGTTCATAGATGACAGTTCATCAACCTTAATCATGTCAGAAACCCAATCACATGGACATAGCATATGTAAGCACCTATCTAGTTTAGGGTACACTTGAGCACACCTTTCAAGGCTTATATATTGGCTATATCTTCATACATTTGTGTGTGTATACTTATATGTGAGTAAACCTTTCACATAACACATTAATGTCACACATATTCATATATCAATGCATAAGTCTATTGATGTACCTATATGAGCAATCCTTTCATATGAAAACTTTAAGACACTATACATATTCATATTTCATAATATCATATACTAAAAATCATAGCATATAGCTCATACTCATAGCATGTCCATACATTCATTTTCATAAAACATAGATAACAAAACCTAGGAACTATCCCATAAAGGTAAACATGTGCAATGCATATACAAGGTCCCATACCCTTACCCAAACTACCTATAAAGTCATCCCAATTAATGTAAAACATAATATACTTCACATATATTTACCTTACATGCATAGTAATAGACATCTAGTGAATATGAGATCAACACATCATGACCCTTTGCTACATTGTAAGCATGCATAATGTGTGAGTGTATGTGTACATTGGTCAACATAATCACATAATGCTATCAACAATAGTTTGATGCAGCCACTCTCTTATGACCACAATGCACAACCAATTATAGACCACACAACACAATTTAGCATAGGAGGAAAGCTAACTTCATATTACACATTAAGACTTCTAACATTTGTTACATAGCGCTACATAGGAAGGGGTCATCAATCCTTAACACTATTAATGGAATCACCTACACATGATCCTAAATAAATATGCACATGCTTATACAATAGTCATACAACCAGATCACAACTAGAATAGGAACGTAGGCATAGCTTCTTCACATAATGTGATCATCATAACCACGCACTCATATATTCATCAATTTGCCTTCAAGAACATGTTCACATCACATATATATATTGGCAATAAAGTAAAAACCGCCACCGTAAGTGGACGATACCACACAATGTCATGCAAGGCTTCATCAACTATCAATACTATAAGAAAGTAGAGAGGAAAGGCAATTCTTACCAACTTCTTACCCTGTGATCATCCTTGATCAATACTCTTTTTTCATGAACCATTAATATTAAGGCAGTTACTAAATATTCTTTAATCATAAAATAAACCATGCATAAGACACTACAAGACTGTGCTACAAACTAGTACAATACATCATCAACTTACTAGAAAGCAGAATGGCATAGTTCTTTAACAAATTCAATTGCATTGATCATAAATCATATTTCCTCATCAGTATCAATATAGGTCAGTAGCTAAGGACATCAAGACAAAGTCTAAATCATTCTTTATCTACCCTAGAATTAAGATCACATCATGTACATTACAACATTCAATCTATAGGCTAGTAGGATCTAAATCAACCCTTACCAAGACTCCGTTACTTTGATCATAAATGTTTCATATCACAATTTACAAATAACATCAATATAAGTCAGTAGTTAATGAAATCATAACCTAAATTAAATCCTACTACAAATGCAATAAAATCGATATTACAGTGAATAGCATGCTTTAACAATCAATAGGAACAATAGAGATCAATTCTTTAATACTCAATTCATATTGGAATAAAAATAAATAATTCATCATCACATTATATTATGGGAAGTAGATAACCATAAATTTTACATAATTAAATCTCAGAATAAACATGCTAGCATCAAGATCACAACATACTACATTGTAGCCTAACCTTATTCAAACCTTCAAGCCTTCATGCTCATGGTCACTTATCAACAATTCACCATCAATACAAATACTTGGAAGTATATATAAGCATTAATGTACTATAATCATGATTCAATCGATATACATTCAAGATCACACAGCCCACACATAGGCTAAATCGAGAATTTGAAGAGAGCATGGGTTCATAATGAAATTTGACTATAATTCACGTTCGAATCAACATGTTAACATAAATTCATCATTAGGAAGACTTTAAAATAGTTTTGAGAAAGAACACATGCTTAGATTGAAGAAGATGAGACTTTATCATATTTTCTCTTTGAAAACTTTGACATTAACTCTCTAGGTGGAAGGATACATAGAGATGAAGGATCACCATACCTTAATGTGTAAGAAAAGATCTAAAACATTATGAATAATCCATTGGAATACAAGATCCAAGTTGTTCTTGATCTTCACCTTCAATGGAGTTTTGTTCAGAGAATTTGTTTTTTGAGGGAAAGTCTATTTTGTGTGAATTGAATTGGAAATGGGTTGATCACGTTTTTGATAACTTAAATACACCCAAAAATTACCAAACAAACCTAGTAGGGTCAGGTTAGGACGTGGGGTGAATTTACCATTCACCCCTTAAATAAAACAGTGCGCAGGCATGTAGCTTCAGACAGCACCTACGGACACCAATCGACGGGGTGTTGATGGACCAATGGCCCATCCTTATGTTCCATCTATGGTGAATGAAGCTAGTCATTGTTGGATTAAACTCCTGAGGCTATACCCCCCTCCATTCTATGGCACGTCGATGGGGGTGACGAGGCGTCAATTGAGCTCATCGATTGACACTGCCAAGGCAGTGTCTCCACATCTTTGGATCCTTCTCATCGTCTCTTTTGGGGGGCCATCGAGAAATATACCCAAATGTTTTCAATGTAAATATACACATTAACGTGTTGAAGACCTTCCATATCAGTTTCACCCAAAACCACATGTAAAACACGTCAAAACATGCTAGGCACCATCAAGACACACACATGCATGTCTCAAGGGCTTACATTTGAACATCTTGGACGTTCTTGGACGTTTGAACTCCAAACTTCATGAAACTCCAGACAATTCTTATTATCATTGTTAATAATATGAGGACCTAATAAGCTCATGACAAACATATAAGCACATAAAAACACATAAGGCCCCTTAGGTGACTAGTTGTCGAACGTCTTGGTCATTCTTTGACGTTTTACTTCCGAATGACTTTAAATAACCCAAGCATACTTTAGTAGACTTACCTAACATGTAAACAAGCTTATAGTAACAAGTGAGACTCTAGACACCCTAACTCATTTTGGGGGTCTTATATTAGGGGTAATATGAATTTTTGGTTTGACAAATGCACTAGCAGAGTTCATGGATTTTATGAACAGAGTATTCAAACCTTATTTAGATATTTTTTCCATCGCTCTTCATTCATGACATACTGTTTTGTTCAAGGAATAAAGAAGATCATGTTAATCACCTCATGATTGTTTTGCAGACATTGAAGGATAATGAGCTACATGCCAAGTTCTCCTAGTATGATTTTTTGCTTATGTTTGTGGCATTCTTAGGCCACATTGGTTTTGGCAAAGGGATTAGAGTTGACACTCAAAGATTAAAGTAGTTCAGAGTTGTCCTATAGCCACATCTCCAACAGATATTAGGAGTTTCTTAGGCTTGGCTGGCTATTATAGGAGATTTATCGAAGAATTTGCATCAATGTCATCTCTTTTGACCAATCTAACTCGGAAGACAGTCAAGTTTCAATGGTTTGAAGCTTGTAAAAAATCTATCATGAGTTGAAAAAAATATAGACTACCGCCCCGATTTTGACCTTACCAGAGTGTAGTCAAGGAATTTGGTGTATTATGATGCATAAAGAGTTGGCTTGGCTTTGTGTTGATGCAGAATGGCAAGGTTATAACTTAGGCCTCTAGACATTTGAAGATTCATGAAAGGAATTATCCAACTCATAATTTAGAATTGCATGCAGTAGTGTTTTCTTTAAAGATATGGTATCAATACTTCTATTGTGTTCTTGTTGACATATTCACTGACCACAAGAGCCTCCAGGATGTGTTCCCTCAGAAAAAACTCAATCTCAGACAGATGAGGTGTTTAGATTTACTCAATAATTATGACATGAGTATTCTTTACAACCCAAGTAAGGCGAATCTGATTGTCGATGCCTTAAGCAGGTTGTCCATGGGTAATATTTCCCATGTTGAAGAACAAAAGAGGGAGTTAGCTAAGGATGTTCACATACTTGCATGCTTGGGAGTCATACTTATGAATTCTACAAAATGAGGAATAATGGTGACCAATGGGGCTGAATCATCATTGGTGTCAGAAGTGAAAGAGAAGCAAGACCAAGCAAAGGGTATTGGCTTTTGAACAAGGGAAGATGGTGTGTTGAAGTAACAAGGAAGATTTTGTGTACCTAAGGTTGATGGACTCCAAGAGAGGATATTGAATGAGGCTCATAGCTCCAGATATTCCATTCATCCGGGTTCCACCAAGATGTACCGTGATTTGGGAGAGGTATATTGGTGGGAAGATATGAAGAAAGATATTGCTGAGTTTGTTGCCAAATGTTCAAACATGAGTGAAGCACCAAAGGCCTGGATGTTTAGCTCAGAATATAGAACTTCCAGAATAGAAGTGGGAGACGATTTATATGGACTTCATCATAGGCTTGCCAAGATCTTGAACGCAACATTATTCTATTCTGTTGATTGTTGACAGAATGACAAAGTCAACCCATTTCTTGCCGATAAAGACTACATATTCAGCCAAGGATGATGCTATGTTGTACCTTCAAGAAGTGGTAAGACTTCATGGAGTTCCAGTCTCCATTATTTCAGATAGAGGTGCACAATTTTGGAAATATTTCCAAAAAGGTTTGGGTTCAAAGGTGAATTTGAGTACTGCCTTTCATACTAAGACAGATGGACAAGCAGAGCGTACTATCCTGGCCTTAGAATATATGTTGAGATCTTGTGTGATCTACTTTAAGGGAAATTGGGTTTATCATATACCTCTCATTGAGTTCGCTTATAACAACACTTACCATTCGAGCATCCAAATGACTCCATATGAAGATCTTTATGGGAGAAGATGCAGATATCCTATTGGGTAGTTTAAAATTAGAAAATCAGGGTTGGCAAAACAAATCTAGTTCACAAAACTATGGAAAAGGTGAATATGATCCAAGAAAATTGAAGATTGCACAAAGCCACCAAAAGTCCTACACAGATGTTAGGAGCAGGCCATCAGAGTTTGAGGTGGACATTGGGTGTATCTTAAGATTTCACAGATGAAAGGTGTTATGAGGTTTGGTAAGAAGGCAAAACTTAGTCCCGGTATACTGGACCTTATAGAATCTCTAAGAGAGTGAGAAATGTGTCTTATGAGTTGGAGCTACCCCAATAGTTAGTGTCGGTACATCCGACATTCCATATTTCTATGTTGAAGAAGTGCTTGGGTGATCCTTCATCGACAATACAAATAGAGAATGTTGGTATGTTGAGTTAGTTCTTAATATGGTTGGAAAGCTCCTTGAGAGATCTTTCCAACGCATCCAAGTTTGTGCGGTTTCAATTTGGTATGATTTAGTTATGCCTTTGGGAAATAGGTTGTTAGAATAACGATAGTCCAATTCGGATTTTGGAAGGACAAAGTTTTCTTTTCCTTATCCAATTATTTTATTTCGTTTTTGAGTAATAAAGTGGGGTCTAAACTGATTTTATTCGGTCATGCTTTTAGAAATAAGGTAGGGTTTTGAGAGAAGATAAAAGATGAAGAGAAAAGAAGAGAAATGGGAAAAGGAAGAAAGAACGTTCAAGATCGTCGAAGTTTGGCTTGTGGAATTCATCGAGGGTGATATAAAAAGGTATATGAGATATTTCACTATCGGGTTCGTTTACCCACGCACTAACATTTTTCATTTAGCGAGTTATAAATTTATTGGTTGATGAATATTGATGTTCTTGATGACCAATTAATGAATTCTTGTTGGTTGAGTGGTAGCTTGTTCTAGTTTATTGGATTCGTGTTTCTAGATCTAATTTATTTAGTAATGAGATTATTAGTGATCCTAAGTTGTAAAGGTGAGACTCATCGAAGTTTAGATGGTTTAGAGATGAAAAACAGAGAACAAAAATTGGAGGTCCCATCATAAAGACAACCTTTGTTTGACAGTCTCTTGCGCTCCACACCATTCTGAGCGCCTCATATCAAAGTGTGTTCGTCAGGCTCTGGTGCTCCATGCCTCTCAGAAATCCAAGATCACCTAGAGACCTCATTCTTCCCTATCTTTTCATACTAGTTCCTAACTGATGTACCTATAATTCCTAGTCGATCCTATTACTCTAAGGTACATCTAAGCAGCACAAAATCATCCATTAACATGAATCATGAACCTCAAATCAATAATTTAATTCAAAGAATGTTAGGATAAAGTCAAGGAAGTTAAGTAAGTTAAAGTTTCTTAAGGTTTCCAAGAGTCTTATTAAGCGTTTTAAATCATTTTAAGGCTAAAGTTTTGAGTTAAGAAAAATTAAAAGTTGAAGTCTTTTCTTCGATGAATTATAAGGTCACTAAGTATTCCCAAATAAGTTGATTAAGACCAAAAGTTTCAAGTCAAATAGTAAAGAGTTGAGTTCATTTCTCAAAAGATATAAGCGAACTAAGTATTCCCTAGGAAGTTTATAAATGTTTTTACATTTATGTTAAAGGGAAACTAAGATTTCCCAACATAGTTTTAAACATAGAAAAGGGAACATTGGTTCCAAGAGGCCTTTTTAAAGCTAAAAAGGGGGTTGAGCAAATTATCTCAACCAAAAGGAAGGAAGTTATTTTAAAAGCATGAGCTAAAGTATATTTTGGGAGTAGTATTAAGAACTTATGTGGGAATGAGAGTTCATATTAACTCATGTCTCCATGTAAACCATGTAGCTATCATGAGTATTAATGGGTCATATTTTTTAGATGATCACTTCCGTTAAGCCAGTGCATCCACTAGGATGAGGATGTTCTATGCGAAGACAAAGTATTACACAATTATGGCAGCGTCGGAGAGACGTTGTATTACAACTTACGCTCATAGTGGTTGTTATTGGTTAGGTAAACTGCCACAGCACTGGTTGCATGGATCCTCAAGAGGTTCTTCTTAGTATGAATGGGGGTGCAAAACATCATTCATGCATTGCACGAGAGACTTTGAGAGGAAGCATGATATCTTTTCTAATGATTATGAGTTTACATAAGATTATTTTGTATTCGGAAAAGGATCTAAAATACCCTCAAAGTATTGGAAATGGTACAAAATTATCCTCCATCCACCTATTGGCTTCAAAATACTCTTCCCACTCACCTATTGGGTCCAAAATACCCTTGCCATCCACCTATTGGTTCAAAATCGACAACTTATTTAACGATTTTATATTTAAATATTTTTTAAAATACATGGTGCTCAACTATTTGTTATAATTTAACTTATTAGTATAATTTATATATCAATCCACTACCCACCCATTACTAATTAAACCCTCCAAATTAATAAATCACTCACATTATTAATGCAACAACAGAAAAAACTACTGCCAATTGAGTGTTTTTAAAAATTTGAAACGAAAATATCTATAGAAGTAAATTATCATACATTCTACTGTCTAAATAAAAATATCGATAAACTCAAAAGTTTGACTATGTTCATTTTAATTATTCTTACGTCTCAATTATGTGATGTTACTTCATAGGTAACTTTTTTCAAATAATATATTAAAGGTTTTAAAACAAATCATAAATATTTATAAAATTATATCTTAAAAAAGTGCATGAATTAATTTGGGATGTATTACTTCTTTACCTTTAATCATAAATTTCTAATTCAATCTTGAAAGAGAATCAAATTGAAAGTGTCCTCCTAAATAAGCGGTTGAACATAAATTTAATTGGGGATTCGATTCAGACTCGAATAATTTTGGATGTCATTTTCATTAATCTATAATTTCATCATGTTTTAGTAGTGTTTATGACGATTTTGATATTATAGTTGGATTATTAATTGGGTGGGTTTTAGTTAGAAATGGGTGGGTAGTGGGTTGGTTTATAAATAATACAAATAAATTAAATTATAACAAATAGTTGAACATCAAGTATTTTAAAAATATTTAAATATTTTAAATTTAAAATTATTAAATAAGAGGTCAGTTTTGAACTCAAAGGTGGTATGACAAGGGTATTTTGGAATCAATAGGTGGATGAAAAGGGCATTTTGAGCCAATAGGTAGATGAAGGGTAAATTTGTACCATTTTCAATACTTTAAGGGTATCTTAGACCCTTTTTCGTTTTGTATTTTTACATATATCTTAGAGTGAATTGTATATTTGCTTATACAAAGTTGAAAAACATGTTTTAACTAGATGTTCTTTATATTGCTCATGTTTAAACTGCTATATAATGAAAGGAGTTAGTTTAATTGAGTTAAGTTATCCATGAGTTGAGAAGATCCAAGGTAAGTGTTCCTTTTTACTCATTTTCAAGATTAATTTGTTGTTTAGCATTCCAAATCTCATACTCGTACAGTCAATGTACTGATTCTAGTTGGCCTTCATCGTATCATGATGCAGACGCATGAAACTAGGATCGATATTCCGGCGTTCCATTGATCCATTGAGCAACTCAAGTCAGTGGTGAGCCTCCTTGCATCCGGAAGACTCTTTTATTGTTTTCAATCATTCTAAGGTATGGCATGTTGTGGGGATTTTCCCAACATTTATCTTAGTATTTTTTTAGGCTTCATAGGCTTATAGAGTTAGTTTGTTTAGTCTTTTCATTTACCTTGTAAACGATAAGAGATGAGTTGCCATTTTTCCTAAGTATTATTTTGAAGTTATTCTATTTGTTAGTTCTCAAGTATTCAAGTCTTCCGCTAGTTAGGAAATTCAAGGCCAAGGGTTCGCTTGGGGACAACAATGGTCTTTGAGTGCTGGCCACATCCAGGGTGTAGGGTCGGGGCATGACAACAACCTTTCATAAAAGTCACAACTTTTCATTAAAGTGGAAACTCTTCATAGAAGTCTAAGCTTTTCATCAATTTCACAACTTCTTGAATAGGTTATAACTCTTTGAAAAAGTTACAACCCTTCGAAAAAGTTACAACCCTTCGGAAAGGTTACAACCATTAATAAAAGACATAGTTTTTCATAAAGGGGACAACTCCTCATAAAAGTCAATTTTTTTAATAAAAGTCAAACTTTTTATGAAAAGGGAAATCTAGCTTTGGAAATAAAATAAATTAAAAGAAATCCAGGTTTATGGTGGCACCACGTAGACGGGCTTAGGATTGTCTTATACATATATACATATATATAGATATATTAATATGACAATTATCCATTAATTCATTTGTAATGACCCAATCCCTCGAGTCATGATAACACCTACCATAACTCGCTAGTAGGTAACCCAACATGTACCCAAGAGCGTTGAAATAATACTAACAAAAATAAAAGACAAAAAGGGGAAGCAAATAAAAAAAGCCAATATGACGGTAACCCTTCCAAAACCAGGAAAACTTGAGTACAAAGCTATCTAGTATGAAAAAATACAAGTCTAAAAAATGAATCACAACGAGCAGTCTCAATGGTGAAAGACAATCTAGTCTTGGATGCCAAGTGCTCACCCACTTCTCAAAAATTCACAAGATACAAAAAAAATGGAAGGAATTATCACAACTGGTAGTTAGTACTATGATCTTCATAACAAAAAATATGTAGATTGTAACATAAGTACCAAAGCACGGTATTTAGTAGGAATTGTAGGTCAACTTAGCAAGAAATGTGAAGACACTAAGAAAAACATAGAATCTATACACAAAAAAAAAAGGCTTACATAGGAAACAAAGAAGGCACATGAGTATTAAATCTAAGTACATTTAAACTAAACCTAAGTGGAGCCCATTAGCCTAGACAGTACACTCGTGTGCGAGTATAAATGAAACCCAAATGGACCTCCATAAGCCTTATAGGTACACAAAATAACTAATACTACAAGATTAAGATATTCAAATCTAAGTACCAAAGAAGTAAACTATACCTCAAAACCACATTGATAAAATAAGGGCCTCGAACCCAAAAACAACACTTGCTAGCTGGGGATAATGGCCTCGAACCGTAAATGCTAGTGTCACAACCTTAGTCTAGGCCCCAAATGCCACACGACGTAGTCGGCCCAATGGGTCTTACACAAGCCTCACAATATTCATAACATTTGATATACGGAAAATAGTACGAAATCAAAACTCATTTACATTATAAATTTCAAAGTACTTCATTGAAATCTTTCAAAAGATACAGTGGAAGTCTAAGTCACACACAGTCATCTTAACAATGTACTTTAACTAATGTAGCAACACAACCCTTTACAATAGAAAAGACTAGGATTCTCTATTACGTGAATAAAAGGACACACACTTCCAAAAGCACACTTGTCCTTGACATTTGCAGATGTACAACTCTAGCCTTGGAGGAATAGCAATCCAAACACTTCAATCTACTTGGAAGCAATCTATTTCGAAACTTAAACTCGTATTAAGAATATGAGAAATATGGGATAACTCACAAAAATGAACGAAATAAGATGACCATGCAAAAACATACTTTGAAAAGAATATTTTGGTTAGAAACAAATTTTTATGCCACTTTTGGAGATATCATGAACAATAGAATATGAGATATAAAATGCAAGTATAATCATCATGCATTCGTAACATCCCATTTAGACAATATTCCACGTAAACCATTACCTTCACCTTAGACCTTAACCTCAAATAACCCTCATGCTATACCTTGTGTAATGCTTAGATCGAGTCCTATACCACAATCCACACTAAGGCATCATATTAAGGTCACTAAAAGTGAACTTAACATTCTTCCCTTTTTACCTTTACAAATAACTCATCATATAACCCAAGTATAACATGCATATACCATTAAGCACTTGAGAGTCAACGTCTTTCAATTACATCAATCAGTGGATTTTCATACATTAGTTATTTAGACTAAGAAAACTCAATATGACCCTGTTCAAGCCTACTCATGCAATGAATAGATAATATCGCATATTATCACCCACATCACATAACTCTTAAGAAACAATTATACATATCTCACATGATGGGAATAAGAGTTTATCTTACATAGACCATAAGAACTAAATCATGGAATCTGCTGTCATATAACCCCACACTGTAAAGATGTGGTCTACACCCTGTCACGTCCTAAGCTACCCCAGAGACGTGGACATAGGAATTATGACCACAAGTGATCCCAAGATAACCCTACTGTGATAATTAATTGGTGTAGAAGTTGAATCACTATCAAAATGAAAAGATGGGAATACTCATGTACTATAATTGATATATATAAAAATTGATGAGTTTAATATTGTGAAGATATTAACTCAATATAAAGCTGAAAATTACTATGCATGAAATAATCTTCTAACTTAGTAGAAATCATGGGACATGTCCCTAATAATCCAAGAAGTATAGTTACCAAATGACTAAAAATATAGAAAACAAACTCTTGATTATTGTCCTCAGAGAATGAGGATTCACCACTAGTTCTGCTAAACTGGAGATCGGGAATCTATCTAAGCGTCATTTGGATGTTGTGAACTTGAGCCTACACCACGAGCAGATGTAGCGCAGTATGCGTCAATACTTGAAATGTACTGAGCATGAAGGATAGATTAAAGCTGAAATAATACATAACTAAACAAGCATAGAAGCAAGTATAATATTCTGACCATCATGTACGGAATGTTGAGCAAACAGGATGCAATGGCAAATTTATAACATGTTGAGAATGAATACTAACTGATCTGTAAGTATGGTCAATGCAATAGAGTCTAACTTAACTATGGGAGCTAATAATAACCAATATTAAAACCACATGAGCTAAATGTGGAGTCTAATGTATACATCATATCGAGATGACCCCTATACGTTGCCAAAGGTATAAAGGTGTGCTGGCGTGATCACTAAATTGATGCCCACAAAGGGGACTGCCAACCTACTTGGCTAGTAGTTCTAGGACTATTTGGGTATGATGAACCATCCAACTCGATGTTATGCTACTCCCAATGAATTAAGTGGTTAACTAATTATGAGTGAGTTTCTATAAATAGTGGATAGGTCAAACTGAACATGAACACTGAGAATGCAACAAATAATCTGATAGTTATTCATTAATAACTGAGGAACGTATAGCTGAATGAATACTAGATCTAACCTAGCATGTGTACATCAAGAACGAATGAAATACATAGCTAGGGTTGTGCAAATCATGCGAGAATGATATTATAACATGATAATCTGATTTGGAACATGTTCATATATAATTCATGATATTCTATTAAAATTCTAGAAACCCTAGGTCTATCCATGATATGGAAATCAAGAAACTAACTGAATTATAGGACCCAATGGGAGAAAGGAACCCACTAGTGAAATTCCCACATACTTGATGACGAATTCCACGGGGAAATCATTCAATTTTAGGGATGGAATTGATGGAAACTTGTTGCGTTCTTGAACTAGGGTGCATGACCTATTTTTCCTCTCTTGCTTCTAATTTTCAAAGTTTTGATTATTGATTTTGACTTAGGTAAGTTGTATTTATGGTTTTAGGATTAAACTGAATAAAACCTCATGATTTAGGGTCTAAACGAGATATCTCAGGGGTCAATAAAACAAGAAAAACACCATAAGACCCTTGACTTATAAGATGTCGGAATCACTGATGGAGTCGACTGACAGTTTGTACTGCTCGACTGTCGTTTGTGAATGAGAATCGACAGTCAGTTGGCAAAAACAGTAACCTCAAACATCACTGAAGGCCCATACGATCGACCATTGTTCGCGACTGAGAACTGAAATTAGCTAGCTGATCCGCGGAGTCGACTGACGGTCTATATTGGTCAACTGTCATTCATGATTGAGGACTGAAAGTTGACCGGCCCATTGATGGAGTGGACTAATGGACCGTAAGTCGACTGACGGTCCGTAGATGGCTCCGTCTTTTGCACCTGTAACTTAAAAAATCTGCATTTTTGGTGGGTGTTACAGTATCTCCCCCTTGGGACCATTCGTCCTCGAATGAAGACTACACTAGCTGAAAGAGAGAGCAGGGTTGCAATCCCTACCACCAAAAAGTGAGAACTGAATTTCTAACTGAACTAAATTCTAAGAACATGCAAATTTGATGAAAATGCAAGTATAAACTGAGGGAGCATGACTCTAAGACTAAATTCATGTACGAATGTCAGAAAAACTGAATAAATACTAATAACTAAAGTTGGAGTTGAATCATAAAGAAAGAGGTGAGCATACTTTGTTTTCATGGATGCTTATGCCTCCCAAGTAGCTCCCTCTACGGACTGACTCCTCCACAAAACCCAGACTAAAGCGACTTCTTTTTTCTCAACCTTCTAACATGAAGGAAAGAACCTCAACTGGTACATCCTAATAAGAAATACTATCTTTCACAACCACACTCTATAATGACACTATAGAGGCTGGATCACCCACACACTTTTTCTAGAGAGAGATGTGGAAGACTAGATGCACTACTCCTTGTTTTGATGGTAATTCAAACATATATGCGACTTTGTCAACCCTTTTCAAGATCTTGTATTGAACTACATATCTAGGATTGAGCTTCCCTTTCTTGCCAAATCTCATCACCCCCTTCATAGGTGACACTTTCAAGAAAACCTAATCATCAACTTGGAACTGTAGTTCCCTTCTTTTTACATCTGCATAAGATTTCTAACGACTTTGGGTTGTCTTAAATATATTTCTAATGAGTTGTACTTTATCCATAGCATAATGGACTGAATCTAGTCCTATCAAAATTTCTTCACCTACTTCAAAACAACCAACAAGATATCTACATCTATGCCCATACAATGCCTTATATGGGTCCATCTAAATGGTATAATCGTATATATTGTTATAGGCGAACTCAATAAGAGGAAGGAGATCGTCCCAACTAACCTTGAAATAAATCACACAAGATCTTAACATATTCTCTATGGTTAGAATGGTACGCTCTACCTTTCGACTCGTCTGCGGGTGACATGCTGTGCTAAGATTAACTTGAGCATGAAGACCCTTTTGAGATGACCTCCAGAAATGAGAGATCAACTAAGGACCTCTATCTGATATAATAGACAAAGGAACCCCATGCAACCTCACAATTTCATTAATGTAAAGTTTGGTATATTTGTTTACCATATATGTAGTCTCAACCGCAAAAAAATGAGAAGACTTAGTCCTCTTGTCAACTATTACCCAAGTGGAGTCATGTTGTCTGAAAGTGAGAGGTAACCCGATGAAATTCATATTGATCACTTCCTACTTCCAAGTAGGAATGTCGATCTATTGGGTCATACCCTTGGTTTCTGATGTTCTACCTTGACTTTATGGCAATTGGGGCACTTACTCACAAAATCTACTATATTTTTCTTCATGTTATTCCACCAATAGACTTCCCGCAGATTGAGGTACATCTTAGTGGCACCTGGACGAATAGAATACCTGAAGTAATGGGCTTCTACAATAATATGTTCTCTGAACTCACCCACATCAAGAAAATGCAATCTACCCTGGTAGCGAAGTACAACATGTCTCCCTTTGGAGAAAACCTCCACTCTATGTGAACTACACCGTGAAGTTCAAGCAAGATTAGATCACTGTCTTGGTTTTTCTTAATATCCACTACCAAAGAAGAATCTGCCTCATTCTGAACTGTTACACATCTGTCTGATATACTCATAAGGCGAGCTCCCACGCAAGCAAGCCTGGGAACATCCTTCACTAATTCCTTCCTTTCTTCCTCAACATGGGCTACATTACCTATAACTAATTTGTTAAGAGCATTTACTAATACATTCGCCTTACTAGGATGGTAATACACACTCATTATTCATTCATTCGTAAATGGCTACAACCATTAGGTCTACCTAGTCAAGACAAAAATACATGAGTCAAGATGCATACGTTATAAAGGAATAGGATGCTTAAGCCTGCCAATTCAAAATATCCAATATGTAGTAGACGACACTTCACACTTACTCATCACGACTCATGAGTATCACATTGAGAAATATCCCTTCAATATTCACGCAAATACCTTTAAGACATGATTACCTTAACTTTATTGAATTTACATTCACATACTTAGTAAGTAAACACCTCCACCTTTCAAGTTGATCAATAGTCAAACACATTCTAGTTCAAACTATAATTTAGTTATAACTTTCCTTCAAGGCCATAAATATGAAATCATCAACACACAAAAAATTTACCATAACAAGGCATACATAATGACACAATTCATTAACCCAAAACAATTTAGACATATTTTAATCATAAGCTTTCATAATCCATAAACCCACTTGATAAAGGCACAATTTAGAAATTGAGATAAATCATGGGTTCATTAAGTATTTTCATCATAAATTAAACACCAATATAATCATATTATGACATTGGTAACCATTTGAAATCGTTTCAAGAAAGAACCCATGAGATTGAGTAAAATCCTACGTTTTTCATGAACTTGAACACTTTGAAAAATTACTTTGAATGGACTATGACAAAAGATAGCCCTATATAAAGGATCACTATACCTTTATTATGATTCCCCAAAAAAATTGAAGAAGAAAACGCCTTGAATCCAATCCCTAGCTCTCACTTCTCATTCTTCATGCTTGAGTTAGAGAGAAAAAATACTTAGAGAGGAATAACTTCTTTGATTTGATTTGGGATTGTTTAAAAAGTGACTAAATCAAAGGAATTTCAAGTATTGAAGTTTTAATTATAAGTAAATTTAAATTGAGGAATATTGTAGTGAAAGACCATAAATAAATATTTCTCAAACAAAAATGTATATATGATATATTACTTTTTGAAATAATACTTGTAGAGGATGTATATGTGAAAATCATGTTGTATAACATTATATCTAGGTCTATATATTTGATGATATATGTTCAAACTGTAAAAATACATAAATATATATCATACCATAGTGGAGAGCTTCTCAACCTATATACACCATTGTGCTCATGAGACTGTAGAATTTAGAAAATCATTGAAGCTCTAGAAAAATATGAGTCATAACTCAATATGAATATTTTTTGACCCAACTTAATATTAATATTCAAGATGTTTGGGCGTGTTTTTGGAAAAAAGTATATTAAACAAAAAAAATATTCATAAGTATAAATGAATATGAATATTTTCTTAATTATTTGATGTTTAGATGTAATGAAACTTTTCATAAACACTTATCCTTTAATTAATCCTACCTAGAATTGTAAATTAGGTAAGGTTATGGATAATTTCATAAAATCTTATCCCTTAATAAATCTGACAATAAAAGGTAAATCAGATAATGATATGGATGATTAAATCAATTAATTAGGTAAGTATATGAATAATTTCATAAACTTTTATCCTTTGATTTATCTAATCCAAGAAGGTAAAAAAAAATAAGGATAAAAGTTATTTTATAAATTCTTATTCATTGATTTCTCTAACCTTGAAAGGGTAATCAAACAAAGATATTGATGATTTTATGAACTCTTATCTTGTTATATCTAATCTAAAAAAGGTGAGTAAGATCTGAATATATAGTATTTCATAAACTCTTCTCTTTTATTTTCAATCTGACCTGAAAAGGAAAATCGGCTAAAAAATAAATATTTCTTTTTGTGGAAATCCTTTTAATTACATATTAATTTCTCATTTATTCTTCAATTTGGATGTAATTAATAACCATATTATGTAATGTAGTGACAAAAAACTAGCTTAAAATTTACAAATCTTTTACTTTCCCTAGTGTTGTGAGCATCCAAAATGTTATAAAAGATTAAGTAGAGACACAAGCAAGTCCCACTCTCACTTTTCCTTTGTCATTTGATTTGTCTAATATTTACTTAGTTCATACGAATATGCACTTCGATTGAAATAAAATGATTATGTTAATTTATAATATATCAACAAAGCGTAATTGTACTCCCAAAATATGTAGTGTTGATGAGAGAAATGGTGGTTTTTCACATTTGTGCCTTAGCTTTGATAAAAATGATGAATGGATTTTTTGTGCTAGAAGTCTGAAAAGAAGGGGGAAAAGAGAAATACAGGAATTATGTCAGGGGTTCATCAAAGTTCCTTTTAGAATCATTGCAAAATAATAATAGTACTTGTAGTCATCCCATTCTTCAAAAAATTGAATTTTGTAAAAACATTTGATCAATTAATTAATTGTATTTCCCTAGTAATGAAAGATATGAATATAATATTTTAAGTGATTACGAATTTGATGACAATCCAAATTTCAAAGATATGACAAAAGAGGAGCGCAAAAAACAGTCTTTGGTTCAAGGAATTCTTTGAATTGTTCTACGAAGTCCCAGAAGAAGAGGGGAAAGAGAAAAACATGAATAATGTCAGGGATTATCAAAGTTCCATTTTAGAATCTTAGAAAATAAGAATAGTACTTGTAGTAATCCAATTGTTCAAAAATTTGAATTGTGTAACAACGTTGGATCAATTAATCAATTGGATTTCCCTAGTGATGAAAGAGATGAAGATAATAATTTAAATGATGATGAATTTGATGGCCACCCAATTTCAAAGATATGAATAAATAGGAGAGCAAAAAAAGTCGTTGTTTTAAGGAATTCTTTGTATGTTTCAACAAGTTGACTATTCATATGATTATTGATCCTAAACAACAAAGGCATCGCCCCGACCTGCAAAGGTAGACCGGGTGCAATTATGTGGTTCACAGGGCTGAACTCATATATGTGCCATATATAAATAAAATATAGATCTAAGTATAAATTACACAGAGATTTTGCTAAACTTTTGGAGGGGGAGCTACGTCCGAGGGGCTGAATATAAGAGAAATACAAGTGTGTTAGTCGGAAAAAGGAACTTCGTATTTCAGTTCTTCTTTTGAATGGCCTATCAATAGATTATTAACCTTTAATTTAGTATTTGCATATGATTATTTGTGTGAACCCTTAAAATAGAGAAAATTTATGTCTTTGAACATGTGCTGGATAAATTTTGTACTCTACTCATTATTACTAAATTTGTCATGATCAATTGTAAAATCATTTTTTTGTTCAACATGTTTAAAGATGTTTTACATATAGAGTCTTTAACTTTAGTTAATAGCAAATTTAATTTTTTATGAGTTATTCTTTTGATAAGTATTATTTAGTTTATCAACACAAATTTCCTGATGCAGGTCCTAGTACCACCTACTAGTGGTGACTGTTTGGATATTACATTACATATTTTTGGGATCAAAAAACGGTGAGCACTTAGAATCATGTATAAAATTTCCTCCTTCTCTCTCTCTCTCTCTCTCTCTCTCTCTCTCTCTCTCTCTATATATATATATATATATATATATCTATATATATATATATATATATGTGTGTTTTGCTAGTTTTGTGCCTATGAGTTTTCTTGTAGGTTCCGGAAGGGATTCAATTATATATAGATTTTTGTTTGCTTGTATTATTCGTGTTATTTCTATCTAGTTTTACCTTTAAACTCACTATTTGTAATTCAAAATATACATTGGCTTTCCTAATATTTAATTATTGTATGTTCCATCACGACTCGAGAAACTGGGCTGATTAAGAAAACCTCTAAAATAAATTAAAAAATTAGTGGGGAAAGGCGCTAGATTAGGCTTTAAGGAAATCCAAAATAAGGAGAAAATAAACTAGATCATGTCCCTGAATAAGGAAATAACAACTACAAACTATGGATGAATACTTTGAGACTAAGAATGATCATTTGTATGTATATCGCATGAAATTCTTTTTGCACATAAGAGGTATTTGATAAGTACAATGAAGGTACTAAATATTTATAAACAAAACTAAATAATAAAGTGCAGATTTATCATAGGTTTTGAGTGGGATCAGTGTGAACCTTTTAATTTATGATTTTTTACATATCCTGGTACGATTTTGTACACTCATTAATTTATGCTTATGATATTAATTATTATTTTTGAATAGATGTTTTAAACTATGTGGTTTATGCTTCTTCAAAGTTAGTGTCTTCTATTATATTGAAAATACACACATATATTGCGTATATTCATTGTGCCAAAAATAAATTATCGTGCTCAGTTCCAAGAATTCAACTTTTGATATCTATATGAAATTCAATAAATTAAAAATACTATATGTAAGCTTACATATTATTTATTTTTATATAGACATGAAATTTCTCACTTATCGATTTTAAAGCTTCATTATGCAAGTTCAAAACTTATAATTGCTTTCATGTTCAAGCCTAATTTCTTTTTTAT
The DNA here is from genome assembly GCA_027705065.1 of Solanum peruvianum. Lineage (NCBI taxonomy): Eukaryota > Viridiplantae > Streptophyta > Magnoliopsida > Solanales > Solanaceae > Solanum > Solanum peruvianum. Next base: position 42,279,214 of record JAKWJD010001762.1, read on the forward strand.
ATGTTAACAAATTTATGAATTTTCTCTAAAGACATTTATCACAATTGTATAATCTGTGCAATTTGAATATTTATTTTTGTTACGAAATTTCTGATCTATATATATTCTTATTTACTTCTTTATTTTCCTTTAATGTTTATTAAAGAACCAAAGATTTATTAATTCATGAATAATTCATTCATCAAAGATTTTTGAGTTATGTGATAATGACAAATAATTAACTTCATGTTGAAATATTGCAAAAAGAATTTTTAAGAACCTATTTTTACATTATTTTTTATGTATGGATATTGGATGAAAATTATTTGTACGTTCAATGCAATTACTATTTATGACCGCACGAAGCGCGAGCAAATTACCTAATATATATATACAAAAGATAACCCTGGACCTTCCTACGTGGCGCCGCCACAAGCAAGGATTCTCTTTAAATTTATTTTATTTCTAAAATTAGCCTTCCGATTTGATGAAAAGTTATGAATTTTATGCAAAATTGTAAGTTTTTCATAAGAGTTGTGATTTTTATAAAAAAAATTGTGACTTGTCTGAAAAGTTGTGACTTTATGAAGAGTCGCGGCTTTCATAAAATGTTGTGACTTTTCTAAAGGTTTATAAATTTTCCAAGGAGTTGTTACCTTTTGATAAGATACAATAGTCATATTTTTACATCACCCTTTTTTGTCTATAAATATATAAATTTTCCAAGGACTACGTAGTGCATTCAGTAGGCTCAATTTTCTTCATTCTATTGCATTCTATTGTTGCATATACTGATATGTTTTATACAATCATTAGTTTATGCTTATATTATTAATTGTTATTTTGAACATATGTTTTAACTTTGTTGTTTATGTTTATGCAAAGTTATTGTTATAAGTATGTGCTAGTACATATTAAATAACAAATGTTAATTGAATATTCAAGCATGTATTCTCTACTAAAATTGTTGAAGGTATATTAGAAAAAAGCCATTACAAATCTCAAATTTCATCATCAACAATGTTATTCCTTCACAAACAAGGATGTAATTTTGTATTCTTCAGAAAATCCTCTAAGAGTTAATAATTTTGCATGCCCATATTTTTTGGTTTTTATGTTGTTGTCTATTATTGCTAAATTTACAGTGGATATTATGAGTATTTTAAGGATTGAAAGTTGATTGAAGTGTTTTTTAACTTTTTGAGGTATGTTATTTCAAAATATAAGAACTTTTCTGGTTAGAATGATTTGTTATTATCATTATACATCTCATAGTTTACTCCCTTTGATGTGTTTTTTCTCTCTCTTTTGTTGTCTCCTTACAATTGTTATAATTATTTTTTGTTTTGTATGTATATAATCTCACTATGACAAAGATCTTCGTCCTTTTAATTTTTTTTGTTTCTCATTCGGATCTTCAATATATTTTTTTGGCGTAAGTTATCACTATTTTAGTCAAGATTAATTTGAAGAATATGAAATAAAATCTACTCAAAATAAAAGTAATATATTAAGCTACAAATGATATGTCTATTAACACAGATTTGTTTTTCCATGTTCCAAGCTATTGCTGAGCGTTTAATTATGTAGATTAAGACTCATTTTTAATTTTTAATCTTTGAGAATATTTCTTTAACATTATTGTAAAATACAACATTTTAATCTATGTGTACTTTCATAATGCAATAATCATACATAAATATTCTCAAAAAGTCATATAGTATCATTTATGAAGCATAAAGGCATCCCGAAGTTTAATGAAGAATGAACTTATATAAGGGTCAATAATATTATTTTGTTGTTGTACCAAATATATTTTACTTCTATAAATTTTTGATAGAATAACAAACTAATTATAACAAAAAGCGGTGAACTTTCGACCGCGTAAAAGTAGATTGTTAGAAACAAATATTATTTATGTTGTTGTGATGTATATTTTTTAACGGTCTTAACTCATTTATAACTAACATTGATTATCAAAAACTTTCACATAAATATTTTTACAGAATGAGTTATCATAACCATGAGATTATCAGATTCTATATTTTTCATGTATATTAAAAAATAAAATTATTGTTTAATAGCTACATAAAAATGTGACTCAATGTTAACAAGACAATTATATCATCAAACATATACTATGGTAAATTATGTAAAATAAAAATAATTAGATATAAAGATATTTTTAATCATTAATTATATACTTAATATTTTTGATATATGTGATAATGTCAAATTATTTAATTTCTGTAGAAATATTCTTAAAACTCACTAAAAATTCCTTTTTTTCCTTATATAGTCGATTATTGGTAAAGTTGTTCAAAAGGTTAGAAAGATTTCTTACGCCCGAATGCGGGTAAATTACCTAGAAAATATCATATATATATATATATATATATATATATATATATATATATATATATATATATATATATATATATATATAGTCTTTCTCTTTCATAAAAAGTTGTGATTTTTATGAAAAGTCAAAGTTGTCACTATTTCAACGAGTAATGACCTTTTCAGTAAGGCATAATTATAATTTGTTCAGACTATCCTTTGTAGTCTATAAATGGAGGGGTTATCTCTCATTATAATGAAAATTCTGAACTTCTTCTTCTGCACACTTAAGTTAAATATTTTATTCAGAACTTCTTCTTCTTCTTCTTTTCTCTTCTTCTTCTTCTTCACAATTAAATATTTGTGTACTTTACTCCTTTTGAATGGGTCACTGACAAGGAGACACTCTGCATTCAGTTTGCTCGATTTTTCCTTTTTGTTTCATTCTACTGTCACCATTCCTAATATGTTTTTTTACAATCACTTATTTTTGTTTATGATATTAATTGTTGTTTAAGACTACATATTTTAATCTTTGTTGTTTATGTTTCTGTAAAATTATTGTTATAAGTATTTGTTAATATAAACAATATGTATCTAATTATGCAGATTCACTGATAACTTTTTACAAAATACATTTATTTACAATACTCTCAAATGACATATTTTCTTCTCCAATAGATCAAGACTAAACGTTTCTATGACTTTTTGTTATTGTAATGATAATGTCAATATCAAAAAGAGCAAAAAAATAAAAAGTCAAATGATAAAATTAAAACTAGCAATTAATTATAATTATTTTATATACAATAATGACTATTCTATAAGCCGAAGTACTTCTTTTAAAATTTTTTCCCATTTTCCCTTACTTCTCTTTCATCCTTTTCAAGAATCCTTAATGTTTTGTTTGTGAACAACTTTAGTTCCAAAACTCTATAGAATTTGGATTTTGGAAGAATGCATTTAAATTATAAAACACATAATGACTATATATTACTTATTCGTATATCATATGATTATGCAACCATTGTTCTTGATAAAAACATTAGTTATATATATATATATATATATATATATATATATATATATATATATATATATATATATATATATATATATTTAATATTTTGATAGTAATTGATATTGTTATACCAACAAATTTGCAAAGAAGAAAATTGAGAAAATAGTTATTTGATTCTCTAATAAAGACACTATTAACCATGGTAGAATGAATTATGTAAACTAGAACAAAATAGTATTCTTATTTATAATATAACCTTTTCTCTTAATATAACAAATGGTAAACTATAATTGAATAACCTTTCATCAAAAGTTTCACTTTTATGGAAAGTTGTGACTTTTATTTAAAAAAGTTGTGACGCTTACAAAAAGTTGTGACTTTTATGAAGAGTTGTGTCTTTTATGAAAGGTTCTAATATTTTTCAAACCTTGTGTCCTCTCCAAAAAATTGTGACATTTTCAAAGAGTTGCGATTTTTTTGGAATAGTGGTAACCTTTTTAGTAATCCACAATTAGCATTTGTTCACACTACCCTTTGTTGGCTATAAATAGAGGTTCTCCTCTCATTTTAAAATAACGAAAATTCTGAAATTCTTCTTCTACATAGTTAAATATATGATCCAGAACTTCTTCTTATGCACAATTAAATATTTGTGTTTTTGCTCCTTTTGAATTGCTCACTAACAAGGACACACTCTACATTCGTTGGGCTCGATTTTTTCTTTTTTTGTTTCATTCGATTGTTATAGATCCTGGTATGTGTTTTTGTACAGTCATTAATTTATTTTTCTAATATTAATTGTTGTTTTTAACTACATTCTTAAAATTTTGTTGTTTATGTTTTTGTAAAGTTACTATTAGTAAAAACTATATGTAAATCCAAATATGCAACTTCACAAATAACTTTTTCATGACACATTAATTTACAATATTCTCCAAAGAAATCTTTTCTTCTCCAAGAGATCAAGCCTTAAAATTTATATGATTTTTTTTTCATAAAAATGTTAAAATTAATAGGACTAAAAAAATAGAAAATAAAACGATAGAATTAAAACTAGAAATAAATTGTAATTGTATGATACACAAAGACTATTCTCTTACACCAAGTACTTCTTTTAACTTTTTCCCCATTATACCTTACTTCTGTTTCATACTTTTCAAGAATCCTTAATGTATTTTTTTGTGCACAACTTCAATTCTAAAAAACTATCATAACTATCTTACATATCAAATTTTAATTTCGCAAGATTGTATTTTAATTTTCAAACACGTAATGACTACATATTACTTGTTGGTATAACAGATGATTGTGGAACCCTCCATTTGCTCTTGATAACACACTAATTATAAGCATATATATATATATATATATATATATATATATATATATATATATATATATATATATATATATATATTATATTTTGAAAGTAATTTGTAGTGTTATAATAACGAAATCTGAAAAGAAGAAAATTGAGAAAATATTTATTTGACTCTAATTAAAGAAACTATGTAACCATGGTAAAATAAAATTACATAAACTAGGAGAAAATAGTGTTATGATTTGTAATTTTACCTTTTCTTTTAGTATAACAAATGGTAAACTAGAATTGAATAAGCTCTATACTCTTAAAACATATTTATATAAAAATACTTTAACATCAAGATACAAGAAAAGTTATATTCTAATAAATTTTAAGGAAGAATATACTAACCGCGCTAAGTGCTAGCCCATTTACTAGTATATATAAAAAGGAAAATCCTCAACCCAATGACATGGCACATTTACAAGCAAGGGATTCTTTTTTTATTTATTCGAAAGACAAAACTACCCTTTCTCTTCCTCCCGACCACACCAACCACAGTCAAGTGTCACTTCACTTTATACTTTCGACACAATCTAATTCTTCGCAAATGCCATGCCTCTTACCAACCGCCGCCACCACAAACAAACTCACCAGTCACCACCTATTCTTCTTCCCCAACTACTTTCTTTTCCGGCTTTATCTCCCTCTTCCTATACACCATCTTCCATGACCTTCATTCCTTCCTTCTACGAAAAAAAATTCAATCTACACCAACATATGACGCTCATCAGGTATGCTCCTCACTCAGCTTCCTCCCCAACCATCTTTCCAGCAATGTCGCTTTACACTCAACAATACAATAATAGGTATTCAGACATAACAATGACACATAACTTCAGATAAAAAAGAGATTGTTGCAGCAACTCTTTGTTCTTTGTAACAAGCGATTTGTTGAAGTTGAAGCTATCAATGGCACAGAAGATTCCATCGCAACTACAGAACCAATTGCAATAAACGGTATTTTAGAATCTCGCTCTCTTTATCTTTAAATTTGGCATCACTCAGCCACAATTTCTCCTGATGATCAGGTTTTATCATTGTCGGCTCATATTGTTAGTCGTATTGTTGTCAGCAAAAAAAATTACAGTGTTTCTTTAACGAAGTTTATGATGCACACTTTTGAAATTCACCCATTAGTAGATCCATGCTTTAGTGATTAATTTATGTGACCTGCTAGGTACTATTTCCGATGGAGAAATTTTTTTTATCCATTTCATTTCATTAGGATCAATTGCGTTGAATACAAATTTTACAAATTTTGTTCTTTTTCCTTTTTTTCAACACACCCATGCCGCCACAAATGTGTACTGCCCACAGTCTCCTCACATGTCTTTAAACCTATGCCCAAAGCCACTACGAATTCCTACCATCGTGAATTTCACACTAACTATATAAACTCCCCATGCCCTCCCTGTTTTTCTCATGCTTCTTCTCACCTATTTATTCTTACCAACTTCCCTTTAACATATTTTTCTACTGGAAAAACAAATTTAAAAAGCACATGTTTTTAAAGATGCACATTTGTTTTTTTACTTTTCGAATTAACCTTCAGGCAAAGATGCACCATTTCTTCATGTTCTGACCGACCAATGTACCATTAACAGATGATTTAGCTCCTACTTATTTCTAATACTACCTTAAATCCATCTCCAAAGTGGGAGTTTGTTCCTGCCTGTAATCAACCTTGCCCCTCAATTGAATGAACGCATTATTGATATGGCGTACGTACCTAGTTTGTCTAACAAATGTTTGATTTAACTGTCTATCCTTGAATTATATTCGCTATCCATTAAAAAAAATCAGCCCCTTTTCTGATTTATTTCCCTTTTAACATATCTTATATGTCGGTAATAATTAACTAGCTTGATCAAAGAAAGAGTTGGCCGCTACATATTCTGATGGTATACGGAAAAGCAAAATCAAAGAAATAAAGCATCTCCTGTTTCTCTCACTTGTGATTTCTTCTTCTCTTCAAGTCAACAACTTAGCATGGGATATAGCTTTGTCAGTAAGAGGTAGGTCACGCTATCCATTTTCAATAACATTCGGTTGATAGCAAGCTAAGGGAAGTTCTGTGAAGTTTTGAGTTGCAAGCTCAATAAGAAGAAAAGTGTCACCAGCAACACTTGCTAAGGATAATCTAGATTATATGCATTCCCCTTTATATTCATTTTTCTTTACTTTTGTCCCAGGTGGGTCACCACTACCCTTTAATACGAATTCTATCATTATCCTAATGATCCCCCACCCTCTCAGTGCTTACACAAAAAAGGAATGATGCACCACTACTTTAACATGACAGCATTTACATCTGTGAAAGAGTTGTCCGGGAATGTTAAGTAAGTATATGAAAAAGCTAAATGACAGAAATAAAGCATCTTCTCATCCTCTCACTTGTGACCCTAATGATCTGCCGCTGCCATCTCTAATATAAAAAGGACCACTGCACCACTACATTTAATATGACAGTATTTTCTTATGTATAAATGGTAGGCAACTCCTTGTACAAGATATTTTCCTACAAAAGAAACATGACATTCTTACTGATGCAATATTTACCCATGCCCATCAGTTTTCAAGCTTATTTCTCCCAAAATTCTCTAAGCAATATACTTTACCCTAAAGGTTACTTTTTGATATTGTTGTTTTCGACATCTACTGTTTGGTTTCATACCAAATTCTGCAACTAAAAATAACCAATGCGCTAACTTTGTAGGGTTACACGTCTTACCTATTATTTTATTATGTTTATCTATGTTTACTGCATGACCACGATATAAGATCACTCAAGTTAGTTGCTAATGTTGTGATTCTTAGCCTTAGAAGCTTTGCATTCTTCTTTTTGACCAATGACACCAATTCCTCCAATAAATGTCTGGTAAAATTGTAAATTAGACAATTTACTTATTTTACCATTCACAATTGGTGTTCGCTTTTTTAATTGATATAACAACTGAACTTCTTGAAAACCCTCCCCAAACATTTTATTTATCAAAATAGATTAAATTAAAATTTCACAATTACGCATGTTCAGATAACTCGACTTACAAATGAGGATTCGTGGTGGAGATGGAATGTAACTGCCGCTGAACATAATAGCAATTCGTGTTATACACGCCAAAACAATTCAAAAAATGATGAATATGTTACAATACATGCATTGGTGGTAAGTAGTTTATACAATTTGAATCAAGATAATAGATACTTAGCACTAACCAAATGAATGATCAGGGAAAAAAATAAAGAGGATGATATGGAAAATGGTTGGACATGCGAGAGACCAGTGGTAGAATCAATTTACGGGCAAGAAGCAACTTAACCACTAAAAAAAGAAGGAAAATAAATAGGGGTTGGCATATAAGCTTATAAAAACACGAGATATGGGGAATAGTTCTATACAAAATTATTTAACTTCCATTTTGGTGTATATGAGAGTAATGCTTAATAACTTAATGGGAATTCCTTTAGGATTTGGTGTGATAATGTTTAAACTTGTTAATTCAAGAATAACTTGGTTGATACTTTATGAAAAATTTATAAGTAAAAGGAATCTATTTCAATGAAAAAAAGGTCTTATCAGTTCAAATTACGATAATACTATGTAAAATCCTATGTGGTTTCGCATGAAAAATGTGTAAACTTACTATATCTAAAATGACAACAATTGTTTATTATCCATAATATTAGAATATTGGTTGAGTATAATATAACACTATTCATTTGTCGTTCAAGAGGGACTATATGTACACTGTTGTTGACAGTCTTTTGTAAATATCAAATGCCTCAAATGATGCTTGGTCTGCAAGTTGTTTATGCTGTTAATATGACAAGCTAAAATAAAGAATGAATTATTCAATGCATTATTTGAACAATTAAATCAAACACACTCATAATGGGGGGAAAAGTAGGAGCAAACCTTAAACCATATCGGGGTAACAACACTACAACATTTTAGACCTCTAACCACCCTAGAAAAGTGTGGCCTGAACTATGAAAAAGTGTTGCCTTTGATAAAAGGCCACACATTTTGAATTTAGACCATGCTTTTCCTGGGGTGGACGAAAGAAATGTTACCTTAGAGTTTAGGCTGAATTTTTCATGTGTTTCCTTATAAGCTACACATAAAAGTGTAGCCTAAAATACAAAAAGGCCACGCTTTTTCATCTACGCTTAGAAGTGTTGCCTTATAAGCTACACTTAAAAGCGTAGCCTAAAAGGCACAAAGGCTACACTTTTGTAGCCATGCTTAAAAGTGTTGCCTGTTCGGGTACACTTAAAAGTGTAGCCTAAAAGGAAAAAAAGGCTACACTTTTGCAGCTATGCTTAGAAGTGCTACCTTATCAGCTACGCTTAAAGAAAAAAGATCACACTTTGCAGCTACGCTTTAAAGTGTCACCTTACCAGCTATACTTTCAAGCGTGGCTGTTTCTTCCGCATTGCCCACAATTTGATAGTGTTGCCCTTTCTATTTTTTGTATGAATTTTTTTTCAAGTTTAGTCCTTTCTCATATGCATATCTTTCAATTTACACTCCTTTGGTACACTTCTAAGTGTGATAATATTATTTTGGATATAAATATTTATATGCCACAATTTGTAATTAGGAACACTAATATTGTTTTGCAATGAATAATCTCAAGCATCAAATTAGCTAATAACTAGTTAAAATATATAAATATGCAATATACTTCAAAAGATAGTATTGTCTACATACACATACTTACAAAAAATATTCTAAATATATGTGTACACGTGAATAGTTCAAAAAGTATTCAAACTTTTGCAATAGTTCAATAATTCTTCATTAATCATCCACTTTCACTTCAATGAGATCATATTAACTTGTGGCTATACTTAGAATTTGAGCACCTCTATTCCCCTATACACATTTAAAATGAAAATAATTAACAATCAAAACAAACCAACAAATCAGAATGCAATAGTTTGTCTTAGTTAACTTTAAGAAAACACTAATAATTCACTATAATAAGATCTATGAGTGCAACAATTTGTATCACTGCACATTCAACACCAATACTTACTCTGCACATTCACGTCTTTTCTTGAGTTTTGCCTTCAACATTTCAAAATACCACGGTGTATAAAACGACGGTAATCCAAATCATACATGAAACAACAAGAATTGTGATGTATATGATTCACTGCATGAAATAACAGAGATTCATGAAATATATAACATAACAGATCAATAATCATACAAAAACAAATTTGGAAAATAATTTGGTAAGATAGAACCTAGAAACTGAAGATGAGATTTTATGCACTTGCACGGACAAAATAGAAATTCCTATAAATTAAATGCTTCTTTGACGATGGAATCTTTGTGTTTTTCGTTAAGTAGAAATATGATGGTGTCCTATGGGAGAAAAAAAGGTGATTGAAAATGACGCACATTTTCCTGAGAAGTGTGGTGGCGTGCGCAACAGAGACACCCTAGAAGATCAATGACGAGGGACCATAATGTTTTCATTGAATCTACAGGGAGTGGAATTGAGATACAAAAATGGGAATGTATTGTTGCTCTATATATACGGGGAGGAAAAACATCTTATTGCATCTCAATTCCACACCCTTTATGAATTCTAAGAAACGATCATGCTCTCTCGACACTAATATTCTAGGATTTCTCTGTTCCACATGCCACCATTGTTCTCTGGCAACTGTGCCATCATTTCTATTTCCCCTTTATTCTGCCCATAGGACGCCATCGTCTTGCCATCTAGATACAAACGACATGATTCCAGCGACCAAGAAGTGACAAATTTGGCTGGAATTATTCTTTTTTTTTTCATTGAAGTGCATATGATCAAGAGTACTAAAGCATTTTTCAATGGAGAAAAAAGAATAATTGCTAGTACAATTTATAAACAAAGCAATAGCAATCAAGATTTAAGGATAGTTAATGTGGATCCAAATCGAATAACTCCCATTACAATTTATAAACAAAGCACTAGCAAATCAAGAGTACCAAGGCATTTTTAAAAGAGAAATCAACCATTACCTATGAGAGAGTCTATAACCAGATTGAAGCTGCCATTATAAAATATTAAGAAATCAACGAAAATATCGATAAGGGATTGAAGTTCTATGTAACCCTTCAGAAAGGCGACCATTAACGTGAAACAACAATGTAGTGATTTTGTGATTACAAGAAACATGTAGTGAAGATAAATGATGTAATAGGTAAAGAGGCAGATTTCAGGTCTCAGAGAAATGACAAGAAACATGTAGTGTAAAAACAAGTTTGGATATATACTCAAACATGTCATCCTTATAGTTCTCCACAAACGCCTTACCATTTTCCAAGTCAAAGTTCAGGACCACGTAAAATCGTGAAACTTTTTCTAATAGAAGCACAAGGTGGGATAAAGTTGTGTTATCAACTATTTCCAGAATTTCCAGCACTATATAAACTGATCGTATAGCAAGTACACTGATTCTATACCTGCACACATAAGATCCTAACAAGGAAGCTGTAGCCACATCTACACACAAAAATTAATTATAATGATCTCGTTGCACATGATCAACAAACAACCAAGAAGAACATGAAAACTATCTTCAAAATTTGATAATTTAATAAAGAGAGAGAGAGTGAGTGAGTGAGAGAGAGAGAGAGAGAGAGAGAGAGAGAGAGAGAGAGAGAGAGAGAGAGAGAGAGAGAAACCTTAATGAACCAAAAAATACCTTTTGAAGAATTGGATCATGAGTTGACCCTTAAGAATTCGGAATATTGTGGCCTCTTAGAGCTTGTGCGCTACTTGCATCAACAGGTGAAACAAGGTTACATCCAACAATCCCTGGTATATCTTGAACATTCAATCCAGGGTTGTTTTACAACAATTGACTAAAAAATTGTCGCATTCATCTCTCATTTAATTCATTTCTTCCTTCAGACAACTGATTTCATTAGCATGCTTTTGTTTGATCTTGTTAATTTCTTCATCTTCTTTCACAAAAGTTGTTGTCACTGATATGCCATAGCACTTATATTGTCTAGGCTGCTCCTTCCCAAACACTTCCCTGAAGGCATCACCAGTTGTTTCTCCGTAATTTTGACGATTCTAAAGTTTAGCCTGTTGAGTAAAATTGACATCCATAGTTAACTGTAAGAACTATTTACTTTACGACTAAAATCATCTTATGATTCATTTTTTACCTTCTTTCCAAGCAAACTGTTCCTATAAAGAAATCAAGAACTAAAAAACCTAAAATCTTATCCCACCAAAGAATTCAAAATGAACATATTTAATATATCTTTATACTTCCACAAGAAGAAGAAGAAGAGTAAGAAGATGACATACAATCGAATCACACTTTCCACAATATACGAATTTTAATTCTGAATCAAATACACCAATAATCCTCTTTAAAAAAACTTACTGTTGCAACTTCAATATCAGGCTAAATTTCGTTTCCCGTCTTGGTACGAGTTTTGATAAATATTTCAGACTGTGATGGTTCCTCTTTTTTTCCTTTTGCTACACGTTACCAATTATATCAAAATAATTTTTTTTTTAAAATCAACATTTTCTAATTAAGTATGAAAAAAGGAAATTCGTATGCTGATAAGTATTACTAATGCCACATGTACTCTTGCAAATTTAATCGGTCTCATTGGATGCCTCCACTTTGTTGTTTCATTCTTTCAGAATCACATCAGATATGGCCTTTCATTAAATAAAAAATAAGTTTGGATTGATAAATAAATAAGAAAACAGATATGATGCAAAATATGTCAAAGAGTAGAAATGTACTATTTTAGCTTTAATTAAACAGTTGGGTGTTGCCAATACTCGATCAACTGGCGAAATTGAACTTCTGAAATGTCTTTAGGACGTTTTACTAGCATATCCTCAACAACACTATTTTATCAAAATATATCTCTTTAATCACATGTTTGTGTTGCCTCCAAGCATCACAAAGAGCAGTCATCACCCACTTCTTTCCTTCTATTTGAATTAGGGATTTGGACTATGCAAAATAAAATATATTTAACTTCATTAGTAAAAACAAACATAAAATATTTAATCTAAATATTGATTGTTCTTACATTGATATATTCTCACATGCGCTTTTTAATATCTTTTGGCACCGCATGCCAAGTATTGTACATCAAGTTGATGAATATATGATTCCTTGCAATTGTTCCAATAAAATTGGTTAATTTTAACAATATATTACCAGGGGACCAATTGCTTGTCCTTTATAAAATGTCACCTCCTCCCTTTCTTCCAAATTATTTTAATGAATATTCTTACATGTTGTTTGTCCTCGTTTTTCTGCTTTGATAAACCTAGATTGATGTAACAACCAGGAGAAAAGAAATTTCTTTTGTAATGAGGAATAAATCTTAAAAAATTTAGAACATACCTTTTGTAGTACAATCAATGTCATCTTCCTCGTCTATACCACACTCATCCTTGTTTGCAACTTAGTAGATCTTAATTATCATGTATAGGTAACTAGTCATATGTATAGAAGCAGTAACACTTTCTTGAAAGACATTTGGAACCCAAAGTTAGTGCATAGGAAGCTTAATTCCCTTCTCTTGAATAGACTCGCCAAGCTTAAATAACCTCGAAGTTGTGATGCTAAAAATGAACCTTAAAGTGTTTCAATGAAAGTTAAAACAAGCTATTAACGAATAGAACGGGAATAACAAAAAGTTTAATGCACTATGTATAGGATATATACTTACTGATTCTAATGCTTCCAAGTAGTAATTTAATGTATCTCTCCTTTTGAATATGCATAGGACTCACTTCGACAATCACGATCTTCGGCACTTTCTTCACGTACTTAGTAATTTTAATTGTAACTCGTGATTTGTTTCATTTCAACAATCCCAAAGTAATCAACTCCTTCTAAACACAAAACAAATATTAGTAGAAAATAAAAAAGAACCCCAACTTCGTAATATTGACTCATAAAATCTAATGGTGTTCAAGACATAGAGAAAGAAAAGATCTAAAACCCCAACATGACTTAAATGAAAGAAAATGGACTCACAAAATTGACCATTTTTTTCCACCATGTACTTCAACAATCAGACATTGTAGGTAATTTAATATGTAGTCGAACAACAACTTTCTGACCCTTCAAGCCCCCCTTCTTCACAATAACAGAACAAGTATACCCAAATTGGCCTCAACCCACTTCCTCCCCAATTTAATGCTCACTCACAAATTGCTTAGAAAACCCAAAACTGAGTGTACTGTTAATACTCATATGACCTGTTCATCTAACAATTTCATGTTCTCTAGATTCATCTAAATTGTTCATCTAACAGAGTGAGTCTACTTTTGATAAAATACATATACTAGATTTTTTAGGACAGTACTTCAAACTTCCAAGAGCAAGATCAGGAAGAGAAACAACAAAATAAAACTTTGAATGACAAGTAGGGGACAAATTCTTGAATCTTTAATGTGATATTACATCAGACCCGCGAAAGTATTTAATTATGAAATACATTTCATATTAAATGAACGTCAACTCAAAGATAAATCAAATAAAAGAAACAAACTCATCAGAATAGCTTTCAAACAATCACAATATCACTCTTAAAATGGAAGAAGTGGCAAAAAGAGTACTATGAGGAAAATGACATTACCTTTCTTCGGGCAGTGAACTGGAAAGGGAAGAGCAGGGAGACAATCTTCACCGTGAAACTCAAACACTAACAACATATGAGAATTCCAGGCATAATCTCAGACGCAAACAAATCTTGGGAAAACTCATCTACGAAACGAATTAGAAAATGAACATGCAAGGAAAAACTGGACGATAAGGTATATGCAACCTGGAGAACGAAAATAAGTCTTACCTATCGAAAGATACTTTCAATCAACCAATCAAATGATCAAAATGATCAATAACAAACATGATCTATGTACTCAAAATGGCAGTAAGCTTCAGGATCATAAATAACATACTTCAGTCAGTGTATTTTGATATATTGGCAGAGTTAGTCTACTTTCTTGATAATTTTATAATAGTTAACTTGTCAAAGGATCAGTTCAATGTTGATAGGAAGTATATCTGGGACCAAAAGTAACCTTAGCAGTGATCACACAGGAAAATATTACTAGCCGACACTTGAATGCTTCAAGACTACCAAAAATCTCCAAATGCTGAGCAACTAAAGATGTTGACATGAGTTTGTTACACATGTTAACAAGTAGGTTAGTTAGTGTAGCTAGTATATAAGCTTGTGCTTTCACATTCATTTCCATTCCAACTGAAAACATCAAACTGTGACAATTGTTCTGAACATGAGTCCCACAGTTTCAAGAAGTTCAGCTGAAGCATATATAATATAGGAGTTTGGCTTCAATTACTACACAAGTTGTTTGGGTTAAAAATTTGATCAAAGAATGGAAAGAAACATAAGCGCATGAATATCACCAAAACTGAATGTGTAATATGAAAATGAACATTGATTTGGATATTTATTTTTTAGAACATCATACTCTACCTAGGAATATCCATAAGATGCAACATATGCAGACTGGGATTTTCAAATTCTGTACTTTATAATATAATTTATGTGCTTATTCGAATTCAGCCTAGAAGATGACATCTAGTCTCTCTAAGCATCAGGCTCACATGTTTATTTTTCTATAGATGCTTCCTCCAGGCGATTGTCTCTATCAAAATTGCACATGCAAATTTTTTAACGCCAACAGTACTATCACAGAGGAAGGTGAGGTAGTTGTAAATGAGCTTCTCTAGTGCAGAGTTTTTCTTTTGGAGGTTTAGTTGCTTTATCTTCTTTAATTGAGCTGAATTGTTGAACTTTCATTTTGCAGATCATAAATCATGCGGTATGGATATGAATGCTATATCCTCTAGTTTTAATAATCCATCTTTATCATTTTGCGGGAAGAAATGCCAAGAGGTATTTCTATTATTTTGTATGTGAGTTCTCCTATATGATGGCATATTAAGAATCTCTAAAAATTATCAACCTTCATTGTTCACTATTTTCCTATTATTTTGCAAATTCTAATGAAGGTAACTGTTATTTTACCTTCATATTAAACAAATAGCATTTGGCATAAAGTCCATTCATGTGTTGAAAAAAGCAGTCAAAGATGAGAATCAAAATTATGCAACTAATTGCATAGCCAATCAAAAAAATAAAGGAAGAAATTGGTCGAAAAGACTTCAAGGACTATAAAACGGATCCAACTGAAAGGTTGTGGTCTTTAAAAGATCTGCTAGTAAAATATGATGCAGATACAGCCAAAAAACGCAAAATTTTGGACTTCAACCCTGAAATAATATAAGAATCCCAGAGTCAGCTTTCAGTCGGAATAATTTCTTTAATTCTTCATGACACACTATTTTCAATGAACCACGTATACTCTAATTGGCCTTAGCATTGTAATGTGCATATTTGTGATCTGAAGTTTGATATCATCGTAGAAGATCTCGCTTAAAGGAGTCTGTATTTGTAACCTCTATTTGTAGTCATCTAATTCCTTATAATAATTGTTGCAGCATGTAAGCTTTGATTTTCTAATTAGCTTGGGCCAAGGATACCTCGTGGTACCAATTCTACATGTGACACATGTTAAGGGACATTCCAAGAGAAAGATCAGGAAGATAAACAACAGAACAACAATTTGAATGACAAGCAGGGGAACAACAACTATGAATACAAACTCTTGAATCTTTAAAGCGATATTACATCAAATAGTCACAATATCACTCTTAAAATAGAAACAGAGGTGAAAAGATTACTATGAGAAAAATGACATTACCTTTCTATGGGCACTAAACTTGAAAGGGAAGAGCAGGGAAATGATCTTCACCGCGAAACTCGGACACTGACGAAAGCTGAGAATTCCGGGCAAAATGTCAGACTCGAACAAATCTTGGGATAACTGATCTGAAAAACAAATTAGAAAATGTGATACTCTTATTGACACTGAACTCTTCCTGCCTTCAATGTGTTTCTATATATATATTTTAACTATTTTCTTCAACTGGTCTAAATATTTTTTCTCAAATAAATCCAAACCTTTTTCCAACCCCCAAGAGTGAAAAAGAGGTTTATATTTGAAGGCTAATACGAGCTACACTCCCAAAAATCAACTAATGAAGCTATAATACTAGCCATACTCCCAAAAATCGTATAAGAACACAAGAATCCAAACCCTAAAGCTAAAATTTAGACTTTCAAAATAGAAGTTCTTACTTGATAAACCCTATTCCAACAAAAGTAGTCTGAAATCTTTTTCTTCAATGAGAAATTGGAGAGAAAAGTGTGACAGAGTGACTATTTAACTTCATTTCATTATCTTTCCAACAACCCCAAATTATCCGATTCCTTCTAAACAAACACACAAAAAAAAAAAGAAACAACCACTTCAGCTTACAGGTAGACAATTTTAATACATATCGGAAAAGAGAATCGAACTTACTCTTCAAGAAATCATTATCGAGATGACTTGAACTAACAGTGGCTTTAAATCTTTAACTCATCATCTCAATTCTTCTATAACTTCAACTCTTCAGGGTGTTGTTCTCACAAATCGCAGAAGAGAATCCGTTTTCACATCTCTTTCACTTCTCTTCTCCAGTTGTTCATCATCTCTTTCTTTGTTCAGTGAAAGAACGTTGTTCATTGAAAGATGAAAGTCAGAAAGTGGAATGTGAAGTCAAAGGGTAAAGCTGAAAAAGATAATGTTTTATGATTTATTAACGTTTTTTTGCCAATAAAAATGGGAGGGAGAGTTAAAAACATTGGAGGGAATATAATACTTTTGTGAAAAATTTTAAGGCAACACGTATAAGGTATTGTTTTTTCAATTAGATGTTCAACACCATATTTTAGTATTCAACATGATAAAAAGACTAGAATAAATATCATTGCACAATTCAATACTAGATCATAGCTTAAAATAAGATGCCTAGGTCCATTCACCTTCTAACATAGATCATCTCCTCAAGACTAGCGTGAAAGACTACAATCATCTTAATTTATTCATGATTTGTGTAACAACATCAATTGAATCAGTCACACTCCAATTTACATCAAGATCAAACGTAGGGTTAAGGGTTAAGGATCATGCTCTTCAATTTAGGTCAAACCATCACAAATTAATATAATCAAGTTGAAATAAATTTTAATGTATCTATTATATACTAAAGAAACCATAAACAATTCAATGCATAACATCAAATTCGTAATTGAGTGAAACCCACTATAAAACCTAACTTTGTAACTCAATTTTGAAGGAAACCTTTGACGAAAGAGTCTCAACGGTGAATTAGATCCCATAACTAACCGTTTGATGAAGATTTGATGGTGAAATCGTCTCTTTTTAGCCCCCAAAACCTCCCCCTAGCTTGTCTTCAATGGTGTCTTCAAATAGAGAGAGAAAGAAGATAGAAGGAAGAGAATTTATTTTGTGAATTCTTTTTAGATTAATGAAGGTTGGGGTCTTTATATGGGGTTAAATTAGTTAATTAATCTTTCTTTAATCCCTAAACTTTATTTAAAACGTGCAAAAAAGTTGCAGACCCCATCGAGAAGACAACAATCGATGGATCGTTGGTCCATCGACAGGCAGCCCTGCCTCCGGATGCACAACAATAATTTCGATAAGAGACTGTTGCAGGCGGGGGCTTTTGACATTTTTCTAAGAGTTGGTCTACGGTTGGCAATGACGTCCCATCGACCCATACACAGATCGTCGCTTAGATCTCATTGAGGCACACTGCCTAGACAGTGTTGACATCAACTTGCAAGTGTCCTCCTCAAAGGCATTTGGTTGGTCCTTGGGGAGTCGTACTCAAGCGTTTCGACCAAGAATCACTTTAAGCACATGTTATACACCTTTTCACCTAATTTCATGAATTCTTGACTCCTAAAAGCTAGTTAATTAGGCTAAGTGATGTTAGTACCCCTTAGAAATAGTTTCTGAATGTAATGGACATTCTTGGACGTTTTGGTTCCTAAACTTTCTAAATGACCTATATTCATTATAATAGGTCTTAAAACAGTGTTTAGACCCCATGGTACCTATGTTAGGCTTTAATATTTATCTTGGACTTTCAAAGTGTTACATTATTCCCCCTTTAGGAACATTTGTCTCCTAATGACACTAAATTCCTTTGAAGGGAGGAATGGAATCAAGACTAGCAGCCCAACCAATCAACAATATCAAATCAACATAAATCATATCATTTCAACAAGGCAATATCAAAATTCCTATTACCACACATAAGTCTAAAATACTTCATCATGAGACATTTCCTCCTCACAACACACATGAGCTCAACATACATTACATGAGTCAATTAGCACAAAGTTAACTTATCAATGCTTTACATATCTTTTCACTAAGACTCACCATGTCAAAATGCACAAGATAACTCAAACAAGACAAAGAGAAAAATTTCAAGTTCAAATGCATAAGTTTACAGTAATTAACTGTAAAGGTTATGCAAAAATCCACATTTTGCATGACTTCATGAAAAACCAAAACAACTTCAATTTTAGTTATTATTTTCAATATTATTAAAAACTACTAACCTTAGTTATCAAATAAATGAGCGTAACGGTACTTCATGTCGGCCTCGGCCTCCCATGTTGCACCTTCAACTAGGTGATTCTTCCATAACATTTTTACAAAAACCACCTCTTTATTCCTTAACTTCTTGACTTGCCTATCAAGAATTTGAACCGGAACTTCCTCAAAAGAGAGGTTATCCTTGACATCAAGACCCTGAATAGGATTAATGGACACTTGGGATCAACGATACATTTTCAACATAGACACATGGAAAACCGGATAATCCGAAGCCAATTCACTAGGAATTTTCATTTCATAGGCAACCTTACTAACCTTTTGCAAGATTTCATAAGGACCTACATAACGAGGAATCAACTTCCCTTTATTTCCAAATCTAACTACCCCTTTCATTGGTGAAATTTTGCAATATACCTTATCACCTTTATCAAACTCCAAATCCCTTCTCCCCTTTCATTGGTGAAATTTTCAACTACACCTTATCACCTTTTCAAACTCTAATCCCTTCTCCCATGATCGGTATAGGACTTTTGCCGATTATAGGCCGTTTGCAACCATTTACTTATGTTATGAACCTTTTCCAAAGTCTTATAAACCAAATGGGGACCAAGAAGAGAAGGCTCATCCACTTTAAACCATCCAATAGGAGAGCTACACCTTCTACCATAGAATACTTCATAGGGAGTCATGGAAATGGATGAATGAAACTATTATTATAAGCAGACTCCACTAAAGAAAATGCTTATCCTATTTCCCTTTAAGATCAATAATGCAAGCCCTAATCATATCCTCAAGGGTTTGAATAGTATGCTCCGCTTGACCATCCATTTGGACATGAAAAGCAGTACTCAACTTCACCTTGGTACCCAATCTTTTTTGGAATGACCCCCGAAACCTAGATGTGAATTGTGCACCCCGATCTGATATAATAGATAATGGAATACAATGGCGACACACAATCTCATCTATGAGGATCCTAGCATAATCTTCTGCCAAATAGATAGACTTGACAGAAATAAAGTGAGCGGACTTGGTCAACCTATCCACAACCACCCATATAGAATCATATTGCCTTTGAGTCTGAGGCAAACACACTACAAAATCCATATCGATGCCTTCCCACTTCCAAGTAGGAACTTGGATTTTTTGTAGAAAGCCACCCGCCTTTGATTTTCGGCTTTTACTTGTTGGAAATTAGAACACTTTGCGACAACCTCTGCTATGCCCTTCTTCATTCCTTCCCACCAATTAATTTCCCTAAGGTCATGGTACATTTTTGTCAAACTCGAATGAATTGAGTAGCGGGACCCTTGGGTTTCTTCTAGGATCCGGTCCCTCAACCCATCTACCAAGGGAACACATAATATCCCTTTGCACCTTAAAATACCATCCACCCTAGGGAAAATGTCTCGTTAAGATTGCGGAGGACCATTTCCTTAAACTCTATCAATGATTTGTCAAGGTGTTGCTTGGACTTCAGCTCAACTACTAATGATGAGTCGGAGTTATCATGGACCATAAAATCACCATGCGCGGAATCTTCTAATTTCATCCCCAACTTAGACAACCTATGAACATCCCTTACTAGGTCTTTTTTGGCTTCATTAATGTGGGATACACTATCCATAGTCATACGACATAGGGCATGGGCAACCACATTAACCTTGTCAGGGTGATAGGGGACACTCATGTCATAATCTTTCAACAATTCTAACCATCTTCTTTGTCAAAGAATCAACTCCTTTTGAGTATACACATACTGGAGACACTTATGGTCGGTAAAGACATCAACATGAACACCATACAAGTAATGCCTCCATATTTTCAAGGCAAACACCATGAACGCTAACTCAAGGTAATGAGTTTGATAGTTTCACTCATGTACCTTAAGTTGCCTAGAAGCATAGACTATTACCTTCCACGTTTCATAAGCACACACCCCTAACCCACACGGGATGCGTCACAATACACAACAAAACCCTTTGTACCCTCCAGTAAGGTCAACACTGGAGCGGAAGTAAGCCTATCTTTTAACATTTGAAAACTTCTCTCAAATGCCTCCGACCACTCAAAATTCTTACACTTTTGGGTCAGAGTAGTCAAGGAAGATACAATGGATGCAAAACCATCCACGAACCTCCGATAATAACCTGCTAAACCCAAGAAACTCCTAATATGAGTTGGGGTCAAAGGTCTAGGCCAATTTTTCACCGCCTTCGTTTTCCTTGACTCAACCTCAACTCCTTCACTAGAGATTATATGACCAAGAAATGTCACCAACCTCAACCAAAACTCACAATTGTTACATTTGGCAAACAATTGATGTTCTTGAACGGTTTGCAATACAACCCTCAAATGACCCATATGATCACCTTGATTCTTCGAATGTACAAAGATGTCGTCAATGAAGCCAATGACAAATGAATCTAGGTTATTTCGAAACACTCTATTCATTAGGTCCATAAACACCACCGGAGAATTAGTGAGACCAAAAGACATTATTAAGAACTCAGAATGACCATATCTAGTTTGGAATGCCATTTTTGGTATATCCTTACCTCTCACCCTAAGTTGGTGATACCCCAAGCTGAAGTCAATTTTTGAAAAGTAGCTTGCCCCTTTAAGTTGGTCAGACAAGTCGTCGATCCAATAAAGAGGATACTTTTTCTTAATTGTGACTTTATTGAGTTGCGGTGGTCAATACACATTCTTAAGGAACCATCTTTATTATTGACAAACAAAACCGGAGCACCCCATGGAGAATTACTAGGTCTTATGAAGCCTTTGTTTAGTAAATCTTTTAGTTGAGCCTTCAACTCTTTCAATTTGGTCGGAGCCATCCGATAAGGAGGAATTGAAATGGGATTTGTATTCGGTAGCAAATCGATATCAAAATCAATTTCTTATTCGGGAGGAATACCGGGAAGGTCATTAGGAAAAACCTCAAGAAATTAACTCACTAAGGGGACCGAATCAATGGGAGGAATTTCGGAGTCTAGATCTTGGAATCTTACAATATGGTATAAACAACCATTTGAGATCATTTTGTATGCTTTTAGACAAGAGATAATACAACCTCTAGGTATAGAATTTCCCCCTTTCCACTCAACAACAGGTTCATTTGGAAAGTTAAACTCACTACTCTTGTCCTACAATAAATGAAGGCAAAACATGCATTCAACCAATCCATACCTAATATATTATCAAAGTCAAGCCTTTCAAGTTCTACTAGGTCAACATAAGAAAATCAATTGGGCAACATTACAGGACAATTTTTATACACTCTTTTTGCAACAACCGACTCACCCATCGGATTAGATACTATAAAAGGTTCATGCAATATGTTGGGCAAGATTTCAAACTTGTTGGCTACTAGAGGAGTAATAAAGGATAAAGTAGAACCAGAATCAAGTAAAACATATACATCAATAGAGAAGACTTTCAACATACTAGTAACCACGTCGAAACAAGTCTTTTGCTCACCCCTAGATCATAGACCATATAAGTTGTTCTTCTTTGGAACCTCATTAGATTAACTTGCTTGAGCTTGACCACTACCCTTGTCTTGACTCCTCACATTTGTTCAATCCCTGACCTTGTTCTCACTCTTGCCACAACCAAAACAATTATCCGCCCCCTTAAGGCAATCACCATAGTACTTCTTGCCACACTTTCCACAAATTGGCTTCTCGGTTGGTGAATTAGTTCCTTTTCCCTTCTTGAACATAGTGTTAGACACCCTATCACCACTAGCCTTTGGGAACTTGGAATAGACTTGACTTGAAACCCGCTTCTTAAATATAGGCTTGTCTTGTATCTCAAGCCTATTCTTTTAAGAGCCTCCATCAAAAGATCTTTCCCTCTTAGAATCATTACTCTTCCTCCTAGCCTTGCCTATTCTAAATGCTTGGCATGTACCATCAGACGAGAAATATTCATGTTGTCTTGTATCATAGCCGAATGACACTCCTCTTACAAATCATCTAACACCCCGTGACAAAATGACTCATTTCATCTCTAGGATCGAAAAGCAAAGAAGGAACATATTTTGAAAAATTTATGAATTTCAAAGATTATTCATGAACACTCATACCTCCTTGGGAAGGTTGATTAAATCCACCACCTTAGCCTCCCTCATCTCTCTAGGAACGAACCAATCTATAAAAGTATTCTTGAAAATCTCCCAAGTCAAAGGACCACATCTCAAAGGCCTATTATTCCTTCATTTCACAAACCATGCTTGAGCCACGTCCTTAAGTTGATAAGTGGCCAACTAAGACTTTTGACTTATGGACAACCCCATAGCCAAAAGTAACTTATAGACCTCATCGATGAATTCTTGGGGGTCTTTCTCAACCTTAGACAGGTAGTGGAAGTAGTGACTTATTGATGAGAATGGGGTACAACCTCCCGTTGGTTTGGACCGTCATAGCTTGGGCTTGAGTCATGGCCGTTTGTGCTTGAGTGGTGATAACTTAGTCCATTTGAAGAAGAGAGGTCCTTATATTCTAATCCGTCAAAGGAGTAGGATTGGCCGGTGCTTGCTCCATGTTAGCATCTTCTTCAAGTGGATGAACTTGATCACCATGGGGAGGAGCTCCTGCAATGGCAATTTCCTCTTCAAGTCTTCATGTCGCGTTCCTTCTTGTGTTCATTCTTCCTATAATCACAACACTAGATTAGATGAGAAAGCACACCATAAGTATTCTCTAATGGTACGATATAAGATTTCCAAATAAATGAGAGTTTCCTAGGCATCATGTAGGTTCTCATTCTTAAGTGTGGCGCGCTTCACAATTATGAACATGAACTTACATAGACCTGGTAGAGAGAGACCTAAACTCTAAGGTAATTCAACCTCATGCTCTACTACCAAGTTTGTCACATCAGAGTTTACCCTTAGACATAACTGGCATCATCGTCCTCTCATAGGACTATGACTAGCCTCTTATCTTACATCATCACATTCAAAAGTCGAATTTAGAGAAAAATTAAAAAACTCTTTATTACATCTACTTGGAGGTTTACATAGACCTCTACATACACGTAATAAGATACATATCGAGTATACATAGACCCTTCATATAGGAAGGTTACATAGCCTTTTACTTTTATTGCACATACATATATGAGTAAAATAAAACATAGTCTTAAGGATTGCTTCAATCTCATACCATCTAAAGATCATAACGATTTGGGCATAGCCCTACATAAATGTAAATAAGACACATATAGGCTTATACAAATCGTACTGAAATGAAAAGAGATAGAACATAAGAGTCTTAAGGATAAAACAACATAGGCTCGATATTGGCATCGCCCTCCGACAATGCGGACCCACCCCTACTCGGATGATTAAGGATCTAAGCCTTCTTGAAGTCGCCTTCCAAAACACCTCAACGACCGGAACCTAAATTATTGAGGAAAAAGGGAAGAAAATGGGGTTAGAACTCCCCATGTACTAAGTATGAGACCATATGCACATATATTTATAAAACATGCTAATAAAAGGACTTTCTATAAGTATGCATCTTTCTTTAAAACTTATATGCATATTCAACAAAAGCACACCACACAATAATTCACATTTATTATGTCATAGACATGATCATCATTATATCACAAACATCAAGTCTAGTTCAACCAAACATTTCCACTACTCAAGTAGAAGCATATTCAAGTAACTTTACATCCAAGTCATATTAAACAATAAGCATGAATAAGAGTACAGTTCATTATAGCAAAGCAACACAATTACCCATGAACCTCTATAAAGTCAACAAGTGTAATAATTAAGCAAAGACCCATAACCTTACTAAATCAAATAACCCAATAAGAATCATGACTAACACCCTACTTCATATAACATGACATTTAGATATATCTTTCATCTTACTATAACAATATAAACCATCACTTACTAATAATTGAACTAGTCAACATATAGTATCAATAATGTGAAATTCCTTCATATACATATTAGAAATCATCATAGACATAAACATACATAAGAACATCCTCCTAAGACTCCCCTCAAGGCTAACTAGTACAATGCTTAGGTAGAGTCCCATACCTCTACCTAGACTAAGCTAGACCCCTTTCGGTTATCCTAGTTAGATTTCAATTCATTAATTCATTATAACTTTTGGAAAAATCTTGCGTTAACCGACATAGACCACATGATCTAGTGTGGAATCTGGTGTCATACAACCCTACACCGAAAGAAGGGGGACTACTTGTCAAGGTAGTACAAAAACATAAAACATAGCAATTACGTGGATCCACTAGCTAGTATTCCTATAGGTGTGACATAGTTCAAGAACTAGGAGATATAGTTGGGACCCTCTTTATGCTCCATGCATTGTAGACTTCAATTTCAAGAATACTTTAGTCCTCCTACCTTCCCTATGTGGGAAGGGATACTCCTCAATCTAGTTCAATCGATGCTAAGATAGAGTCCCTTTTTAAAATGTCTTGAAGCCTTGAATTATCAATCATAGCATAGTTTAGGTCATAGGGTCTACCCGTTGTATAATCATCATTACAATAGCTCAATAAGAATTGTATAAGTATAAGTGAGGTTAACACATTAGCATTTCACATCATAATAAGGCACATTGATAGTTATCACCATCCTTATACAACATACACCTTAATCATCCTCACAACATACTCAAGACATTTCAATTCAAAATCATACCATCCTATCAATCCTAATACAAGGCATACTCCAATATAACTTCACGACTTAATCACAATTAATCACAATTTAAGTAAAGAAAAAGATTCTAAGACTTACCAAGTTTTCCTCATAGTTCATCATTTAGGCCTTACGATAAAACCTCAATTCAATCTAATTTAGATTTTCAACACCATATTTCAATATTAAACATGATAACAAGACTAGAATAAACTCCATAGCACAATCAATACTAGATTATAGCTTAAAATAAGATGCCTAGGTCAATTCACGTTCTAACCTAGATCATCTCCTCAAAACTAGCATGAAAGACTACAATTTATCTTAATTTGTACATGATTTGCGTAACAACATAATCTAATAGTGATTTAACTAATAATCAATTCAATTGAATCAGTCACAATCCAATTTACATCAAGATCAAACGTAGGGTTAAGGGTTAAGGATCATGCTCTGCAATTTAGATCAATACATCACAAATTAGTATAATCAAGTTAAAATATATGTTAATCTATCAGTTATAACCTAAAGAAACCATAAACAGCTAAGTTCATAACATTAAATTTGTAATTGAGTGAAACCCACTTGAAAACCCAACTTTTGAAATCCATTTTAAGGAACCCTTTGAGGAAAGAGTCTAAAAGGTGAATTAAATCCCATACCTTAACATTTTATGAATATTCTTCCCTTTCCATCCCCCAAAACCTCCCCTAGCTTTTGTTTAATGATGTCTTCAAATTAAGAGACAAAAAAGAGAGTTTATTTTGTAAGTTCTGTTTATATTAATGAGGGTCAGGGTCTTTATATGGGGGGTTAAATTATTCAATTAATATTCCTTTAATCCCTAAATAACCCCTAAACCCCTTAGTTATTTTAATGAACTTAATTTAAAATGTGCAGAAAAGTTGCAGACCCCATCGACAAGACCACGATCGACGGATCGTTGGTCCATTGATGGGTAGGCCTTCCTCCGTGCTGCACAACCGTAATTTCGGTCAGATACTAGTGCAAGAGGGGGATTTCTCCATTTTTCTAAGTGTTGGTC
This sequence comes from Solanum peruvianum, assembly GCA_027705065.1. Classification (NCBI taxonomy): domain Eukaryota; kingdom Viridiplantae; phylum Streptophyta; class Magnoliopsida; order Solanales; family Solanaceae; genus Solanum; species Solanum peruvianum. The sequence continues at coordinate 42,306,235 of JAKWJD010001762.1, forward strand.
GATGGTTGGCAATGACGCCCCGTCGATCCATTCACAGATCGTTGCATGCATCTCGTCGATGCACACTGCCTAGAGAGTGTTGACATCAACTTGCAAGGTCCTCCTCAAGGGCCCTTGGTTGGTCCTTGGGGAGTCATACCCGGACGTTTCAATCACGAATCACCTTAAATCACATGTTATACACACTTCCTCCTAATTTCATGAATTTCTGACTTTTATAATCTAGTTAAATAGGCTAAGACATGCTAGTATCCCTTAGAACTAGTTTCCGAACGTCATGGACGTTCTTGGCATTTTTGGTTCCTATACTTCCTAAATCACCTATATTTATCAAGAAAGGTCTCAAAAAGTGTTTAGACCCGGTGGTACCTATGTTAGGCTTTAAGACTCGTCTTGAATTTTCGAAGTGTTACAACTCTACTATTTCAAGATCAAACATCACATTGGATCCTAGACTTATCATGAGATGGCATATTCTCTTATCACATAACTCTTATCACAACTATGTTTCAGAACAATGCAAATGACATGTTTAAACAAATAATGAGGCAATAACCATTTTGATAACAAGGTACAATTCACAACAATGCAACCGTAATACAACATCAAGAAATAAGCAATAAGCCTCCAATTCATTCTCAAATATCACCCAAGCAAATATAAAAATTTCATATGCTTAACAAGGGTTTAGAAATCCATTTGCCAAAGATAGTCAAACAATCACTCTGGACTTGAGCATTCATTGTTTGTTGAGTTTCCAAACCAATGCAATCTATCCAAATATTTAATCTTGATAAGATTTCGAAACTAACAACACCCATACTACTATAGCTTTAGTATAGACTCAAAAACTCACCCCAAATCTATAATCACGTTCTTAAATCTTGATGTCAATTAACGTGTCAACTCTTTCAAAAAAATTTATAAAAACCGATGGTTAATTAGAATTTCTCCAATGTTAATAATCTAATAGTATTTGTATATTACAAATACATTATCTATTTTAATATATAAAACTTAAGTCATATTGTGATAATCAAATTCAAAATTTTAAAATTATATACTCCAAAATGCCGACAGTGCACTAATTTACCTTTCGTTTCTTTGCCGGCAAGATACGTAGTGCTTTCTTTATAGTTCTCCGCGCAGGTCTTATCCCATTTTCTTTTTCATAAATAATTAGGGATTAAAATGACAAGCCCTACTACTTATTTATTATATATAGTCTAAATAGTATAGAATCTTAATTAAATTTCATATTTGGCCCATAAAATAATAACTTAATTAATTATTTTCAATGAATACCCATGATTTAAATAAGTGTAATTAAATAAATAGTTCTTACTTCCAAAAATTAAATTTCGGGTCAATACACTCAACAAACCAACGGATGGTTTTTCACCATTAAGCCAAAGAAAAGTTTCAGTGTCCATTAAAAATTTTGTAACCTTTAATACATTGTGTCACTCATTATCCTCCCTTATACCTTGTAACTTATGTAAATCCTAAAACCATTACTTTTGTTATTTACTATTTCATTATCTTCCTATTCATTTCTAGGAAGATTCTTGTAATATAAATAGTGGTGGTCTTCATTTAGTTGATATACACAACACACAGAGAAAATATAGAGTGAAAGAGCTAGTCAAAAAGAGAGTTCTTATTAGTTGAAGGGAGGTGTTCTTGTTTGTGGAGCTTTGGATTCAACTATTGTCCAAGGTTTTTGAGTTATACTTTGTGAAGGTTGTTGTATCTTTGAAGGGACAAGTCAAAGAGGATACTTTTACACCGGTGAAAACATTTGTTGTAGTGGGCTTGAATCAGGAGAACGAGACATTCACACCTCAACATGAAAAGATTTTATTTATTCATTTCATTTTCAATTGTAATCTTGTAATTTTTGTTATCTTGCAAGTTTCTCTAACAGTTACACTATATATATGTTATCAAGATATATAAGTTAATCCTTCACAAATGGAGTAAAGGAAATAGAGGTTTTATATTCGGGGAAATGGATTACATGCATGGATGATATTGATTCCTGAGTGAGAGTGTGCTTGTTTGAAAAGTCATTAAATGATATTCAATTGATTAACTTGAGTGTATTGAATCTTTGTTGGCGTGAGAGACACTTGTTGTATGAGTATAGGTGATACAGAATAATGCTTATGTTGTTAAAAGCGTTGGTTGCAAAAAGTTGTCAAAACATGCTATTATGAAGGATGAATAAGTCTTTGGGAGTTGATAGTGGATCCACAATCCAATGGAGCGAGTCTAGGTCTAGGAGTATTGAGTAGTTGTTTGAGGAAGAACAAAGCTTTAAGTGTGGGGTAGTGATCTTGGACATATATTTTATGCCCATAATGCTAATTATGCCCACATGTAAGCCAAGTTTAAATTCAATATGTATATATTTAGAGTCATATCGAATCAGTTGCATATTTATGAGCTAACCAACATGATTTGTTGTGTAGGTAAGATTAATGGGGGAAACAACCATAAAAGGGGAAAAAGGAAGGAGTCTGAGAATTCGAGTCAAAAGTGAGCAAGGAAGAAGCTGAAGAAAATGCGCCAACACATTTGCGTGTTTCCTCCGCGTCGCAGAGAGGGAGTAGAATATAGATAATGAGAATTAAATTCGAGACATAATGCCTTGTGTTTCTCGCGCGTCATTCAAAAGGCAAAAATATCTTGGACGAGAATCTGAAGGTCAGTGCGTATCGCGCGCCTGAGGTCCAGAATTGACCGTTTCAAATTTTAGTATAAATAGGGTTTTATTTTATTTTATGAAAGAATTCCTTTTCAAATTTTGAAGAATGAAGATTTGGAAAACGTATTTTGAAGCTTTTAGGGTTAATTTCTCGTTATCTTTTGCTTTCAATCATTGTGATTATTCCTAACTATTGTATGATTAATTTATGGACTATAAGTAGCTATATACCCTAGTTCTAGGGTTGTGGCTACAAGATGAATGTGATCTTTTGATTTTGTTATTGGGTTTGTTATTGACTATCATATAAATATCTCCTATTTTCTAATTCTTTACATTTCATGCTTGATCACCATATAAATAAATCTGTTATCCGAATTGAACTCGGGAGATGAATAAGAGATAGAACGTGGGGATAGGGATCTTGTTAAACTCTAAATAGCTAGGACTAATTCGTCTCTAGCATAAGGATATACCTAGAGACCTCGCTTGGGTCACCATAGAATGATAACTTAATGCTCAGCGTTTAATCGTTATATCCCCTCTCAACATTGTAGTTAGGGTGTTAAATATTATAGGCGATTACAGCTTGAGAGACTATGATCATAAATCTAACCCTCTGATTCAGTGATTCGATAGTTCATAACTACCCATTTAAACAATCTTGACTGCATGATTCTTGATAAAAGTTGTAGCCCTGGATCTTTAATCATTGTTAGAAACCGTAAAACCAGAATTGAACTCTTTACATTTTGTTGTATGTAGAATTAGAAAATACAGACTCTTGAAAACTGGAATATACATCTATGTTTAAATGCAAGTAAGGAGAATTGATAATCTCTAATCGTAAGTCACTGTGGGTATGAAACTTGACTCTCATAAAGATACACACTATTACTTGTACAATCACGTGCTCTTGCGTGTGCAATTTGACTGCAACAGGTCCCGTGTTACATCAAGGGGTAGCGTCGGAGCGTGACATTATTATTCTCAGAGTTGAAGTTTGACATTTGATCTTCAGCCTCAATCTATTATTTGGGATTTTTATCCTTAATGAGTTGATACATATCGGCTATATCCTAATGTTTCTTTGGGATGCTATCGAGGGTTCAAGGTTGGGCTACACACTCTCCGACTCTTGATTCACGTGAAAATGTTCTCACTAGTTTTAGGTAGTGTGCGCACATGTAAGGCTTATGAGGGTCCTTTTGCTTTTTTACTTAAACTTGCACGTGAATGTAACTTCTGGGCTTATGGGGGTCTTAGTTAGGTTTTAGTTAGATATTTACATACTTCATTTCCATTCTCTCTACAGCCAATGTACCTTTTTGTTAGAATTCCTCTTTTCATATTGCCTTTACTTTTCTTGCTCAAGTAGCCAATGATTTCTACTAAGTACCCATTGTATCGGTATTCATGCTACACTTTATATATGTTTTGTAATGCATATCCGAGCACCAGCTACCAACATTGAGTTCAAACCAACAATCGACATATTTGGAGGCAAGGGTGAGCACATGATGTCCTGGATCATACATGTCTCCATCTGTTTTAGCTGAGTAGGCTTTTGTAATTTGAGACAAGCCTATCTGTTTTGATCCACTTTTGGTACTTGTACACTCTTTGTTAGCAGCTCTTTACTTGTGACTTCTAGGTTCTCGAAGTGATCTTTGATTTTGTATTTATGACATGCTTCCACTTATTTCATCTGCTAATTTTGTTAGGTTGTTTATTTTTACTTTGTTTCTACGCTTATATTTGTTATTTGCAATCTTGATTTGCTTACCTACTTGTGGGTTACAGAAGGGACATGATTCAACAAATCCAATGTAACCCAAAAGAGGCTTAAATTCCTATATGACTTGAAAGAGGCACAAAAATAATGACATGAAAAATTCGTTTCATGTATTATTGAAAATGATTTTAAAATAAATAAGTGTGATAAGTGTATATATCATTGGAACAATTCACATGCCTTTATTTTTGTTTATATATTATGATATATTGATATTTCTTTAACATTAATGTTATTGGAGAAACAAAACATATTCTTTGGTGAGGCAACTTTTTATACTATACGTGTGATAGAATTTTTCTTGACTAGTCACATTTTGTTGAGAATTTAAAAAGCATCTTCATTATCTAAATTAAAACATTGTAACTAATGAAGATCGATACATACCTAGAGCTTGTAGTTATTTCTGAATTCTCACATTACCTGTCATGTATATGACTTACACTATGTTTAATGTTAATCCTTCACAAATGGAGTAAAGGCAATAGAGGTTTTATATCCACGCAATTGGATATGAATTCTGAGGCCAAACAGGTTATAATAGAATTTCTACTGGAGTAAAGGGAGTTTCTAAATGATCAATGAAGATTGGATAATTTTTGAAAATGAATGCTCAAATTGCATGATTTACCATGGTCCATAAATTGTTTAATAAAACCTATAAGAAGTATATGAGGAAATATAATGGTTTGTTGTGGTCTACTATGACAAAATAAAAGTAAACAGACTTCTGTATGTTCTAATATTTCCAAGAAACTTTGGGATATATTCATATATGAAGATAATTAGGAGTAATTGCGTTAAGAACTAATCCAGAAGAAATCGTTCGCAAACATAATTGGCTTAAATTTTTCAATTTACCAATAAACAAGAACTCAATCACAGGCCACCATAACATAAACTAAGACTAAAATTATAAGCAAGCATAAGTCAAAAACTTGAACCAATGCTTATATTCTGTCTTTACGGATTTGCGATCAACTGCCTACTCAGTCAGGAGGAATAAACAAGTTGAATATGATGCCTCAGGCATAGGCTTTTCCTTTTACGAAATCTAGCAACTCACAACCATCTGGTAGAGAAATGAAATTCGTTAGCAAGTACATAATAAGCACTCAAACATCATCACAAGGACCACATAAGGCGTTTGAGTAGTGAATAGAAAGCAACACACGATGTGCATGCTGAACACATGTTACGGTTGAAAGTTTAACCCTATCATGAACAAAAGCCAATTATTTAAATGAATGATAGGGAGGTGGACTTACTAGCCACTATGTTTCTAGCCATGCACTACTATCTATCCAAAATCAAATGGAGAAACAAATAAATGCAAGGACAGAGGTAGTTAGAAGAGCACCTCTACTAGAGAAGAGCCTTGAGCATTTCTGCTACAATGCCACAAATATTACTTCCATCAGGCCTAGACAGTAACACGTTGAGACCACCTGTTATTCCAGGGCTATCATTATCGTCTGGTAGCAACAATGAGCCTGATAATGAGATGATGTCATATTGACCCTGCATATAAAGAATAACATCAAGCTCGATGTAATACACTGTATTAAAATAAGGGCATATATGTCATTTAGTTTTACTAAAAAAAATCAGATAATTAAAAAAAAAGAAAAAAAAAAGGCTGAAAGCCCTAACAGAAGCAGCAGAATTTACTGCAACTTCAGGGATAAAAAAAAATATATGACTTTCTGGCTCTACGCTGAGCAAGGAGAAAATAAATTAAAAATTTCAAGCCTCAGTTCTCAAACTAAAGAGAGAAGTGGAAGAAAAAGAAGAAAGAGAAGAAGGTAAGTTTCTTAACTTAGTTTAAAGGTTGAATTCTTATCTTTCATCACTATAAGATTGAAAATTGGGAAGTTAAGAAACATGGGTTTAGTAGAAATAGAGAAAATTTATTTCATTCTTATGAAAAAAATGAATATAGTCAATGATTTGAACAAGAAACTTTGGTTTTTGGACTTATATGCAATAAAAATAATTAGGCAGTAAGGATAGGTTGATCTTTCTACAGTGAGAATTGACCAAGAAAAGACTATTTTGTGTGATTAAAGCACTAATTAAGTGATTGGGTAGATTTTGAATCAATCATGAAACCTCTAGGGCTGGCTTTTTGTTGATGTAGTATGAATTACCTAAACGAAGGACTTAACACGAAATTGTTATGAATGTGTTTATAGGTTGACCAAAGGAATTAATATGGACCATTCGAGTGAAGAGCTTGGTGTTTCAACACAAGTACTTTGAGTAGTAAGTTTACCACAATTGATGTTTTATAATTTTCATGATTTTAACATGGTTTATAAAGTAAATGTGTTACTGAACGTTTTGAACTTGCATGTGGGACAAGTCTCTTACTGGGTATGATATTACTCGATATGATACTGTAAAGATTATTTGATTTGAGATGGTCTCATTTTTACAAGATATGATATATGTTTTAAAAATTGCTTTACATTTATTGAGAAATAGTATTTTGACAGGTGATGGTTGCTTTGAAATGATATGATTTGATAAGATTAAATGTTTTGTTTGATTTTGAAATGCTTTTACTGAATACAAGAAGAATACAAATGGGAGTAGACCTTGAGGAATCCCATAGCTAACGGCAAGATTGTTAGACCTGGTGCACCTTGTAGTTACTGATTTTTGATAAGCCCTTGCTACTAGGATGTGGAACTAGTATTCTGATACTGATATCCCTCGAGTAGGGATCTACTGATATGAATATTTAACTCCGTTACGAGGAGTTCACTTTTATTGATTACTTCTCAAAGAGAAGGCCACTCTGATTACATGATTCATCCTTGGAAACCTCCCAATAATAAGATTTGATATGAAAATATTCTTTTACTGAGTTTGCTATTATGTATTTACACTGATTATGATAATATGAGGCACATAAGATTGAATAATGTTATTGTTTTTGAAAGAGCGTTATTTCATCATAATGACTATTACACTAGCATATTTTCTGATTTATCCCTCATTAAAATGGTTGTGGTTCAATATTATTACTCACTGAGCTACCGTCTCACTCCTCTCTAATTGTTTTTACAGAGAATTCAGGTGGTATTGAGGAGGATATCATTAACTAGATAGTGAGATTTGGTTGCATCTGGTGATCCCCGCATTGCTTTGCGTGGAAAGAGATCATTTGATTTGCTATGTTTATTTAGTTCCTTTAAACTCTTAAAGTCGCTCCATTTGTCAGTTCTTATTTAGAGTGAAGATATTCTTTTAAATTGTAGTCAACTGACTAGTTTGAACCTTTTATTTTTAATATTTGGAGATGAATTGGTTTATTTTCGTGACAATTAGATTATTGATGGATATTTTGTTGTGATTTATAGTTGTTATTTGTTGTGTTATGGATTTCTGAGACAGGGAAAATTTATGATAAGCATAAAAACAAAGGAAACTCTGCCCGATTTTCTGTAGAATCCTGATAAGGATTGCTTTGGAATCCTGATTTATAATTGGGTCGAATGTCAGGATTGCTTTGGAATCCTGATTTATAATTGGGTCATGACATTCGATGACCAATGTGAAATAGGTATGCTAGAACACAATCAATACTGAATAGATATTCTAGAAGACAAATTCAATACATAAGAAATTCACCACTTTTACAATAAACATACATTCAATTACTTCTGCATAATTTATATGATAATCCAATAAGACAAGCCAAATCAACTAGAAAATTGGTACGAAAACTAGCTCTACTCAATGTAACGACCCTCTTAGTAGTTTTAGGAATTTAAACCATTATTTTTATATTAACCCTTTTAGTAGATTTTATAATTAATTTATATGACTTATAAGAATGAGTGACATGATTTTTAGATTTAATAAAAGATTATTTGTGAAGCTAATAATAATGAGAGAAAAAAAGGAAATTAATTAAATAAATAAATAAAATAAAATAAAAAGAAAAGGGGCAAAGTGCCCTAAACTATTAAAAGCCTACGACGGCTTATATAAAATTGAAAAAAAATTGTAGAAGCAAGGGGTGAGTACCAAACCACACGGTACTCAGCAAGTAAATCCCTAAACACAGGCTAAGGGGATGAAATACGGGCACTCCTACCACCCCAACCGAACCTCCACAACTACAACCTGCATAAAAAAAATTTAGCTCAACCTAACAACCCACAGTTTAGATAGCACGTAATTCAACAACCCTTAGACAAATTCATATCCTTAACAACAACATTTTACCAAAGTACATATCCCCAACAACAACACTTCAACAAATTATATATCCTCAACAATAACAGTTCAACAAATTACATATCCTCTACAATAATACTTCAACAAATTATATATCATCAACAACAAAACTTTACATATCCTCAATAACAAGCTTAGCATTCAAAAATCACAAGTTCCGCATAAAGGCAATCACAAGACCAGTAAAACAGAATATCAAGTTCACTAATGATAAGTATGTGCAATGCAATCGAATGCAATGCCAAGTATAATGATGTATGTCTGACCTAGTGATACACACCCGCTGTCTCTCAGTCCGGGACCCATGGGGGACATATCTGTCTATGCATCTGTCGCAGCGCACGACACGACCCTCGACAATAGTAAACATCGCGGCGCATGATACGTCCCTCGAAATATAGTATTCATCGTGGCGCACGATACGACCCTCGAAATGGTACATCTTCTTATCACATAACTCTTATTACAACCATATCTCTGATGCAACGCAATGACATGCTCAAATGAAAATGAGGAGATAACCATTTTGATATTAAACACAACTTACAACAAGAAAACAACATCAACAAATCAGCAACAAGTCTCCAAATCATTCTCAACATCACACAAGGAAATACACGAATTTCATACGCTTAACAAGAGTTTAGAAATTCACTTTCCTCAATTTATCGAACAATCACTTCGGGACTTTAGCCTTCCTCCTTCGTTGTACTTTCAGATCAATACAATCTATTCAAATCAATAACCATAGACATCAAAACTTACAACACTCATATTACTATCTGTCTTTGAACCAACAATTTATCCAAATTTATGATAAGTTTCTCTATTTTGATTCTAACCAATAAGTCAAATCTCATATTTCTTAAATTTCAAGTCAAGAGTTAAGTCATAATTTCTCCAAACACTTTAACCCTAATAGTTTTCATATAATATAATTGTCCAATTATTATCCCAAATGGCCATTGACGCATAAATCAATATTCCATTGGAATCTTGGCATACTTCCAAAGGGAATACCATTAATAATTTCTAAAAAAATCAATTACATATCTATAACTAGTTATGACATTATCACTTGACAAATTACATGATAATTATAAGAAAGATATAAAGAAAAATAAACCTCAACAAATTTTTGGAATCTATATGTCATTAAATTCCTATATATTTAGTACCCACCCATTACCATTAATTTTCAAAACAAACTCACAAACCCTTTTTCTTTACAACCTACAGTAACCCACTTAAATTCCTATCTAACTCTTAATGGATTAAAAGTATTATTCAAGCTCGTGTTGGATTCTGTCGGTCATGACATGTTGTCCTACACTTTCGGTAACATACCATCCTATTCTTTGATTTTACTGTATTTGATAATCTTAGACTTAGTATTAGAGATTAGATGTTCTTCATGTGGTGATTTTGAGGTTTTGGGAAATAATATTTAGTAAAATTTGAGTTTCCGCGTTATGTTTGTATTTTGTAAGTTAGGTTAAATTGGTTGGTTCGCCCACTTAGGAGGTTAAGTGTGGGTGTCACTCACGACTCGTTTTAGGTAGTGACAAAAATGGTATCAGAGCCCCAAGTTCATAGGTCTCACGTTTGTACAAGTCGAGTCTAAGTAGAGTCTCGAGGATTTGTACGGAGACGTCTGTACTTATCTTCGAGACGCTATAGTGACTTTCATGAAAACTCTTTCACTTCTTTAATCGATATCGTGCTTACTTAGTCTGATTTGATTCTTATCGCTTTACTCCATTCACTCTCATTAATGTGATGACTTGTGCGTAGTTCCTCATGCTAGTAGTTTATGTTGCGTATGTATTGAATGTCAGATATTGTACTAGGGTTGGAGTGATATACTTTTGGAGATGATTTATGGTCAGATTTAGAATGTTCAACGATTTGAAGGGGTGGAGTTAGGTGATGACTTGACAAATCATTTTGAGGATATTTAAATGATGAGGTTGAAAAGTTGTTCATGAACGTGTTATATTTTCCGAAATAGTTATTTAGCAGCGAAAATAATACTTGTGTGGTATTGCAATATCTTGATTAGTTTGATAATTGGAAGTTAAATGATTAAAAGATGGATAAGTAATGAACAATGTCACTTTGAAAAATACAGTTGGTATAGTTGTCATAACATATATGTGTTGTGTAGCAAATGATGTTGTGCCAATCAATATTAAAATATCTTTGATAGATTGAGTGTGTATAAAAATGGTTCATAATACGGCTGCTATAATGATACTATTCTTACTTGTTTAGAGTTAGAGAATGTGTTATTCTTGTTATTGACTTGATCTACAAAGGGACATATATTGTTTTGGATAGGACACCGGACATATCTGATAATGTATATTAGATACTTAATGGGACAATAATGTGTAGGCTATTTGTCTACAATCTTCTCGATAGGTTCCACTGGTGGATTTGACAGTCTTCACAATGTGATACTAGTGGTATATAAAAATTGATACGTTGATGTCAAGTGCAATTACTAAATACTTAAAGAGTTATCAATTGTATCACGTGTTCGTATAATGAGATTCGATATTGTATTCACATTTGAGAAACCAACTAGTTGGTTTGTTACTGCGAATGTTTGGGGTAAAGTGTGTGTATAAGAAAGATTTTAGTGGTGGATCGTTGAAACAATATTAATGTGTTGAGTTTAGAAGTGTATCCCAAAATTTCTATATATGGACCAATGATTTAATTTTAATGTCCAAGGAAATAAATATATATATCAGATTGACAAGCTTATGGGTAAAAGAAGTCTCCAGATATACTTATGTGAAGATAATTGAACATTTTAGTAAGGAACTGCACATGAGATTGGTTTAGTTTGATTTTGATTGGTATAACTGGATTTAAGGTGTAATATTGGTGAAATGATTGACTTCGTGGTGATGAAAAGAGTTGACTGGGCATAATGGTAATAAGAGTTTGTGATGAATCGTGAATGAGATATAACTGTATGATAAAAAATGATTGGTTAAATGAATTTTGTATTATAATGACGACTTGTGAATTGATAAGTAGTTTGATTTTTTGGAAAGTTGTATGAGGTGTTGGGGCACCACTCAAATAGAATTGAAATGAGCTAGGGCCTTAAGAGAAAGAATCAATGAGAGGCTATATATAATTCAGGAGGAAGCAAGAACAAGGATATTTACTCAGATTGTAAGGGTCAAAGATGTATCTTCAAAAAGAATGAATAATAGAATTCATAGACATCTGGTTTCATCTGTTTTGCCTATATTATTTTGATAGTTTTATGTGTTCATCATATTGATTAACTATTATTAGATAAAACTTGAGAACAGAGTGTATATAGATGTTCAACTCGGGTGTGATTATATGTTTTTTTTTGCGGTTTTGAGTTTCATAATGAGTATGATTGAATTTTTAGCAAAAGATATGATAATATCAATGGAGAGGCGATCAATGATAATCTATGATACGTGAATTCATAAAAATCTTAAAGGTATGAGTTAATAGTGATAGTTATTGAGTTACACAACTGGATTCAAATTCATGTTTTTCGTGGTGAGTTTAGGTTTGTGGTAGTGTGTTTTGTCAATGTATTAATTGGTAAGGTGAGAAATGATCAATCCCATTGAGTATGAAGCATTTGGAAGGACTTAAAAATATCAAGTAGTAAAATTTGGTTACATTTGATTGTTATACCCAAGGGGAGTTTAACATAATGTTATGGTTTAGAGGATAAGGTAAAAATTTTCATGGGTTGTTGGACAAAGAATAAGACTTGTAAGTGAATTAGCAAAAAAAAAGGTTGTGGTGTATTGAAGAGTTCAAGGTATTTAAAATTTCTGTCATTAGAAGAATGTAAGATATGTGAAGGAATAAAGACCTCTCGTATAAACCCTTGATTTTTAGTTGAAGAATTTATTAATTTTTAATTATGAGTTTACATATGATTGTGAGATATGAACTAGTACAGACTTTCTAAAAATTATCATCAACTTTTCTAAAGATTGAGTTTTGTTTGGGTGACTAGTAATGATGTGGGAAATATTATATGTGGTTATGTCGAGTTAGATTGTTCAAATTATGATAGATAACTTATGTATGTTCAACAGAATGGACCTACTGTTCTACATGATTAATAACTTTGAAGTGGTTGAATCTACTTTGTTGATGGGACGATATAGACTATTATGATATTTTACTTAGGCATTTGATGATGAGTATATGTTATGAGCTTATAGTATACATAAGTATTGGAGTGACCAATGGTGTCTTTGAGTTTTGGAATGAGGTATATTATGGTTTAAAGGATAGCAAAAACTTAGTATGCGAGTGGTTATGTGATGTTGACAATGGGTGTGATTCAACTATCTTATCGCGATGGTAAAGTACTTTAGATTTGAAATTATCAGTCTTAAGTCTAACCTGTATTTTTCATGAAATGGTTAAATGGAAAGAAAGAGAACCATAGTTCAAAAAATTTAAAGGCTACAATGTGTTTGCTAAGAAATGGTAAATGGCTGATGTGGTTATGATGTTTGCTAGTATTAAGAATGGTGGCTTTATTACAGTAATATGAAAGTATGAGGGTTTGATAAGTCAATATGTGCAAGATTGTAATCGGGATTAACTGGTTGATTATAGGTGGCTAAAAATTAAGGGATGTACTTAGATGAATTAAAATATTTGATGTGGGGAAATGTGTAGTGTTATTCAATCTTGGTTAGGTATATTATTATGACCAACTACTTCATTCTGGACATGGTTTAGAGTATGATCCACTTTCTAGTTCGTGTATATTTTCGCTTCCATGGGTGAGTTCCTAGTGGTGGATCGGGTGTACCGATCTTGTGATTTTCCTCCTAATAAGGTGGCATCCTTGGTTAGACTTGTTCATTTCTGTTATGATAAATTTGAGTTTTTTGGGATAGTTGAAGTATACTAGTGATTGTACATTCATGATCTTGCTTATGAGAACTTATAGAGGAGCTTTCGTGAAGAGTTATAGTTATCTGATAGTGTTGTTAATCTATTTGCATTTTAGAGTGTACCCTTGTTGGGTGCTTCTTGATCTTGTTCTTATTTGGATTAGATATGTTCAGATACTCCCTTGATGGATACCAATGTCTAAAGATCAGATTTTTATAACTTAAGCTTGTGAAAAGATTGTGTTGTGAAAAGGGAATCGTGATAAGATGTGTGATGGTTTGTGCACTATGAGTGTGTGATGATTGGTTCAGGTTCACTTCTGGTTGTAGCTAGTATCAATAGAATATTATCGTTGCTATGTGAGAAAAGATTTGTCATGATTGTTGTGTTATGGTCCAAGGGGTTTAAATTTAGATTGGGTTCATGGGTTAGTATGTGGCTTGACAATCACTTCTGATATGTAGGTCTGTCAAATACTCTATAGTTCAGTTCTTCGTAGTTGATTTTGATAGAATGGTGTTAAAAATAAGCTTTCATGGAGAGATGAACAACAACTCTTGAAAATCATACATTAGATTTTTTATAACGTCAATAATTCTTCCTTCTCCTATTTATGTTCGAGGACGGACATGATTTTTAGTAGTGGATAATGTAACGACACTCTTAGTCGTTTTAGGAATTTCAACCATTATTTTTATATAAACTTTTTAGTAGATTTTATAATTATTTTATGACTTATAAGAATGAGTGACATGATTTTTAGATTTAATAAAAGCTTATTTTGTTGCTAATAATAATGAAAAAAAAAAAGAAAAGGAAATTAAATAAATAAATAAATAAAATATTATAAAAAGAAAAGGGGAAAAGTGCCCTAAACTTTTAAAAGCCTACGACGGCTTATATGAAATTGAAAAAAAAAATAGAAGAAGAAAGACTTGACAAAAAAAAAAAGAAATACGCAGAGAAGAAAAGAAAAGAAAGGGAGAAAAGAAAAGGCAAAAGGAGGAGCAAAATCAATACTTTCATCTCAAGGCATCAAGGTAATTATTTTCATCCTTTCTATTAAGTTTTTAATGTAATTAGGAATAGATTTTTAGGTTAAAACGTGTATAATTTACACTAATATGTGAAACTATTTTTTGATTTTGTGTACATGTATGCATATGTTATTTACATATATTTATGGATTAGAGGGTATTAAATGTATTATTATTGTTGGTGGATGAAACAATACATGTATAAAAGATAAGTTTTATGTTGATTAATACATTTAATTCATTATGAGTTAGATAGGAAATTCAAGTGGGTTACTGTAGGATTGTAATGAAAAAAGGGTTTGTGAGTTTTTTTTTTGAAAATTATGGTAATGGGTGGGTACTAAATATATAGGAATTTAATGACATATAGATTTTGAAATTTTTTTTGGGGTTTAATTTTCTTTATATCTTTCTTATAATTATCATGTAATTTGTCTAAGTGAAATCTCATAACTAGTTATCGATATGTAATTGAACTTTTTTACAAATTATTGATGGTGTTCCCTTTGGAAGTATGCCAACATTTCCAATGGAATATTGATATGCCGTCAATAGCCATTTGGGATAATAATTAGACAAATATATTTTATGAAAACTATTAGGGTTGTAGTGTTTGGAGAAATTATGACTTAACTCTTGACTTGAAATTTAAGAAATATGAGATTTGACTTATTGGTTAGCATCAAAATTGAGAAACTTTATTATAATTTGGAAATTGTTGGGTCAAATTTAAACTGATAGTAATATGAGTGTTATAAGTTTTGAAGTCTTATTGTGATTATTGATTTGAATAGATTGTATGATTTGAAAGTAGAACGAAGGAGAAAGGCTAAAGTCTCGTAGTGATTGTTCGATAAATTGAGGCAAGTGAATTTCTAAACTCTTGTTAAGCGTATGAAATTCGTGTACTTGTTGCTGATTTGTTATTGTTGTTTTCCTTGTTGTAAATTGTGTTTGATATCAAAATGGTTATCTCCTCATTTTCATTTGAGCATGTCATTGCATTGCATCTGAGACATGGTTATAATAAGAGTTATTTGATAAGAGGATGTACCATTTCGAGGGTCATATCGCGAGCCACAATGAATATTATATTTTGAGAGACGTATCGCGCACCGTGATGGTTACTATTATCGAGGGTCGTGTCGTGCGCCGCTACAGATGCATGGACAGATATGTCCCCCATGGGCCCCGGACTGAGAGACAGTCGGTGTGTCTCACTAGGTCAGACATACATCATTATACTTGACATTGCATTCGATTGCATTCCACATACTTATCATTAGTGAACTTGATATTGTGTTTTACTGATCTTGTGATTGCCTTTCTGCAGAATTTGTGATTTTTGAATACTAAGCTTGTTATTGAGGATATGTAAAGCTTGTTTGTAGAGGATATGTAATTTTTTTAAGTATTATTATAGAGGATATGTAATTGTTGAATTGTTGTTGTTGAGGATATGTAATTTGTTGAAGTGTTGTTGTTGGGGATATGCACTTTGGTAAAATGTTGTTGTGGAGGATATGAATTTGTCTCAGTGTTGTTGAATTACGTGCTATGTAAAATGTGGGTTGTTAGGTTGGACTGATTTTTTATGCAGGTTGTAGTTGTGGAGGTTCGGTTGGGGTTGTAGGAGTGCCCGTATTTCATCCCCATAGCTTGTGTTTAGGGATTTACTTGCTGAGTACCGTGTGGTTTGCTACTCAGCCCTTACTTCTACAATTCTTTTTGTAGGTTATGAGCCTGGATTTTTATGGTACTTGTCATTCTCTTCTTTTTCGAGGCTTCTTAGAGATTTGTGAGGTAGCTGTTTGTCATCTCAGCAGGCTTTCTTTCTCCATAATTATGATCTTGTTCTATTCTAGAAACAAGTTCATTTGAGACTTGAATTTTTTTGAATCAATTCACTTTAGAGGCTTGTACACGTAAAAACTAGATTTTGGGGGTATTTTTGAGTTGATTATACAATTTCCGCATTTTATTTTAATAGTTGAATTTTAGGATGACTTGTCTTGGTGGGGTAAGACGAGTGCCATCACACCCATTTTTGGGTAGTGACACTCAGTAACAAAAACTAGCTAAAGCTGCTCTCATTTTTTCTATGTCAACAACAAAATCAAAAGGTCATAAGCAACAATAAAAGTTGGATTACCATTTTATCCTATAAAATATTGATATTAAACATGTGATTATTCAAATATTAAATAGCCATCTTTCATATTATTATATCAAATAGTAAGCATTTTATCCTTTAAAAGATTGTCTTATTAGATCAGTAAATCTAAACAAAAATTACAATTAACTGACTATCAAAGAGTTTTTCATCCACTAGCTTACGTTTTTTTGCTCTTATAGCTTCCAACAGTTGATAAAACATTTTACACACTTAGACAAGCTCTATAAAATTTACTATTAAGAAAGTATGTTCAAGTCAAGTAACTTTTATGCTGTGTTGCTTGAACTCTTACAATATTTTGACGGGTGTGTATCAGATCCTTCATGCCTCATAATAAAGGCGACCATAAAGGTTAAGTGTTTAAACTCATACATACCTCATAAGTCACAATTCCACCACTAATTATGGACTCCCGGAGCTTCACGCTACTTACAACTCCAGTTGCAGATATAACACAAACTGCCAGTGGTCATGGTCTTTGTTGTAAAAAGGATATTAGATTACCTACAATGTCCTATGGCCAAGGTAACTATTTTTCATCATTTTGTAAAGTTAACCAAAAAGTTCAGAAGAGTGGGGCATAAATAAAACCCATCCTTAAACAAGAATAATTATAATGTTACACTACATACGACTCCAGTTGCAGTCATACAAACTACCCATCGTCGTGGTCGTTGTTGTGAGATGGTTAGTAGCTTACCTATAATGTCATGTGTGCACAAGGTTACAAATTTACATCATTTTATAAGGTTAATAAAAAACATCACATGAATGGGACTTCGATTCAAGTAATCCTTAAACAAGAAATTTATTCATGGGTAAAATAAAATAAGAGAATTCCCATTTTGTAAAAATTAACCCCAAAAAAAAGATCAATCATTTTCTTCCTTTCTTTCCACAAAAATTTAAAACTCGAGCATCTTGTAGAACAACACCACACAACACAAAATTAGAAAAAATTGTAAAATACACAAGTTCATTACAGTTTTGTATATCATACTTAGCTCAAAGATCAATAAGCAAAATGGTTCTACCTCCCCAATATGCACAGAGATTAAGTGTCGCGTCCATCTAGCTTCATCTGCCAACCATTAAAAACTTCATTGTTATTGTGATGCATGTATATATTGGTAAACACTAATAAACATAAAATCCAATTACTTGATACTGTTAACTTCCCAAGATTACCCGGAATATTTGAAGAATAAATACTAGTAAAATCACCAACAAAAATAGTCTTCGTGATCTACTACTAAAGGAAATAGCAAGAGTATATAAGTTAAATACTTCCTACATTAAAAGGATACATAATTAAAGAAATAATGAAAAATCAAATATACCTCCTAAATCTTGTGGTTGGTTGTTTTCTCCAAAGCTCTGGGGCCTTCAAGGAGTCTCCTTAGAGAGCTTTTCTGAAGCAGAAGCTCCACGAGATTCAGAAATTTTAGAGGGAGATGAACAGAATACTTTCTTGGTGGGCCTCTCTTCTTCAGGTTTTGGGTTGGTTGATGGATAATGATTTTTGCAGGAAACATGTATTAGTTAGATTGCTGTTTTTTTATGGGTACAGAGTGAGGGTGAGGATGAGGGTGGGGGTAAAACCCTTGTTCGATGTCCATGTGGGGGTGAGGGTTGTTCTTGTTTTTGTTGGTGTATCAATGTTGATTCCTGATAATACACAAGACAAAATATAATTTACTATAATAAGGTGTTTTAACAGTTTGTTCTGAAGAAAACTTTGTTTAGAGGAAAGAGCGAATGTTAGTAAATTTTATGGTTATATCAATGAGTTTATATTTAAGTTAGAGTTTGAGCGGTTCATTTTGAATCAAATTTTGATTTTTTCAAATGAGGTGATAAGTTCTTGTTAAATTATGATCAATCAAAATATTTGGTCAAAATAGTAACAAAATTAAAGTTGTGTAGTATTCAAAATGGTATGTCGTGGTCAAACACAAGTAATTGTATAATTGAATATTTTTTGTATGTTTCATGACTCACGTGAACCAATCAACATGAGGGAACCAGATTTTGTTTACATATGGATTATTTATTTCATAATAGATATTGACATTCTACAAACAAATGAGATGTTAATTTGTAGCACTACAGAAAGAGAACAGTTGCTTAGTTGAATGCAGCTTCAAGTTTATGATTCCTGCATAGGCACCGTATAAGGTTCTACGGTCCATAGAAGGGAGTCATGGAAATGGCCTTAAGGATTTTAAAATTTTTGGATCTCTAAAGTTTTCTTTGGACCACCAGAACGGTCCATAGAAAGTTATACAATCTGTAAGAAGTGTCCATAGAAGGGTCCTAATAGTGCTCAAATGTTTTCTTTAAAATCACTTAAAAGGAATACATCAATTGTCGTTAATAATAATATCCAACTAAGAGTATGTATTGAATCCCACAGGAAATGGGGTGTGGTTAAAGATTTAATCGAAGAGTTAACGAGCAATTAATTTCAACGAAGTTGGAATAGAAAATAGGTGCATAAACACACCAGTTTTAACAATACTAATTTAGACACCCAGTTAACAATAATGAAATAATCGATGAATCACGAAACTAATTGACTCTAGGGGTGTCAGGATCAAATTTAATATCACCTTGGACATTGTAGAATTGCTCGTTACAACTAATTAATCACAAATAAGCTTTGTCATTATAATTGATTTCAATATTCTCTCGATCTAAAAGCATATTTGCATAGAATCTCATATCGGTCTCATCTGTCAATCATCCTAAGTAACCCAAAACCTTCAATCTGCAATCATGTATATTAAATTAAAGTTGTTGAACATATTACCCACTTATATAGGTTTCTTTCAAGCACCAACGCAAGATAGAAACTAAAAGTAAGTTTGTCCCTTACTTTATGAATTAATCACTCGACAGTTAGATAAATCTTTGATTAACAACCATAAAACAGAGCAATTTAACTAATCCACTAAATTACATCAACATCTGATCCCATAATCACACCCCAAGAGTTTGAGGCTATAGCCACATATTACAAAGTGTAAATAAGTTATAAGTGGAATGAAATTATCCATGAGTAATGATGTGAGGCCAAAATGCATATTTTTTGTCATTATTTACCTTAAATTTATCATTTATATTTGTCCGTTTTGAGCATAAATTTTATGGATTATGCTAAATTGCGTATTTTATATGTAGGATTAATTGGTGGAAAAAACTGAAGAAGTTTGGAGCTTAAACGAATTAAAGATGAAAGGTTGAAGAAGGAAATCAAGCATATAACTTAATAGACTATAGGGAATAAAATGATATATTTATATATACATATATGGGAAGGTCTGAAATCAAATTGATGGAATGTGTTTTTGCCATGTGTCAGCATCTCAAAGGGCTCTTAATTTGAAAGCGGCGGCAACAATATATTCAAGACATAGAAATAATATACGAAAATTAATTCCTTCCTGGTTTTGATTTCCTAATATGTCTTGAACTCAATTATTTTATTTAGGATTTTTATATCTATAAATAGGATATCAAAAAATATATTTGGGGAGGCCAAGAACCAATAAACAAGACACAATATAAATTTTCTTCTAACTTTGAAACTTTGAAAGAGTTGCTGGGAAGGTCGGAGAATTATGATATACTCTTTCTTCTCATTTATTATTTATTCGTATTCATGATTAATAAAAGATAGTTTAGTTATTCTTCTTAGATTTTTATCATTAACACAAGCATATTGATTTTAATAAATTTTGTTTGTGTTTTTGAGATAATGAGTAGCTAAATTTCACAACTAGGGTTGTGGGAACCATGAGTAATTAACAAACCATAACTAGCAATTAAGCAATTCTATAATAGTGTTTTACATGTATTTATAGTTATTTCATCTAGCAGTCTTTTTAACGGTGGCTAACGGTAGAACTCGCCTTGTTGCTATATCAAGGAGATAGTTAACAAGAAAAGAATTATCAACATAGATTTAGTGTGATACTATCTAATATACTATTTTTGATTGGTGCAAAGTAATAACTAAGGCATACATCGATCATAATGTTTAATATGAGGTACTGGTAAGGGTTAGTAAATTATACACACGTAGACGGACCAAGGTGCGGGTTGAAATTCTCTAGTGTCAGACTAAGGAATTAGATATACCTAAACTTATCACTTTGCATGTAATACACTACAAAGAATTGTTATTACTAGGAATACCGCGTTATGAGCTTATGGGGAACACATTCCTAGTTATTTTTATTAACTTGGATATAAATAACTACATAGTTCAAAGCTATGTTTATTACTTTATTCTTATTTCAATTTAAATCCCGCATTTTTAAATAACGACTATCGAGCTAAATATTTAATATTGAGAATGTTCTTCCATATTCTCTGTGGGATCGACCCTGACTCATAGTTAGGTAAATATATTGCATATGATCGTGTATATTTCTTTTCAAGAAGTATATTTGAACGTTATAAAGAATGGCGCCGCTGCCGAGGAATATGGTTTAGAAATTATCTTTATTATTTATATTAACTAGTAGGTTTTTTATTTCTTACAAATAGTTTTCAATTATTTATTATTATTATTATCATATCCCGTCTACTCTTCTTGAGATGTCATCTGAAAAAGTATGTAGTGATAATTGTCCTTGCAATTCTTGCCCAACTAATTTTATCTATTCTTATGGGTAATTGTTTTTTTCTCAACTAGATAAGTTTTATGGGTACATGAAATATTCGTTAACTCTTTCCTATAAATCAATATGCAGGCGCCATAGCGAATATGCCTTTGAATTTGATCTCTATTATTAGATATTGAGTTGAGTGCAAATATTAAATCATATGTGTAACAATCCTAAAAATGAATAGGATAAATACTTAAGGTGATTTATTTATTATTTAAAAATCTGAAATTTAAGGGCATAATGGTCCTTTCACAGAGCTAATTTAATCAGGTTTTAATTTAAATTAATAAGGAGTCCTAGTTTGACTAATTCCCAAACTAAAACTCCTATTATTTTACTACTGTCTCTCACGTTTCATCCTTCTCTCCCTTACATCGGTTCTGCAAAAAACAACAAAGAACAGAAGTAATATCAAGATATATTAACACTATAAGAACTCACATGAAATATTAAGAAAAACAAGCAACCAAAAACGTTAAGGCAAAGAGAAGTTATTCGTTGAGTGGGGTGGACGTTGAGGTAGCTTGGACATATTTTGGAAAGGGTTTTGGGCAGAAAATTCATTGTTTGAACATTAATTAAGGCATGGGTTTCTTTCCTCT
This sequence comes from Solanum peruvianum, assembly GCA_027705065.1. NCBI lineage: Eukaryota > Viridiplantae > Streptophyta > Magnoliopsida > Solanales > Solanaceae > Solanum > Solanum peruvianum. Next base: position 42,328,411 of record JAKWJD010001762.1, read on the forward strand.
TGGTCCGTTTCCCAAGAGACCCCATAAGATTCAGTTATTCACTCCGAAAACTAGGATTATTTTCCCTGTTGCATGTCCCTGTCACTGGCTCCCAATTATTCGTAGGTTGGGTATGTTTGCTGGTAGATTTAGGTATGTTTGATGTTCTTGTGTTGAACATGAATATTTTTATGTATGTGAAATCATGAAAATGACAATCAATGTGTGTTTGAAGTTATGTGCAAGTGTGTGCGAGTTTGTGAATGTGGCAAGGGCCTCGACTTGATGCTCAAAATCTGATAAGGGTGTAGTTGTTGTTTTATGCGCATAAAACCATGAAAAATCGTGATGTTCATTTAAGGAAATGCGGCTGATTGAGTGACAATCTCTTAGACAAATAAACACATGAAAAAAAGCACCTAAAGATGTGTTAAAATGGTATATGAATATATGAATCAAGTGAAAACGTTGATAAAAAAGAATCAAAAATGACCAAAATTTCCAGCAACTACGCAAGGTTAAATTAGACTAAAGTTTTATAATGAAAATCTGGATATTTAACACCTTTTGGCTACTGGAATTCGCGAGAAAAGGAGATGAAAATGGGGCACAGAGGAATCGAACTCGGGCCACTGGTTTGGGAAAGGAGAGGAAAATGATTTAATTAAATAAATTGGAGGCATGGGAATCAAACCAACGACCTCCAGGTAGCGAGTAAAAGAATAGAAAAATAAAGAAAAGAAAATGTGAGAAGTGGGAATCGAACCCACGACCTCAAGGTTGGAGAGGAGAATGGCAAAATTAAATAAGAAATTAAAGTGAGGCTGTGGGGGATCGATCCTACAAACTCACTGCCAAGGCACCTAGTTAAGAAATCTTCAATTAAAAATAATGATAGGAGGCTATGGGGGTTCGAACCCACAACCTCATACCCTAGGGAAATTAAAACTAAAAAAAGGAGGTTGTGGGGTTCGAACCCACAACCTCCCAATGTCCAGCGAAAATAAAGAATAAAATGAAAGAGGATGTGGGGGTTTGATCCCACAACCTCTTGGTTTGGGAGACAATGGGCCATGTGATGTAAATGAAAAATAAAAAGGGGTTGTGGGGGTTCAAACCCACTACCCTTCGACAAATTAAGAGGAAAACCAAGTAGAAAATTAAAATTATAATATTAATGTTGGGGTCTTGAGTCCCAATGTCATGGAGATTAAAAATAAAATCAATGAAAAATGTAAATGCTATCCAAGTGATTCGAACTGAGTTTCCTTGCCCAAACTGCCGTATTGATACATAAGTCATACGTAAACAAAATATCCAAGAATAATTCCACCTAATTAGATCAAATCAAGATCTTTGCATATATACAAGATACATAAGTCTTGTACTACATAACCTTAGGAATGTATGAATCACTTAACGAACTATGAATCAAGCCCCACGGATTGTATGTATAGACATATAAGTGTAACATACGTTCCAAAGTAAGTGAACCTAAGATGTATGTAATGAAATGATGAATCCTAGAAGGGTTAAGTATCAGTGTAAGATACACTAAATGTCCAAGTGCATTGGCATATGATGAAATGAACAATGAAATGATGAAATGAACAATGAAATGATGAAACCCTAGAAGAGTTAAGTAAGGGTGTGAGACACACTAAATGGCCATGTGCATTGGCATATGATGAAATGAACATTCACGTAATAAGAGGTGAGTAACTATGAAAATCAAAGGTAATAACGATTATGAATGTGGTGAAAACATGATATGAGGCTAATATAAATGATGAGAGAAATCTCAAATGAGCCTAAGTAAATGTTACCAGTACGTACTAACCTATGAGAGTCTAATATAATGAAGAGACCAGTATCTATGAACACTCTAATGAGAGTATTGAGCACACACTCAATGCTAATGATGAGATGAGAAATCATATAATGAGCTATGATGTCCTCATACTAGAATCCATCTTCCACGACGTATGAGATGAATATATGGAACTTTATACTGAGCACCAATAGACTAGCTATGAGCGGTGATGCCTTCTTTCAGGAAGGGCGGAGGTTCACGTAAATCTCACGAGATGAGACTGTCCCGCTTGTCAGGTATGGGTCTCCTTATATCTCCTATTCTTCAAACCTATACATCCAATATAGGGATCTGGCGGGGTTAAATTCCCATGTACGCTAGCATGTTATGGATCACTTTGTCTGATGACTCCATATCTTTTTGGTGTGGAGGAGACACTGGATTTCATGATGCTCACATGATCTATGTCGGTCAATGTTAAAGTTTCCAAGGAATGAATGAATGAGGCCATCTTTCAATGATGCACATAATAAATTGAATGATACCAAAGGTGTTAGGATAGGATAATCAAAAGGTGAGTTATATTCAAATAATGACATTAGGTCATTCTTGGTCATTGCAAAACGAACCTAATTAAAGTCTTAAACTACATCCAAGGTATAGATGGTGTTTACACTAGCCTATGAATGAAATGAAATAGAGTACATATGACTGAATGAAGCAGACTCTGTGTTTTCTAATGAGGACTCCCTAGTTGAGGCCCATCTCTTGAGCCCGCATTTATGGGATGTCTTAATGTTAAGTCCATGATTTCGAGGTCTCATGGAATATGAATGAATGATATTAAACAAGTTATGTGCTACATGCAAAGTGTGTTGTAAGCTATATGATATGTGCTATATGTAAATGTTATGTGTTGTGTGCAAATGTTAAAAGTATGATGTATGTTATCCTAATTGCATAATTTTCCTATTCAAAATTTGGAAAGCTCACTGACTTTCCTAATACAAATTTTGAAAGCTCATTGACTTTCCAAATCAAATTTGGAAACTTTCAGAATCTCAATTATGCAAGTCCACTGACTTGACTTCCAAAAATCATGTTGTTAGGAAAGAGAAATTCTTTCTCATGCATGTCTGTGGTGTGTGCTTGCATATACCCATACTTAGTACAAGTGTGTACTAACCCTATACAATCTCTACTATTTTAGGTGCACGCAAAAGTGCACGATAGAGCTACATGATCGTCGTTGCAGTTATCTGGACGTCCAACATTCATCCGGTTTCGGTAGGTCCTCATGCTTTCGAGGATGCTACTGTTTTATATTCTAGCTTAATTTTAGAATTGAGCTAGTGGAGAAGGTTCCACTAGCGTTTCTTTCCTGCTTTTATTCAGACTATGTATTGGTGCCATTTTCCTAATTATACACTTAATAAGAATTGAACTATTTCTTTCAGTTGCTTATCTCTTAATGTTAGATGGTTGATGGTGAACAATTACGTATTAACGGGAATGCTTTTTTAAAGTATGTCAATAAACAAAAAGTTTCAAATTTTTCGCTAAGATTTACCTATGTAAAATAAGAATGACGTAAGTAGGCTTGTCAGCGACCTATGAGAGGTCAACGACACCGGTCTCGTCTGGGGTCTAGATTCCGGTCGTGACAAAGTTGGTATCAGAGCGCTAGGTTAAATTTCGAGGAATATAGGTTCACATCAACCATATTGAGTAGTTTCTAAGTCATGGTAGTAAAGTGCACCACTATCCTGGATTAGAGACTGCATGATGCGTAGGAAAATTTCCCTTCTTCTACTCTTATCGTGCTTTTCCTAATGTCTAAGTTCTTTGTGTTATGAGCGTGTCTAACATCAATCCTTGTTGTTTTTAGAGAATGAACACTTGGAGAGCTAAGGGTCAGAGGAGGGGAGGAGCAGCTGCTACGGGTAATCAAAATCCACCCCAGGCTCCAGCTGAAGGAGTGGGCATGCCAGTTACCCATCTGGGTTGACTGATGCTGAGGTGAGGGAATCTCTAGATTAGATGGCATAGGATATTACGATGCAGCTCAACCTATGATTGCCCAAGTCAATCGGTAGGATGTTTAGAGAGAAAACCCACTGGTTCGTAGCATGGCTGATAGGCTGCGAGACTTCACGAGTATGAACCCTCCTATTTTCACAAGGTCTAAGACATCAGAGTATCCTCAGGAGTTTTTGGATGAAGTACATAAGATTCTGGTGACTATGGGGTCCATAGATACTAAGACGGTTGAGCTAGCTTTCTATCAGCTCAAGGATGTTGCACAGACTTGGTGCAACATGTGGCAAGATAGCCGTGTTTTGGGTGGAGTGTCAGTCACTTGGGAGCTGTTCAAGACAACATTTTTGGAGAGGTTCTTCCCCAGAGAGATAAGGGAAGCCAAGGTTGAGGATTTCATCAACCTTAAACAAGGCTCTGTGACGGTCAGACAGTATTCTCTGAAGTTTGTTAAGCTATCAAGGTATGTTTCTTTCCTTAGTATTTAATAGCAAGAATGAGGAGAGTACTTAGCTTTGTTAAAATTATCCAGGTATGCTGCTTCCCTTGTTTCGAACAACAAGGATGAAATGAGCAGGTTCCTCATGGGAATCAATGGAGACCTGGAGGAGGAATGCCGATCTGCAATGCTCTATGATAATATGTACCTTTCCAGGTTAATGGTGCATGTCCAGCAGGTAGAGGAAAGTCGTAAGAAGAGAGTTGTTCGTGATGTTAGGAGACCTAGGCCTCAAGATTAGGTAGGTCCCAGCCATGAAGGCCACAGAAACAATTTTGGCATCCGTGAGTAGCCCAAGTTCAAGAAGGGGCAACAAAGTTCTGGGAATTCTAACTCTCAGTGGAGTACAATACCTAGAGGAGGCAGACCTGAACCCAAGAGGGGCGATGAAGGTGAGATGCAGAGTCCTAAGAAGAACTGTGCTAATTGTGGTCGAGCTCACAGTGGAGAGTGCAAACATGACATTAATGCCTTCTTCGGTTGTGGTAAGAGTTAAAACATGGTCAGAGACTATCCACAGAACAAAGGTCAGGCTGGAGGTAATCTCAGCCTAGGCCTAACCCACAGGGTGTAGCAGCAGCCGAGCCTCTAAAGAGGAACATATTGTATGCCCTGAAGAGCAGAGAGACGCATGAGGAGTCCACTGATGTGGTCACAGGTATGCTGCAAATATTCTCTACTTCTGTTTATGCTTTACTTGATCCAGGGCTATGCTTTCCTTTGTGACTCCTATGCTTGCTCTTACTTTTGAAATACTACCCTGAAGTTTTGCATGATCATATAGTGGTTGGTACGCATTTAGGAGAAAATGTAAGAACTGATAGAGTATACAAGGACTGCCTAATAGTTGTAAATGGTAAGACTATGTGTGAAAACTTGGTTGAGTTACCCATGCATGATTTTGATGTTATTCTTGGCATGGACTGGCTTCATAGTTGTTATGCTTGCTTGGACTGTCGTAGTAGAGTGGTGAGATTTTGCTTCCCTAATGAAGGATAGTTAGTTTGGGAGGGGTACAATTCAAGTCATCCTAATCCTTAGATTTCAAATATTAAGGTAATTAAAATGATGTACAATGGGTTACTATGTTATCTTGTGAGTGTTAATGATTTAGATCATAACATTCCTTCCATATATTCAATGCAATGAGTTCCTAGATGTGTTTCCTGAAGATTTGTCGGGAGTCCCTCCCTTTCGATAGATTGACTTTGGTATCGACTTAAAACCCGACACTAAACCAATCTCAATTCCTCCTTATAGAATGGCTCCAGCAGAACTCAAAGAGTTGAAGCTGCAGTTAAAAGGTCTCATTGATAAGGGTTTCATTCAGTTGAGCATATCCCCGTGGGGCGCTCCTGTTTTGTTTGTAAAGAAGAAATATGGGACCCTTAGAATGTGTATCGGTTATCGGCAGATCAATAAAGTCACTATAAAGAATAAGTATCCACTCTTCAGAATAGATGATTTGTTGATCATCTCCAAGGGTCTAGTTTCTTCCTTAAGATTGATCTTCGTTCAGGTTATCATAAACTTAGGGTTAGGGATGGAGATTTCCCAAACACAGCCTTTCGTACCCGCTATGGTCACTATGAGTTTCTAGTCATGTCATTTGGTCTCACGAATGCACCTGCTGTAGTTATGGATCTCATGAACAAAGTCTTCCGTGAATACCTTGACTATTTCATCATAATATTCATTTATGACATTCTCATCTACTCTAAGACAGAGGAAAAGCATGAACAACATTTGAGACTAACCTTGCAAGTACTTAGAGAACATCAGTTGTATGCCAAATTCAGAAAGTGTGAATTCTGGCTGAGATCAGTGACCTTCTTGGGTCATTTTGTGTACGACCAAGGTGTGGAGGTGGACCCCAGGAAGACTGAAGTTGTTAAGAACTAGCCAAAGCTCCTTACTTACACTGACATCCGTAGCTTTCTAGGATTGGTTGGTTACTATCGTAGGTTCGTGGAGGTATTTTCTTCCATTGCTGCCCCACTGATAGCTTCGACGAAGAAGAAAGCCATGTATGAATGGACGGAGACTTATGAGAAGAGTGTCCTTGAGCTCAAGGACAGACTCACTTCAGCCCCGGTGCTTACTCTACCTTAGTGTGGTGAGAATCACACTGTCTATTGTGATGCATCTAGGGTTGGTTTGGGTTTTGTTTTTATGCAGGACGGTAAGGTGATAGCCTATGCTTCCTGGAGTTGGCATCTGTGGTGTTTGCACTAAAGTTGTAGAGGCATTATCAGTATGGAGTGCATGTGGATATGTTCATAGATCATAAGATTCTCCAGTACGTATTCATACAGAGGGATTTGAATCTACGTCAGCGGAGATGGTTGGAGATGTTGAAGGATTATGACATGAATGTGCACTACCATCCAGGTAAGGATAATGTTGTGGTTGATGCTTTGAGCAGGATGAGAATGGGGAGTACAGCCCACGTTGAGGACGAGAATAAGGAGTTGGCAAAAGAGGTATACAGACTGGGTGTGCGATTGGTTGACTCTACCAGTGAGGGTCTTTCAGTTCATCCTAGTTCAGAATCATCCTTGGTAGTTGAAGTCAAGAAGGTTAAGCATCTTGATCCTGTGTTGATGGAGCTGAAGGACTCAGTTTTGTTAAAAATGAATGAGTCTTTCGCTTTGGGAGGTGATGGCATACTTGGATACCAGGACAGGCTGTGTGTACAAGATATGGATGATTTGCGGACCAAGATTGTGGCAGAGGCCCATGGTTCCAGATATTCCATACATCTATGTTCCACCAAAATGTATCATGATCTTAAGCAGATTTATTGGTGGGATGGCATGAAGAAGGACATTACAGAATATGTGGCTAAGTGTCCTAATTGTCAGCAGGTTAAGGCAGAGCATCTTAAGCCTGGTGGTCTGACTCAGACTATTGAGGTTCCGACTTGGAGGTGGGAGGCCATTAATATGGACTCCGTGGTTGGTCTTCCGAGGACTAGAAGGCAGAATGACTCCATATGGGTTATTGTGGATAGATTGACTAAGTCTGCTCACTTTATCCCCGTGAAGTCTATCTACAGAGCCGAGGATTATGCGAGACTTTATACTGATGAGATTGTGAGGTTCCATGGGATTATTTTGTCTATCATTTAAGATAGAGGATCTCAGTTTACTTCACATTTTTGGAGATCTTTTCAGAAAAGCTTGGGCACGCAGGTGAAGCTTAGTACTGCCTTTCATCCTCAGACTGATGGGCAGGCAGAGCGCACCATCCAGACATTGGAGGACATTTTAAGAGCGTGTTGATTGACTTAAGAGGAAGCTGGGATGACCATCTGCTCTTGATAGAGTTCTTTGAGAGCGTGTGTGCTTCAGAGGTGGATGGGATGACCACATAAAAATAGCTATCACTCCAGCATTGGGATGGCACCGTTTGAGGCTCTGTATGGTAGGAAGTGTAAATCTCCATTTGGGTGGTTCAAGGTTGGAGAGTCATCCATTTTGGGTCCAAATATCATTCATGAGGCCTTAGATAAGGTTAGAGTGATTAGGGACAGGTTGGCTACTGCATACAGCCGACATACGTCATATGCAGACAACAGAAAGAGGCCCCTAGAATTTGAGGTTGGTGACCAGGTTTACTTGAAGATATCACCTATGAAAGGAGTGATGAGATTTGGTAGAAAAGGGAAGCTGAGTCTGAGGTATATTGGGCCATATGAGATCCTACAGCGTGTGAGTGAGGTGTCCTATGAGTTAGCATTGCCTGCGGAGCTTTCTTCTGTCCATCAAGTCTTTCATGTCTCTATGTTGAAGAACTGCCTAGGTGATCCAACATCGATTCTACGTGTTGAAGGTTTGGGGATTGATGAAGACTTGTCTTATGAGGAGGTACCTATTGAGATCTAAGACAGACAAGTCAAGAGGCTGAGGAACAAGGAGATTGCCACAGTGAAGGTATTGTGGAGGAATCAACTTGTTGAGGGTGCTACGTGGGAGGATGAGGACGACATGAGATACCACAACCCTCATATTTTAAGCTCTTGAGGTTAGATTTCCTACTCTTAAGGCTATGTTTCCTTATCTCTCCATTTTTTGTTGCTATTGCTTGACCGTGCATAGTGGTTATGTTATGATCTAATTGGCATTATGATGTGTAGTGGTAGTGTCATTCGGGGATGAATGTTCCTAAGATGGGGATAATGTAACAATCCTAAAAATGAATAGGATAAATACTTAATGTAATTTATTTATTATTTAAAAATCTGAAATTTTAAGGGCATAATGGTCCTTTCACTAAGCTAATTAAATCAGGTTTTTATTTAAATTAATAGGAAGTCCTAGTTTGACTAATTCCAAAACTAAAAGTCCTATTATTTTACTACTCTCTCTCACGATCTCTGTCACGTTTCATCCTTCTCTCACTCACATCGGTTCTTCAAAAAACAACAAAGAACGGAAGTAATATCAAGAGTTCTTCACACTAGAAGAACTCACATTAAATTTTAAGAAAAACAAAGCAACCAAAAACGTTAAGGCAAAGAGATGTTGTTCGTTGAGTGGGGTGGAGGTTGAGGTAGCTTGGACTTATTTTGGGAAGGGTTTTTGGCAACAAATTCATTGTTTGAACATCAATTAAGGTATGGTTTTATTTCCTCTGGTCCTTTCTCAAGATATCCCTTAAGATTCAGTTATTCAGTCTGAAAACTAGGATTGTTATCCTTGTTGCGTGTCCCTGTCACTAGCTCCCAATTATTCGTGGGTTGGGTATGTTTTTCTGGTAGATTTAGGTATATTTGATGTTCTTGTGTTGAATGTGAATATTTTTATGTACGTGAAATCATGAAAATGACAATCAATGTGTTTTTGAAATTATGTGTAAGTGTGTGCAAGTTTGTGAATGTGGCAAGGGCCTCCGCTTGATGCTCAAAACTTAATAAGGGTGTATTGTTGTTTTATGTGCATAAAACCATGAAAAATAGTGATGTTCATTTAAGGAAATGGGGCTGATTGAGTGACAATGTTTTAGCCAAATAAACTCACGAAAAATTTGCCAAAAGATGTGTTAGAATGTTATATGAATACACCCTATGAATCAAGTGAAAATTTTGATAAAAATGAAAAAATGACCAAAATTTCCAGCAACTATGCAAGGTTAAATTAGACTAATGTTTAATAATGAAAATCTGGAAATTTAACACCTTTTGGTTACTGGAATTGATGAGAAAAAAAGACGAAAATGGGGCTGGGGGGAATCAAACTCGGGCCACTGGTTTGGGAAAGGAGAGGAAAATGGTTTAATTAAATAAATGGGAGGCGTGGCAATCGAACCCACAACCTCCAGGCAGCGAGTAAAAGAAGAGAAGAATAAAGAAAAGAAAATGTGAGGTGTGGCAATCGAACCCATGACCTCAAGGCTGGAGAGGATGGCAAAATTAAATAAGAAAATAAAGTGAGGTTGTGGGGGATCGATCCCACAACCTCACTGCCAAGGCGCCTAGTCAAGAAATCTTTAATTAAAAATAAAGATAGGAGGTTGTGGTGGTTCGAACCCACAACCTCACAGCCTAGCAAAATTTAAACTAAAATAAGGAGGTTGTGGGGGTTCGAACCCACAACCTCCCAATGTCCAGCGAAAATAGAGAATAAAATGAAAGAGGCTGTGGGGGTTTGATCCCACAACCTCTTGGTTTGGGCGACAAGGGGCCATGTGATGTTAATGAAAAATAAAAAGGGTTGTGGGGGTTCGAACCCACTACCCTTCGGCCAATTTAAGAGGAAAACCAAGTAGAAATTAATAGTATAATGTTAATGTTGGGGTTCAATCATTAGCCCCAATGTCATGGAGATTAACTTTAAAATCAATGAAAAATTTAAATGCTATCCAAGTGATTCGAACTTGGGTTTCCTTGCCCAAAGTTCGGTATTGATACATAAGACATACGTGAACTAATATCCAAGAATAATGCCACCTACTTCGATCAAATCAAGATATTGGCATGTACACAAGATATATAAGTCTTGTACTACATAACCTTAGGAATGTATGAAACACTTAACGAACTATGAACGAAGCCACATGACTTTTATGTATAGACACATAAGTCTAACATACGTCCGAAAGCAAGTGAACCTAAGATGTATGTAATGAAATGATGAACCCTAGAAGGGTTAAGTATGAGTATAAGATACACTAAATGGCCAAGTGCATTGGAATATGATGAGATGAACAATGAAATAATGAAATGAACAATGAAATTATGGAACCCTAGAAGGTTTAATTAATGGTATGAAACACATTAAATGGCCAAGTGCATTGGCATATGATGAAATGAACATTCACGTAACAAGAGGTGAGTAACTATGAAAAGCAAAGGTTCTAATGATAGTGAATATGGTGAAAGGATGATATGAGGATAATTTTAATAATGAGAGTAAACTCATATTAGCCTAAGTAAATGTTACCAATACGTACTCACATATGAGACTGTAAGATAATGAGAAGACTAGTGTCTATGAACACTGTAATGAGAGTGTTGAGCTTAACACACTCAATGCTAATGATGAGATGAGATATAATCTAATGATCTATGATGTCCTTATACTAGAAGCCAGCTTCCACGATGTATGAGATGAATGTAATGGAACTTTATACTGAGCACCGATAGACTAGCTATGAGCGCTGATGCCTTCTTTCAGGAAGGGTGGATGTTCACGTAACTCTCATGAGATGATATTGTCAGGCTTGTCGGATATGGGTCTCCTTATATCTCCTAGTCTTTGAACCTATACAACCAATATAGGGATTGGGGGGTTAAATTCCGATGTACGTTAGCATGTTATGGATCACTTTGTCCGGTGACTGCACCTCTTTTCGGTGTGACAGAGACACTGGATTTCATGATGCTCACATGATATATGTTGGTTATAGTTAAGTTCCCAAGGAATGAATGAATGAGGATAGCCTCAAATGATGTACATAATGAAATGAATGATACCAAAGGTGTTAGGATAGGATAATCAAAAGGTGAGTTAGATTCAAGTAATGACATTAGGTCATTCTTGGTCATTGCACAATGAACCTAATGAAAATCATAAACTACATCCAAAGTATAGTTGGTGTTTACACCTACCTATGAATGAACTGAAATGGAGTACGTATGAATGAACGAAGCAGACTCTGTGTTTGCTAATGAAGACTCCCTAGTTGAGGTCCCATCTGTTGAACCCTCATTTCTGGGATCACTTAATGTTAAGTCCATGATTACGAGGTCTCATGTCATATGAATGAATGATATTCAAGAAGTTATGTGCTACATGCAAAGTTTGTTGTAAGCTATATGATGTGTTATGCGTAAATGTTATGTGCTGCGTGCAAATGTGAAAAGTATGATGTATGTTATTTTAATGGTATAATTTTACAATTCCAAATCTAGAAATCTCACTAACTTTCCTAATATAAATTTGGAAAGCTCATTGACATTCAAAATCCAAATTTGGAAATTTTCCAAATCTCAATTTGGCAAGTCCACTGACTTGACTTCTAAAAATCATGTTGTTAGGAAAGAAATTTTCTTTCCCATGCTTGTCCGTGGTGTGTGCTTGCATATACCCATACTTAGTACAAGTGTGTACTAACCCTATACAATCTCTACTATTTTAGGTGCAGGCAGAGGTGGACGATAGAGATACACGATCGTCTCTACAGTTATCAGGACGTCCATCATTCATCCGATTTTGGTAGGTCCTGAAGCTTTCGAGGATGCTATTGTTTTATATTCTAGCTTAGTTTTAGAATTGAGATAGTGGAGCATGTTCCACTAGCGTTCCTTTCCTGTTTTTATTCAGATTATGTATTGGTGCCATTTTGGTAATTATACACTTAAAGAATTGAACTATTTGTTTCAGTTGCTTATCTCTTAATGTTAGATGGTTGATGGTGAACAATAAAATATTAATGAGAATGTTTTTGTAAAGTATGTTAAGAAACAAAAAAATCAAATTTTTCGCTAAAATTTACCTATGTAAAGTAAGAAGGACGTAAGTAGGCTTGTTATCGACCTCTGAGAGGTCAACGACGCCGGTCTCGTTTGGGGTCTAGATTTCGGTAGTTACAATATGACACCCAAAAATTTGATAATAAATGTGTGAGGAATAAAAAAATATAAATCAAATTGAAGAGCTAAAAGTTGAGGGCCAATTGCTTGATCATACTTTTATTGATGTTGTCCTTGTTGAGAAGAGTACACTACAGTTATGTAACGAAGTAGATAATATTATTTTATAGAACTCTAGTATGTGTAAATATGAATGTGTAAATAATAAATAATTCATGAGTTGGGGAGCATCGGACCTCATTCCAAACACTTTCCCATATTATGTTTAGATGATGAGAAATTCATTGAGTCATCTTAGCCTATAGAAGAGTGTATGGAGTAGGAAATTGTGTCGATATTCTAGAATTTATTGTTCCAATATTGGACAATTACATTCCTCACATAGGATTCAAGAAGTGCATAATGTCATATCTATTTCTTGGGATCTTTATTTCTATACCACCACCCCTTGAGTGTAATAGAAAAATTGATGCAAAATTAGGGGTACAGTTCATTATCTTCAAACTGAAAGGAAAAATTGTAAAATTGATAGTGTCGTGCCGCGACGTTAAAGTAAGCGCTTATTGGGAGACAACTCAATTTGTAGCATAACCTTTTTCTTAATTTTATTAGTCTCACTTTTTTTCATTAGTTTCTTGTTATTGCAGATTAGGGGAAGAATGACTACCAAAAAGAAAACGAAGCAAAGTAGTATGTTTGAGATTAAAAATGGGGTGACGACCTTTGATATAAATTTAGATTACATGATACTAGCTAGGACTAAAAGTCTCACGGAATTTTGCTAACCCTTATTTTATATTTTATTTAATCCTTTGGGGATATAACATCTTTTTAAGTGTGGGGAGCAGGAATAAATTCCTACTTTTGACTGTTTTATTGAGTCTTTTTTTAGGATGGTATTCTTGGATTTCGTTTTCGATTCTTTTCTTGAGGATAGTCCCTTTGAAACGAGTGTCTTTTATTTATCTATTTTAGAAATAAATTTTATTTTTTTAATTATCATTTTTTTTGGAGAGAAAAGAAAAGACCCTTCTAAGTTTTGTATTACTTACTATTTGGGACTAATTTTAAGTAGTACTTTCTTGTGAATGCTTGATTGCTAGTGAAATTGCAAACCTTTCGACATCTAGATTCATGGTTGTGACTTTGTATATAACTTATTTCATTTTGTAGTTTGCTATGATCTTGTCTCTCTTAGAAGTAGAATTGATCTATCTTGATTAATACTTCTGCAGTGTGTGGTGAGATTTTGTTTATTCCATGTTTTGCATCTTAGTCTAAAACTTGCCCTGCATGTAATTGAATCGAAATAAAAAGTGTTGCTTTGATTAGGATATGACAATTGAGTTTCATTGATTTGTCTTGTAAATTTTATCCCTTTTTAGATATTTTATCATTAGTTATCCTTTTTGAGCCCGTACCCTTTTGCTGGTAGCCATATTTTACCCTAAACTATTTTGTTTAATCCCCAGTTTTTGCACCTTGCTTCCTTGAGCATTATAGCATAGACTTATTCTATTGGGAAAAAAGGGTGGATGAGTGAATAAGTAATATATGATAGCTACAAAGTACTTAAAATCCCTCTTTGAAAGAATGTAACATGAAAACAAAAAAGGATAGTGACATGAAAAAAAAAAGAAAAAAAATGAAGAAAAAAAGTTACCTTGATGATGGCACTGGTCCTTCCAAGGACACCGTGAACCTTAACTTATGTAAAATACGTAAGTTGAGGGTGACTATTATGAAGGAAAACCACAAAAATAATAATGACTAAAACATTTTTGACATGAGGAAAATTACTTGTGAAATAATTGTTGAAGAGAGTGCTAAAAATAAAGAGAAGAAAAAATTGGTGATGAAGTCTAATGGGAAATGAGCAACATTACAACCCAGTAAAGTCCTCTTTAATTATATTCAAGCATGCTTAATTATTGGAAATGTACATAATTGACAGCATATGGTTCTTTGTGTGTACATTTTAATTTTATTTGTGAGTGTGAGAGTTGTTCTTGATATGAAGTCCTATATTTACATTCAATCTTTTGAATTGAGTGTGTGGACTATTTCTTTTTGTGAGGACTCTTGTTTCGTGATAGATAGGTGATGTTATTAACTTTCTTTGGTAAGAGTAGGTGAGCAAGCTTAAATTTGATGAGTTCAAAGTCCTTCCCTGAAGTTAGGAGGGTAGACGTTTGTTATTTATTTGAAGGTCTTGCATAATGATTGAGAAGTCTACTTGATATTTTTAAATTCTTATATTAACTAATTGTTTGTATTAACCAAAGTGATGACATTTCTAGTATGATTTTTTATATGAGCTTTAATATTTGCTCGAGGGGCGAGCAAAAAATTGGGGTGTTTATGTGAGGCCAAAATAAGCATTTTTATCATTATTTACCTCACATTTATCATTTATATTTATCCATTTTGAGCATAAATTTTATGAATTGTTCTAAATTGTGTATTTTATTTGTAGGATTAATTTGGTGGGAATATGAAGAAGTTTGAGGCTTAAACGATTAAAGAAGAAAGGTTGAAGAAGGAAATCAAACAGACAACTTAATGGATTAAAGTGAATAATATATATATATATATATATATATATATATATATATATATATATATATATATATATATATATATATATATAAATTCAGCTGAAATAAAATTGATGGAAAGTGTTTTGCCATGTGTCAGCATCTAAAAGGGCTCTTAACTTGGAAGTGGCGGCAGCAATATATTAAACAGAAAGAAATAATTACGTAAATCAATTCCTTCCGATTTTTTATTTGCTAATATGTCTTGAACTCAATTGTTTTATTTAGGGTTTTTATATCTATAAAATGGTATAAAAAGTTATATTTGGAGAGGCCAAGAACTAAGAAACAAGACACAATATAAATCTTCTTCTAGCTTGGAACTTTGCCAGAGAATTGTGATTTATTCTTGCTTCTCCTTTATTATTTATTTGTATTCGTGATTAATATAAGATATTTTAACTATTGTTATTAACTTTTATCATTAACACAAAAATATTTATTTTAATAAATTTTGATTGTGTTTTTGAGATAATGAGTAGCTAAAGTTGACAACTAGGGTTGTGGGAACCAAGGTAATTAACAAAGTATAACTAGCAACTAAGCAATTCTTGAATGGTGTTTTGCATGCTTTGGTTATTCTTTCGTTTAGAAGTCTTTCAACGGAGGCCAACATTATAACTCACCTTGTTGCTACTTGCCGGACAATGAGGGTATTTAATAAGAAAAGAATTATAAACATAGATTTAGTGTGATACTATCTAATAGGCTAGTGTTGATTGATATGAAGTAATAACTAATTACATCGATTATGATGTCTAATATGAGGTAATGGTAAGAGTTAGTAAATTATACACACGTAGTCGGACCAAGGTGCAGGGTGAAATTCTCTAGTTGTTGGACCAAGGAATAGAGGTACCTAACTTATCACTTTGCATGTAAAACATTAGGAAAGAATTGTTATTACGAAGATTACCGTGTTATGAGCTTATGGGGAACACATTCCTAGTTATTTTTATTAATTTAATTATATAAATAAATACTTAGTTCAAATCTATCTTTATTGCTTTTATTTTTATTTCAATATGAATCGCACATTTTTATATAACGACTGTCGAGTTAAATATTTTCTATTGATAATTTTCTTCCATATTCTTAGTGGGATCTATCCCGACTCATAGTTGGGTAAATATATTGCATACGATCGTTTATATTTCTTTTCAAGAAGTATATTTGAACATTACCAAGTATCATGAAATTGATCACTCAATAGCAAACCCACATAAAATTCAACCTCAAATTACTAAATTAAAATTCAGAAATCTAAAACAACACAAAACTAAAAGTGTTCTCACTCATGTCATGTGAGGTGAGTTTTTGTAAATGATTCCTTGTGATACTAGAGGGACAATCTCTCAAGTGGTGACAACTCTAACCATAACCAATACAATTATCCATATTCGCCAATCATCTCACAAATGACTTTGTCATACTTTTGGCACAGGGAACCAAAAATCCATTGCCACCACCATTTCCTCCTTAAAACTTAAGGTTAGACACCCTTTCCTTGTTAAGTTTAGGTTCCAAATATTTATATGAACATTGACTGAAAAACCTTTTTTTGAATTCAAACCGATCATATAACATCGCGAGAAACCACCGTGACACGGACACGGGACCTAGGACCACAAGTGATCCCAAGCTAACTTTACTGGCATGATCATAAGTATACTAAAGATAATAAATTGACGTGAAAGTTAAATCATAATTAAAATGATAATATGGAAAATACCCATATACTATAACTGAGATATGTGAAAACTGATGAGTTTAGTATAAAGAAGATATTAACTCAATACTATGTGAAACTAACTATGTTTAAAAATAGCCTCTGACTGACAATAAATGATGGGAAAGGCCAGAGCTAAGTCTAGCAAAACTAAAACTAAAGGTCTAATAATACTAAAAAGAAACTTATGATTATTGTCCTCGGAAAATGAGGACTCACCACTGATTCTGTTGATTTGGAGATCGGGAAATGATCTAAGCGTGATCTAGATGCTGAGAACCAAAACCTACATCACGAGAAGATGTAGCGCAGGTATGCGTCAGTACTTGAAATGTACTAGGCATATAGGATAAAGTAAAGCGAAAATAATACATAACTGGACAAGCACAAAAGCAAGTATAATATTCTTAACATGATATACTGAACGTTGAGCTAACAGGATGCAATGACCAAATTTATTACATGCTGACACTGAATACCGACTAAACTATAAATATGGTCAAACAGTAGAGTCTGACTGAAGTGTGCGAGCTACTAATAGCCCACAATAAAACCACATAATCTAAATATGGAGTCCGATGTATATGCCCCATTGAAAGGACCCAATATGTCCTGCTAGAGGTATAAAGGTATGTTGCCTTGATCACTACACTGATGCCCACAAAAGGGACTTACAACCTACATAGGCTAGTAGTTTTTGAACTATTTGGGTACGCTGAACCCTAGACCAACTCGGTATTATGTTACTCCCAATAAATTAAACAAATAAAACATTATGACTGAGTTTCTGTAATATTGGATAGCTCAAAACAAAACATGCAAACTGAGAATGCAACAATTAATCTAAAAATGATGCATTAATAACTGATGAATGAGGCATGTATAACTGAATGAGTGATATATCTCACCTAGCATATGTAATTTAAGAACTAAAGAAATACATAGCTAGGGTTCTGAAATTCATGCAATAAGCTTTCTAGTAACATGATAATTTGATTTGGAAAATATAACTAACTAATTCATGATGATCTGCAATAATTCTAGAAACTCTAGGTCTATTCAAATAAGGGAATTAAAAACAGAATGAATATTAGGAACCTAATGGTCAAAAAGAACACACTACTTAAATCTCACATACTTGATGACAAATTCCACAGAGATACTTTTATTTCGGGGCTGGAATTGATGGAAACTTGTGGCGTTCTTGAACTACGGTCTTGACCTTTTTCTCCTCTCTTGCTTCTAATTTTCTAAGTTTTGATAAATGATTTAACCTAGGTAAGTTCTAGTTATGTTTCTAGGTTTAAATTGATAAAAACTCATGATTGAGAGTCTAAACGACATAGCTTAGGGGCCAAATGAACAGGGGAAAGACCAAAACACCCCTAACCAAAAATTTGTCGGAGTCACTGACGAAGTCGACTGATGGATCGTAAGTCAACTGATGGTCCGTAGTGGTCGAAATTATTTGCGACTGAGGACTGAAATCCAGTTGGCCCATCGATGGAGTCGACTAACGAACCGTAATTTAACTAACTGTCCATACTGGTCGACCGTCATTCGCGATTGAGAACTGAAAGTTGATTGGCCCATTTACTGAGTCAATTGATGGACCGTAATTCGAGTGACGGTCTGTATTGGTCAATCACTATTTGCGAGTATGGACTGAAAGTTGATTGGCCCATCGATGGAGTTAACTGACGAACTGTAAGTCGATTGACGGACCGTAGTGGCTCCGTCGCTGGCACCTACAACTTCTGAAAATCTGCATTTTTGATTTCTTTTTGGTACGAGTGTTACATTTTCTCCTTGTTGGGACCGTTCGTCCTCAAATGAAGACTAAAATATTTGAGTATTGAAGGAAGGTGTTGTAATCCCTACTACTACGCATTGAGAATTGAATTTCTTATTGAACTGAGTTCTAAGAACATGCAAATACACTGAAAATGTATGTACAATCTTAAGGAACATGATGCTAAGACTGAATTTGAAAATGATTGACTGAAAAACTGAAGAGGAACTATAGCCTGAACCTTGAATGGAATCAAAAAGAAAGAGGTGAGGATACTTGGCTTTTAGGGCTGCTTTTGATTCCAAGTAGCTCCTTCTAATGACTGACTCCTCCACAAAACCTTAACTGAAGCAACTTACTTGTTTCTCATTCTTCTAACAGTTAACTTCATTCAATGTAGTAAGTTTTAATAATGAAAAATACACTCACTAACTAATAACACGATGCTGGAAAGAAACAAGATAGATATGATGCAAGATTGCATGAATAATAGAATCACGATGAGATTCAGTTGATAATGAATGTAAATATTTGATCAATCAGCTTGTAACAATCAAAGCAATGCACACAAGGAAGTTCTCTCAAGTAAAATCAGAAAGACAAATCAATTATAGGACCAAGCAATCAAGCTCAAAATTTGAAGGAATCAAATCAAGGATGAAGATCAAGTCAAGAATCAAGTCCATCAAACAAAGGAACAAAAGATTTTTCATGCAAATATCTAATATGGACATGACTCAGCAAATCAATCACAAAGATAATCAAGGATAGTGATCATGTCTGTTGTGAGATGTGGCCATCAACAATCCTCACAGTTAGTGTGAAGTATGCAACTTCACTTGAACTTATTAGTAATGTTTTTTTCATCTTTGATAAAACTTTGTACATTTGAGAGAACAATTGTAAAAGAAAAAGAGAAGGAAAGATTCTCAGAGTAGGTTATACAAGTAGAGGCACTGCCAAGTTTAGAAGACCTGATTTGCACATCAGACATGATCGAAAGACTACTCATTCTGTAAACCATGTTGATCGAGCTGTTAAGGAAACCCTTGAAACCCAAGGGGACTGGACTAGGAACCACATTGGTGATAATTCTCCGTGTTCATTTATCTTTCAGCAAATTAATTTTTTATATCTTATTAAACTAACTTTCAAGGAAGTCAATTACTACACTTGGGCAGTCGACACAAATTTTTAATTCACCCCCTTCTTATCTTTCACTATCTTGACGGTCAAGAATCTGAACTAAAACATCCTCATAATGAAGATTATCTTTCACAGTCACACTCTCTAATGGCACTACGGAGGCTGGATCACCCACTCACTTCTTCAAGAGCAAGATGTGGAAGACCAGATGCACTTTTGCAAGTTCTGCTGCCAACTCAAACTCATATTCCACCTTGCCAACTCTTTTCAAGATCTTGTAAGGGTCTACATATCTAGGACTGAGCTTCCCTTTCTTGCCAAATCACATCACCCCCTTCATATGTGACACTTTCAAGAAAACTCAATCATTAACTTGTACTCTGGATCCCTTCTCCTGACATCTGCATAAGACTTCTGACAACTTTAGTTGTCTTAAGTCTATCACTAATGAGTAGTAATTTCTCCATTGTATAATGGACTAAATCTAGTCCTATAAAAGTTGCTTCACCTACTTCAACCAACCAACAGGAGATCTACATCTACGCCCATACAGTGCCTCATAAAGGGCCATCAGAATACTTGAATGATAGTTATTTATTGTAGGAAAACTCAATAAGATGAAGGTGATCGTCCTAATTACCCTTGAAATTGATCACACAAGCTCTCAGTATAACATCTAGCGTCTGAATGGTACGCTCTACCTGTCCATCCGTCTGCGGATGGAATATTCTTCTAAGATTAACCTGAGTACGTAGACATTTCTAAAATGACTTCCACAAATGAGAGATAAACTAAGGACATCTATCTGAGATGACAGACAATGGAACTCCATGCAACCTAACTACATCATTAATGTAAAGCTTGGCATAATTTTCAATCAAATTTGTAGTATTGACCGCCAAAAAGCGAAAAGACTTAGTAACTCTATCAACAATCACCCAAATGGAGTCGTGATGTGTATGTGTACGAGGTAAAACTGAGATGAAGTCCATGTTCATCCCTTCCAACTTCAAAGTAGGAATGTCAATCTCTTGTGTCATACCTCCTGGTTTCTGATGTTCTACCTTCACTTGTTGGCACTTGGGGCATTTAGCAACAAAATCTGCTATATCTCTTTTAATACCATTCCACCAATAGACTTCCTGCAGATCGCGCTACATATAAGAGGCATCTGAATGAATAGAATATATGGAATTATGGGCTTCTACAAGAATGTAATTTCTCAATTCAACTACATCAGGAATACACAATCTATCCTGATAGCGACGTACACCTTTTCCCCCCTGGGAGAAAACATCCTCTCTCTAACTGCGGACTGTACACTTAAGTTTAAACAAAAATGGATCATTGTCTTTCTTTTCCTTAACCTCCACCAAAAAATAAGATTCTGCACCATTCTGAACTATTACACCACTGTCTGATATGCTTATAAGGTGAACTTCCAAGCGAGCAAGCCTATGACATCCTTCACTAGTTCTTTTATTTATTCCTAAAAATGTTCTACACTAGCCATAGATAATCTCTTCTAAGAGCATATGCTACTATACATTCACGTTACAAGGATGGTAATGCTCACTCATATCATAATCCTTAAGGAACTAAAGTCATATCCTCTTGCGAAGATCTAACTCTTTCTAGGTGAGAACATAATGAAGGGTCTTATTGTTAGTGAAGACATCTACATGAACACTATATAAGTACTGTCTCGAGATCTTGAGTGCAAACACCACTACTGCAAGCTCGAGCTTAGGAGTGTAACACTCCAAAAGTCCACAACCTAAGATAGATCCTTATATGATGAACTAAACTTTAAAACACTATTTCAAAGCCTAAATAATATTTATAAACCATTTAGGAAGTTTAAATCCAAGGCGTCAAGGAAATACTTTGACGTCCAAAAACTAGCTAAATTGAACTAGTTGACGTCCTATGTTTGATGAAGGATTAAGAGGGTCAAATGAAATTTAAAACTAGTATAAAATACTTTAAATAGATAAACTATAGTATATAGGGTCTAAAATTCTGGTAAAGACTTCCCAAGTACCACACGAAGGGTCCTTGAGGAGGATCCAAACATGGGCTAGCAGCTGCCAAAGCACCTTGCATTAGCCTAGAATTGAATGTCACTACGCCATGCGCAGCTGACACGTGGGGTGGAAAAATTTTCCTCGAGATGCGGAGCCTCCACGAGGTCCACTGCCTCAGCCCGGATATCAAAAATAAAATGTGAAATTAGCCCCGCGAAGCGTAGCCACTTCCCAAATTCGTTGAAATAGTAATTTACCATTTTTACTACACAAAAAGGCTCAATTAAGTGAGGGGTCTTTTGGGTAATTTAAGAAGTGACTATATATTGACTAAGGCTCACTTTTAATTCATCTTTTCATTCACCTAAATCAAATTCCCAAAAGCTCTTATCTCTCTACTTTCTCTCTCCATAAATCTTCCATTGAAGAAGCAAGAAAGCTTGAGGAAGACCAATTTCTATAGTATTTCACTTCAATTTTGTGGATTAAGCATCATTAAGGTATGGGCTCTTCACTCTTGGGATTACTTTCCCCAAGAGGTCCTTTCAAAGTTGATTTCTAAATCACCCAATTCCAAGGGTTTTCCTATTCCAATGAGTTTTCTTCTAAACTTCAAATTGATGATAAATTGTGATTTCTTATTACTAATTAAGTGTAGATTGTTGGATAATTGATCTTAATTGATGCAGTTTTATGTAGATCAAGTCCCTTTTCCCAAGTTCCCCAAATCTTTGATCTTACTTATAAATTGATGGGAATTGATGAATGTATTGATTTTTAGACTTGTTTTATCTATTCTAATTCATATATGGACTGCCTAGGACATTTTATTAATAGGATTGGATCTATTTCTTTATGAGTTCATAATGAGACCTATTTCCCCTAACCCTAAGTTATGAATGGAAGTTAATTGGGATAGTGTTGATACAATTGATCAAGTTATTGTATTAATTACTATTGAATGATGTTACTACACATATTATTGGATGAAATTGGTTGGTTGATGGTAAGATCATGATGATGGCTTTTGAAGGGGATTGGGTAAGTCCTTGTTATCCTAAACTTTTACTTCAATTATGATGGCTTGAACTTGGTGATAAGGTTCATGTTAGGTTAGGGAGCCTGATTAATATTTGATGTACTGTCATATATTAATGATTACGCAGTTCAACCTCCGCGGTGAGGTTGCCGAGGGGTTATGGGGGCGGGAGACCCTTATCCGAAGGGTTTAGGGTGTACTTTTATTCTCCGTAACCAAAAATACTCTAAATAATTAATATATATACCCCACCGACGTGGAAGTTTACTCACGGGGTGTTACCATGAAATATTGATTTCTCTCTTTCTCTTTCTAGATATCTCATCTCTTCTCTCCAAAGTTCTAGTGTTCTTCATTCATCAAGTGTGTGCCTGTGGATTCGATCCTAACAACTGGTATCAGAGCTAAAGAAATTCAACACGATCACTGAAGACGGATAGTTCAAAGCTTGGAATCAAGAATTTTGATGGATTTGATTTCAGTTTGTGGAATTATCTGTACTAAAAAGATCTTCACGAACCGTTGACCGGGGTGAAGCCGGAATCCATGACGGAGGAGAAGTTGAAGCTCAAGGATCGCCAGGCTCTAGGGTTGATCCAGTTGACTCTGTCAAGAAATGTGGGGTTCAACATCGAATGAGAAGACTACGTCCGATCTATTGAAGGCACTGACAAACATGTATGATAAAAGGCGATCAACAAGGTATATTTGATGCGTAGATTGTTCAATTTACAGATGTCTGAGAATGGATCTATTTCTGATCATATAAACGAGTTCAATATGATTGTGATTCAACTCTATTCTGTGGATATTAATTTCAAAGATGAAATTGAGGCACTGATTTTGATGTCATCTCTGTCCGAGTCTTAGGATATTGTTGTTGCTGCGATAAGCAGGTCCCGTGGATCTGAGAAACTGAAGTTTGATGAAATCCGTGATGTTGTTATCAGTGAAAGTATTCGCAAACGAGAAGTGGGAGATTCATCGAGCAGTACTCTCAACGTTGACCGAAGGGGGAGAAGTAAGACGAAAGGGCAAAATCAACATGGTCGATCAAAATCAAAGAGCACATTGGGATGCTCTAATCCTTAGTGTGAAAAGCTCGGTTGAATTATGGATTTTGGATTCTGGTGAATCTTTCCATTCGTCTTCAAGCAAGGAGTTGTTCAAAAATTTCAAATCTGGAAATTTTGGAAAGGTGTATCTTGCTAACAATAAAGCCTTAGAGATTGAAGGAAAGGGTATGTTTGCATAAAGACCACCTCGGAAAACCAGTGGACATTGGAGGATGTCAGATATATTACTGGGGTCAAGAAAAATCTGATATGTTGGTCAGTGGGATAGCACAGGATATGCATCAGAGTTTGGGAAGGTTCGTGGAAGATTGTGAAAGGTGCTATGGTAGTAGCTTGTGGCACCAAATTTGGAACCTTGTACACCACTGCACGGTGTATTAACATGGCCGTTGTTGCTGAAGGTGCTTCCGCTTCATGTCTGTGGCACACACAGACTTGGACACATGACTGCTTAAGGAATGATGATGTTGGTTGCAAAAGGAGCATTAGAGGGTTTGAAATCTGTTGATATGGGTCTTTGCGAGAGTTGTGTTATGGGCAAACAAAGAGAGTAAGCTTCAAAAAGACTCCTAGAGATCCAAAGAAAGTGTGGTTGGAAATGGTCCATACAGATGTTTGGGGACCATGTCCAATATCATAACTTGGAGGATCCAAATTTTATGTTACCTTCATTGATGATTTCAGCAGGAAGGTATGGGTTTACTTCTCGAAGCATAAGTCAGATATGTTTACAACTTTCAAGAAGTGGAAACATGAAGTTGAGAATCAGACTGGTTTGAAAGTCAAATGCCTAAGGTCTTACAATGTAGAAGAGTGACAAATCAGAGTTCAAGGCATTATGTGCAGCTGAGGGAATCAGAATGATAAGAACAATTCTTGGTAAGGCAAGGCAGAATAGAATTGCTAAGAGGATGAACAGAATATTGAGTGAGAGTGCAAGGAGTATGAGGATACAATGGTGGCTGCCCAAAATATTTTGGGTGAATGATGTAAGCACAGATGCATACTTGATCAACAGGGGTCCATCAGTTCCTTTAGGGTTCAAGATTCTAGAGGAGGTGTGGACACGAAAAGAACTCAAGTACTGCTTATGTTCATGTTGATCCAGAAAAGAGAGACAAGCTTGATGCCAAGGCTGTGAAGTGTCAATTCATAGGCTATGGTTCTGATTTGTTTGGTTATAGGTTTTCGGATGACAAGAATACAAAGATATTGAGACATTGTGACGTGACATTTGATGAGTCTGTCATGTATAAGGACTGAGAACAGAAGGTTCTAGAGATCACAAAGCAAGTGGGAGTTGAGGTTGAGTTGGAGAAGAGTAACCCCCGAGATGTCAAAGCATATACTCAACCAAATCCTACTGAAGAATCTGAAGTGGAGAAAGTTACACCTGAGCAGTTGTTAAGGAGATCATCCAGAACCATCAGAGCACCTGATAGATATTCACCTTCATTACACTATCTATTGCTGACTGATGAGGGGGAACCAGTTTTTTGATGAGGCCCTACAAGTGGAGGATTCGATCGAGTGGGAGCAAGCCATGGATGATGAGATGAGGTCACTTGAGAAAAATGACACATGGGTGTTGACTGAGTTACCTACAGGGAAGAGAGCCTTTCTGAACAAGTGGTCATTCAGTATCAAGACTGAACCAGATGGCAAAAGAAGGTTCAAGGCTCTTTAGTGGTTAAGAGTGGATTCTGCAAAGCAGAAAAGGATCCGTGTTGTTACTTCAATAAATACACTGATTCATATGTCTTTCTACTCTTGTATGTGGATGATATGTTGATTGCTGGATCTACTATGAGGGAGATTAATAATCTGAAGACAAGGTTGTCTGCAGCATTTGAGATGAAAGATTTGGGTCCGGTGAAGCAAATTTTGGGGGATGAGGAATTCTCGGGATAGATATGTTGGCACTTTAAATATATCTCGGGAGTTGTACATTGAGAAGGTGTTGAGCAGATTCAGAGTTAATGATGCTAAATCCAGAACTACTCCATTGGCAAATCACTTTAAATTGTCAAAGGAGCAGTCACCCAAGACAGCCGAGGAGCGTGAGTATATGGCACTTGTTCCATATGATTCAGTAGTTTGAAGTTTCATGTATGGTATGTTCTGCACTAGACCTAATATAGCACATGCAGTGGGAGTTGTTAGCAGGTACATGGCGAACCCGGGGAAGAGCATTGGGAAGCTGTGAAGTGGCTTCTGATATATATCAGAGGTACATCCAGTAGTTCACTTTGTTTTGGCAAAGGCAAGGTGACTCTATAGGGCTTTATGAATGCTGATTTTGGTGGGATGTGGACTCGAGCAGGAGTACATCTGGGTACATTACACCATAGGTGGAACAGCAGAGAAAGAGATGATATGGCTAGCAGATTATCTGGAGGAATTGGGCAAGAAGTAGAGCGAGAAGATTCTTTATTCAATTAGCCAGAGTGTCATACAGTTGGTGAAAAATCCAGTCTATCATTTGAAGACAAATCACATCAGACGGCGGTACCATTTCACTCGCAGGGTAGTGGAGGATGGTGATATGTTCTTGGAGAAGATAGAGGGTGCAAAGAACCTGGCAGACATGTTGACAAAATTTGTTGATGTTAGGAAACTGGTTTATGCAAAACCTCGATTGGTCTTATGTATTTGTTGCTACAGATGTCGCGGTGCGGTAAAGATGTTGATGATGAAGAGATTTTTTTGAGAATGTATTTTTTGGATGACTGAATCATTCTCCAAGTGGGAGAATCGTTAGGTTGTGGAGCCTGATTAATATTTTATGTACTGTCATATACTAATGTCTACGTAGTTCAACCTCCTCAGTGAGGTTACTGGGGGTGTTGTGGGGGCGGGAGCCCCTCATCCGAAGGATTTAGGGCGTACTTTTATTCTCCATTTACTCTCTGTAACCAAAAACTCTAAATAATTAATATATGTACCCCACCGTCGTGGAAGTTTACTCACGGGGTGTTACCACAAAATATTGATTTTTCTCTTTCTCTCTCTAGATCTCTCATCTCTTTCTCTCTAAAGTTCTTGTGTTCTTCATTCATAAGGTGTGTGTGTTGGATCCTATCCTAACAGTTCAATTGAAGTATATCTTGTAATTGGATTAAGTAGGTGTGATATGATGATGCAATTGAAATGTCTTGATTATGTGATTGTGTGATTATGCTTAAGATGTAATGATATAATTTTTGTTATGAATTACCTATGTGCCTTACTATGATATGATGATATTAATGTGCTAATCTCACATATGAGGGTTGTAATGAAAGGTGTTCCCATGAAATTCCTATTGAGCTCACGACTATGACTATACAAGGAGCTATTCTCCAATGACCTAAACTAAGTTATGATTGTGAAACAAAGACATTTCAAAAGGGACTCTAGCTTAGCACTGAGTGAACTAGTAGTGAGGAGTGTCCCTTCTCAACTAGGGAAGGTAGGTTCAATATTGTACTCATGATGTTGGAGATTATAATGTGAAAGGCATAAAGAAGGCCCCAAGTAATATCTCCAAGTTCTTGAACTATGTTGCCCCCAATGAATACTAGCGAGTTGTTCCACTTAGATGTTATGTTCATGTCTTGGTACTACCTTGGCAAGTAGTCCGCCTTATTTTCTTGTAGGGTTTCATGAAACTGGATTACACATTGACTTATGTGGTCTATGTCAGTTAAGGCATGATATTCCTGAAAGTTAAATGAAGTAATAAAGTGAACACTTACTAGGCGGGTTTGACTTAGTATAGGTTAGGGGTATGGGACTCTACCTAGACATTGCACAAGTTGACTCTAAGAGGAGTCCTAGGAGGTTGTTCTTATGTATCATATTATGAAATGTATGATGTTGACTTTATATTATGATATTTTTACATGATGATGATTATTGATGAACATGATACTAGTTTATATTATTAAATATGGTGATATCTACTCATGAGCTATGTTATGTAAAGTTAGACATTACTTGTGATCTTTCATTCGATTTATTTGGTTGAGTAAGATTATGGGTCTTTACTTAGTCATTGCACTTGTGAACTTGATGTGAGGTTATGGGTATGGGTCTTGTATATGTTATAATGATATGAACTCTTATACATTTTTTGTTATTATAACATGATGTGGAGTTGCTTTGGCTATGTTTCCAATATGTTATATATATGTTGACTTCATTATGCTTGATGATATTGGTATTGTGTTTAAGATGCTATTGTCTTAGTGTATATGTGATTATTAGCTTATATGGATTCTTGAATGTGCACTGAAGGCTTTCGAATGACTTGGTATATCTTCTAAAGTAAATGTCCCTTTTCCATGCATGTTCCAAATGTTTTATGTGCATATGCCTATACTTAGTACAAGTGATGTACTAACCCATGTTTCTATATTTATTACAAAAATGTAGTTTCCGGCCGTTGAGCTTTTAGAGGGCCATTAAAGAAGGCTTGGAATCCTATTCTTCAAGTTCGTTATGTCCTCACTTTGTGAGGACGATGTCACTATCTTGATATTAGGTATTGTTTAGTCTTAAAAATAATTTAGTTCATTCTCTTTCTTTGATGACTTTGTATATGCCTATATGAGGCCTTTGTTGTAACAAAGTATGGGTTGAACCCAAAATGTTGTATTCGACTTACATGGTTTAATATAAGATGTATCCTATACATTCTTACGAATCTATATTGCTATATTATGTATGTGAAATAAAAGTAAAAGCCTATGTATTGCTTCTTATTACGAGGAGTATATGTAAACTCCCTAAATATATATTATGCATAAGTGAGAGTTCTAAGTAAACATCAATGTAGAACTAATTAAAAATTTGTAAATTTTCCGCATTTTTAACTTATTATATGTAATGAAGAATGCTAAGAGGTTAGTCTTAGTCCTCTTCGAGGACGACGACACCGTTTACTTCTAGGGGATGCTCCCCGGATGTGACAATGAGTTGGACAGTTCTTCTCATGCACCTTAAGTTGTCTAGAATCATAAGCTATAACCTTATCTAGCAGCATCAACACATAACCTAGGCCAAGTCTAGATGCATCGCAAGAAATCACATACCCATCAGAAAACTCTGTATAGTCAAGATAGGATTGTAGTCAATGTAGTTTTAAATTCTGCAAAGCTTTTCTCACAATCATGTGACGATAAAAACTTGACCATCTTCGAATTCAACCTAGTCAATAGATAGTCTATGGATAAAAATCCCTCTATGAATCTTCGATAATAACACGCTAGACCCAAGAAACGTCAGAGATTTGTAGCATAGGTAGGTCTGGTCCATAGTTCACTACTTTTATCTTCTGTGAATCCATTTAGATCCCCTAGCTAGATAGAATGTGACCAAAGAAAGCAACAAATTGCAACAAAAACTCATATTTGCTGAACTTAGCGAATAACTATTAATCTTTCAGAGTCTGCAAAACAATTCTCAAATGACTCGCATATTCTTCCTCATTTCTAGAGTAAATGAGAATATCATCAATAAAGACGATAACGGACAAGTCCAAGTACTTCTTGTACACTCTTTTCATCAAATCCATGAAAGTTTCATGATCATTGGTTAGTCCAAAAGACATAACTACAAATTCATAATGACCATACCGAGTTCTGAAGGCTATTTTCAGAACGTCACTATCTCTGACTCTTAGCTGATGATTACCAGATTTCAGGTCTACCTTTGAGAAATGTCTATCACCCTGAAGTTGGTCAAATAAGTCATCAATTCTGGGTTGAGATACTTATTCTTAATTGTGACATTGTTCAGCAACACTGGTGCACCACATAGAGAAATATTAGGTCTGATGAAGCCCTTATCTAGAAGGTATTTCAATTGTTCTTTCAATTCCTTAAGCTTAGATGGAGCCATTCTATAAGGATGAATAGAAATATCCTGATTATATGGAAGGAGATCTATTCCAAAGTCAATTTCCCTTTCGGGATGAACTCCGAGAAGATCTTCTCGAAACACTTCTTGTAATTCATTGACTATAGGAACTGACTCAAGCGATGGGTTTCAGAGATTGAATTCTTAACTTGAACTATATGATAGAGATAACCCTTGTAGATCTTCTTTCTAGCCATAATTTAAGTAATGAATCGACCCATAGGCGCTATTCTACTACCCTTCCACTTTAGATTTGTTCATTTGCAAACTGTAAGTGAAAAATCCTAGTTTTAGAATCAACAGAGGCATAACATGAATGTAACCAATCCGTGCCTAGAATGACATCGAAGTCTACCATTTCTAAGTCTACTATTTCTAAGTCTACTAGATCTGCTGAGGTGACTTTATAAGAGACCATGATAAGGCAATTTTTGTATACCTGTCTAGCTATGGTCACCAACTAGAGTAGAGACTAAGAATGGTTCTGAGAGAGTGTCTAGACTAACACCGAATTAGACCGCTATGTAAGGAGTACGAAAGATAGAGTAGCCCCTAGATATAAAAATGCATAATTATCAAGATCAAAGACTCATAAAATACCTATGACTACATTAGGAGAACCTTCCTGATCCTAAAGAGCCTAAAGAGCATACAACTTATTCTAGCGCTGACCGCTTGTTGTACCGTGGTTTTATGGTACTTTCAATGCTTTTTTCTTAAGTTTAGTATGTGTCGAAGGCCTTTTTGTATTATTTTTAATGCATTTTTCTCTGTCCTTTCAAGAATATTGTCCAGATTGAAAACGCTGAAGACAATGCTAAAATTTGCAGAAGTGATGACCTACGGAGCCATCGACGATCCGTCGACTCATCCACGGTCCGTAGGTGGCAACCGTCATTTGAAGATTTATGCTGTTAAAGGAAAGATCGGGGAATTCTAATTAAGAGTGGGGCTACGGAAGGGATGACGGTCTATCGACTCATCGACAGACTGTCCTGGCCAATCGTTGGTGTTAACAGAATGTAGCCCCAGTACCTGATTTTAAAAAGATTCTAAGTATGGAACAACGAAGGTCATCGACGGACCGTCGTTTTGGTCCGTCGATGCTAACAGAATGATGGAGAAGATAGCAGCTGAAAAAGAGTTTAAGTGTGGACCGGCGGAGGCGTCAACGGTCTGTCGATCCCTCGACGGTCCATCAGTGAGGTCGTCGACTCGAGACTCATTTTGGACAGATATTTTCCTTATTTGGGTTTCCCTTTATTTTTAGAACTTTTCAATTATAAATAGGACTAAAAACATCATTCTTGGGGTTAGACTCTTTGTTAATTTTTAGATTTGTATTGTTAGTTGTTGAACTTTTGGTTTTGGAAAATATATCTCTTTTTCGGAATCGATCCTTACAATATTTTGATTAATTCAAGTGGTTTTATGGATTTTCTCCAAACTTGTTAAAGTAAGTACATGAATTCTTGTCTAATCAATATGAATTGTGTAATTCTTAACACGGGTAACTAAGTCCACAACTAGGGTTGTGGGAACTATGTATATTTAACAAAGTAGAACTATCTAAAATAACAATTGTTTAATAGTGTCTTGAATGTATTGATAATTCTTTTGTTTAGAATTCTTTTTAACGGTGGCCAACATTAGAACTCGCCTTGTTGTTACTTGCCGGACTAAGGAGGTAGATAATAAGAAAAGAATTATTAACGTAGATTTAGTACACACTATCTAATAGGCTAGTGTCAATTGGTGCAAAGTAATAACTAAGTCGTACATTGAATATGATGCTTAATATGAGGTAAAAGCTAAAGTTTAGTAAAGTACACACACGTAGATGGAACAAGGTCTAGAGTGAAATTCACTAGTTGTCAGACCAAGGAATTAGGGATACATAACTTACCACTTTGCATGCAAGATACTAGGAAAGAGTTGTTATAGCTAGGGTTGCTACATTATCTCATCACTTGATAAACATCAAATATTTGAACTAGCTACTTGTTTACTTAGACTTAATTATTTACTTTTGTTACACAAAATCCCCCTTTTTATTGTTTGTTTCCGGAAAGAACATGACTAAATAGAAGAAATTGAAAATTAAAGTTATGTCTAAACTATTTTCTTTGTGGGATTGACCCCAATCTAAAATTTGGGTTCTTTACTTCATAAGACTGCTTATACTTCTTTAGGGAAGTATAGTTTGAGTGTATCAAATTTTGGCGCCGCTTCTGGGGAAAGTGGCTTTTAGATTAACTTTAACCACATTAGCAAATTTTAGTCAACAATTTCCTAATTTTACTTTTTATTTTTTGTTTTTGTCTCTCGTAGGTCTAGCTTTAGTGTAACCAAGTACACAAATCGAGGAGAATCAATATTCCCACTTGATCCATAATTAAACCGCACACTCCGTAGAATGAATATTCAAAACAATCCTGCTTATATCGACGATCAGATCAAACCTCAAATTACCTCGCCGATTGATGCTCATAATCGAGTGGTTGTTGATAACCATGGTGAAGGTAATCCGAGGAGGCAACCTCCCTCCCCACGCCCCCAACCTCCCTCACTGACACTGATCGGCCACTTGTCCTACCTCCTCTACCACATGGTCATACTTTCGTGGTAACTAGTAGCTTGATTGAGATGCTCATTGCTAGAGGTTTGTTTCTGGGGCTACCATCTTAGGATTCACATACTCATATCGTCAAACTAAGGTCGGTGTATAAGAGTTTTGTACGGAGGCCAAACTTAGACATGGATGTAATTGGATTAAGGGTGTTTCCTCTCTCACTGATGGTGGAGGCCGCAATTTGGTTTACTGAGTTGCCCTACAATTCAATCTATACTTGGGAGAAATTCAGGGATGTGTTCCTAGAAAGGTATTACCCGGTTAGTAAAAAGCTAAATCACAAAGATAGGGTGAACAATTTTGTGTCATTACCAAGGGAGTCAGTAAGCAGTTCTTGGGATAGGTCCACCTCAATCTTAAGAAGTGTCCCAAGCAACCGCATTGATGATGACTCACTCAAAGATTAGTTCTAACTGGGGCAAGATGATATTAATAAAGCAATGCTTGATACAATTGCGGGTGGTTCTTGTGGGGAGTGTACTTATGCAGAGATCGTTCAGAAGTTAGAGAAAATCTCCCAAAATAATAAAACTTGGAGCACTAGAAAGTCGATACTGGGAGAAACACTTTGCAATGCAATATTAACATAACCCAGCAGCAGATGAGATTCGCGAAGAGATGGCTCAAATGAAAACTGAGCTTAGGTTGGTGTTAAAACATATCACCAGGTGTGCAGAAAAGGTAAATGCGGTGAACTATTTGGCTAAACCACCACCACCGATTGATGAGTACAACTATGAAGAAGATTCTTCTGCAGTGAATGAACAAACAAGGGGTTTCCGGCCAAACACCCAAGGCTTCAATCAGGAGAATTGGCTCCAAGGTCAAGTAAATAAAGGTCAAAACAATGTGAATTACAACTGAGAGGGTCATTACGTTCGATATGGAAACTACAACTGTGACAACAACTTAAATACGGGTAACTATGGTAACTGAAATGATCGGAGTGGGAGGTAGTATGGCGCGAGTTGAGGATATTTTGCAGAAGATGATGAGGAGGTTTGATGCTACCGATGAGCACACCAAAGAGTTGAGTGATGATTTAGCCAATATTAGGCAAAAGATGGATGCACATGCAATCTCAATCAAGCAACTTGAGTTGCGAATGGACCAAGTGTCTTCTACTGTGAACCCACACCAACCGGGTACTCTTTCTAGCAATAATATCCATAATCTGAAAAATTATGGACATTGTATGGCAGTGACTACTCGACGGGGTAAGCAGACCATAGATCCACCTATGTCGTCTAGCGTCGAAGATAAGAAGAGAGGAGACGATGAGACAAAGGAAGTTAGTGGTGAGTTGGTAGATAAATCGGGGAAAGAAGCTGAGATACTCCAAAAAGTGACTCATATTCCTAGACCACCAACTCAATTTTTGCAAAGATAGGCGAAATAGACCGAGGATGGTAAATACCGGCATTATATTACTATGTTGAAACAGCTTTCCATCAATGTCCCTTTGATAGAATCTCTTGAACAAATTCCCAGTTACGCCAAGTTCATGAAAGATATGGTCACTAAGAAGAGATCGGTTAGTTTTGAGGATGATGATCGGATGCAACACTGTAGTGTTATTGCTACAAGGTCTTTTGTGCAAAATAAAGAAGATACGGGTGCTTTCACTATTCCATGTACAATCGGGTTGTTACACTTTGCTAAAGCATTATATGATCTTGTAGAAAGCATAAATCTCGTTCCTCTCTCTATTTATTAGAAGTTGGATTTGGTTGATCCAAAGCCCACTGTGATGTGGCTACTGATGGTCGATCGAACGGTGAAGAGGCCTATTGGGATACTCCATGATGTGCTACAGAAATTTGAGTCATATATTTTTCCAACGGATTTTGTGATTCTTGATTGTGAGGTGGACTTTGAGGTTCCCATTATTCTTTGGAGAGTGTTCCTAGCTACCGGTCGTGCCTTAGTTGATATGAAGAAAGGGCAGATAAATTTTTACATGAACAATGAAGAAGAGACTTTCCACATTTGTAGGTCCATGTGGTACAGTTTGAGATCTAATCGGTATCTGCGATATCCTACAAGGTTGAGATGTCATCTATGGTACAAATAGGAGAGCGTCTTGGGGTCGAGGCACTAGTGGATACATCATATCCTACCAACACCACCCCAGTTGAGTCTATCTCGGGTACTAGCAGCGCTCCAAGCTCCTCCCGCTCTACTCTATCTGCACCACTGGTCCCGCTTGCTAGGGTCCAGAAGTTAGAAGCCCAAATGGCCGCACTTGTGCATCACATCCATCCTTGGATGCAGAAGTCTATAGCTGAGATAGCGGGGATCGCATCGAGAAGAAGATGGCCCAACGCACTGAGAGGCAGATTATGGAAGTCCACCAGCTCCTTGACGCATTTGAGTTGAGGGTTCTCGCCCGACCAGCCCCTACTATAGATTCGATGACTCTTTAGGCGGTTGTGGCGAGTTTGAGAGTAGATATGGATTCCATATTGGAGGGTTGGGTGCCCGAGTCTAATTCCCCATCTGCGAAGCCTGCTATGGATATGGTAATGGTTGCACTATTCTCCACCATTGTTGTGCCATTACCTCAGCCATGTGAGCATACCAAGAGGCACCGATCTAGATAGGATGATCAAACTCTATCTAGGAAGAGAGAGTGTCTTGATTTGGAGGCTGCAAGGAGAGCCTCGTTGATTGATGAGGAGGACCGACAGATGAGGGCTCAGGAGGTGTATGCTGGGGCGTCTAGCTCCAGGATTGCTGATGTTGAGAGGAGCACTACAGAGGGTTTTGTTATTGCTTCAGACACTACTGATGGTGTTCCTACTACAGAGAGAGCTGGTTTTGAGAATCCGGACCCGCCAACTTGTTGATCATCGGCGCTATGCGCCTCATGTTTGCTTCACCTACCACCCTATTTTATATTTTTTATGCATTGGGGACAATTGCATGCTCTTTTGTTGCGGGTGGGGTAAATGGAAAGAGAGTACTAGGGTGAAGTATGAATATCCAAACTCACGATCCTCTCTTGTCATTTTCTTGCATGTGTTCTTTTTTCCCAAGAGACTGGTTATTTTAATATTGAACCGGCACGTTAGTATCTCTTGTGCATAGTATAGATATAACATCTGAATCATGATGGCTAAATAAAATGATATCTTAATTTAAATAAAATGCTTTCTTGAATAGGCATAGTGAATGATGAATGTGTGGCTCTAAGTATGACATAGAGATACACCACTGCATGACCCTCAATCTAAAGCTCGAACTAGGTATCTGATAGTCTGGCAGGGTAATGAGGTGTAAAGTGAGTGTGAGGAAAGTTGAATATTCCACCGTTGGTACTAAGCTAGAACTTGCCCGGTTAGTCTTGCTAAAAGTATTTTGGGATAGACAATTAGGAAAGGATCATAGGACCTTGTTCAAAGATAGCAAATCTTTAGCCTAGATAAAAGAAAACAAAATGGAATTAATCCCTTCTTGATCCAAATGATTTAAGCTTAAAATGGACCTTTCTTTTTTACCCAAATTTATCTTTTCTGGGAAAAATGTATTGGCCATGGTCCCTTCTTGGACATGTGCACTTCAGCTTATGCCAAAAGCATAAGTTGAGGGTGGCTAATGCAGAAAACAACCTCGTCATGGCCTTGACCCAACCTTGGGTATTGTGTATCTTGACTTATGGCGAAGCCATGAGTTGAGGGTGACTATTATGAGGAATGCTCTGGAAAGTGGGGTTTAAAGAATAAAGAGAGAGAAAGAAGAAAGAAGAAAAGAAAAGTGACTCAAGCAAAGTTGAAATCAAGTAAAAAGTTTGAAAAAAAATTTAGAAGATTCATTTACACAAAAGGAGAATTAAAAATAGGGCGGAATAAACGACGAAAAGGTAGGATGCTTAGCCGTTATGTCAAAGAGGGAAACAAGTCACTAAAATGCATACAAATAAACCCTATTTGTCCTTGATCCTACCTTACAAGCTAAGAAATTTATTTCGCGATCCTGAGAGTCTAATATGGTGAACTTAAAGTAGTGAAAATAAGGGCAAGCCTGTGGAAACAAAGTACCACTGAGGTGAGAAGTTGTTCTGACCGTGAGTGTTGAAATCCTTATACTCAAAATGAAATCAGTGTGTGAAAAAGGAGTATATTGTTTTTTAAAAAAAGAAACTAGTTGCAATACTTAAAAGTTGCCACCTTGGTGAGAGATAAAAGAAAAGAGGTGTCGGTGCGTGGTGAGTTTGTGTCATGGTCTGATCCACATGAGCGAGCCTAATAGTGATATCATGTATGAACATAATGAAAATAATCGTGATTGATAGCCAAATGATTGCAAAAGCTAAAATAAGTGTACTTTTAAACAAAGGTATTTTGGTGAGTCATAGTGCGTCGCTTGAGGACAAACAACGAATTTAAGTTAAGTGTGTTTTTCTTTAGTGGTTTCACGGTACTTCCAATGCTTTTTCCTTAAGTTAAGTGTGTGTCTAAGGCCTCTTTGTAGTACTTTTAATGCATTTCTCTCTGTGTTTGCGAGAAAACTTTCCAGAATAAAAACGCTGAAGACTGTGCTGAAATTTCCAGAAGTGATGACCTAAGGAGCCATCGACGGTCCATCGACTCATCTACTGTCCTTTGACTCATCGATGATCCGTAGGTGGAAACCGTTGTTTGAAGACACCTGTACTAGATTTAATACCCTACTAATTCGGGCGACCTGTTGGTGCCGCTGATGTTATAGACTGAGTATTATTCTTACTACCTCCTTGACCCTGTATAGAAGGATAATCCCTCAACTTGTTGAGAATTAGTCGTTATCCTAGGAATATTTATATATCCTAGTAACATAGCATTTCTGCACTCCATTTTCATCAAATTTGACACTTCATACAAGAACTTAATCATCTGAGCTCTGGAATCAACAACCATATGGGGAGCATACTTGAAGAATTAGGTAAACTTGAGTCCATACTCTTGGAAAATGTCATGTAACACTGCCTTAAGTTCATGAATTCCTGGGCCCTGGCTTCCTTCAACTCTATCAAGAAAAACCTGTCCAGAAAGGTTCCACTAAAACATTCCCAAGTAATAGGGGTTGCATCTGTACTACTGTTTTCTTTCCACTAAGTGTACCAGATATGAGACATATCTTTAAGCTGGTATATGTCAACTCAATAGATCATTCTGGTGACCTGCATCACCTCAAAGATCTTCTTGATCCCATACAAGAAATTTTGAGGATCCTCACTAGTCTGTGATCCTAAGAACTTGGGCGTATTCATCCTAACAAACTCACGGACCCTAGTTGCGATTCATCAACCATTAGCATTCAGAAAATCTTGAACCCACTGATTTTCTTGTTGGAAACACTCTGAGACTACATCTGAATGGAAGTCCTGAATTTAGTATTTGAGACTTGTTAATCTGGGACTGTAGGAGTTGCGGTTGTGTTCATAGCATTCACATTCCTAGAATTAGCTTTATAAGGAGGCATAATCACTAAAATGTAGAACGTTAAGCTAGAATGGAATTTGATCATACCTTACGCACGATAAGATTAACAAAAAATGAAGATTTTTACTGAACACCTTGTAGCTTTCTTCTCATTAGATGTGGTGCACTTCACACCCATGAAAAAGACTCTACTTAGTGAAGCTTTCAGACATCCAATAACACTTAAACCTAGAGCTTTGATACACAGGTTTTCACGCCCTAAGCCACCCTTAGGCGCGAACATAGGACCTAGGACCACAACTAATCCCAATCTAACCTAGCAAGCATGATCATGAGCATAATAAAGATAAGAAACTAATACGAAAGCTAAATCATAATTAAAATGAAAAGATGGGGAATACCGATATACTATAACTGAGATATATGAAAATTGATGAGTTTAATACAAAGAAGATAATAACTCAATATTATGCTTAAACTAACTATGCCTGAAAATAGACTCGAAGTGGCTAGAAATGCTGGAACAGGCCTAGTTAAGTCTAGCAAAACTAAAACTAAAGGACTAAAATTACTGAAAAGAAAATCATGACTATTCTCCTCGGACAATGAGGACTCATCACTGATTCTGTTGAACAAGATATCGGGAATCGATCTGAGCATGATCTAGATGTTGAACTTCAACCTACATCACGAGAAGATGTACTGCATGTATGTGTCAGTACTTGAAAGGTGCAGAGCGTGTAGGATAGAGTAAAGTTCAAATAATAAAAAGTTGAACAATAACTAAAGCAAGTATACATAATACACTGAATATTGAGCTAATAGGATGCAATGAGAAAATTTATAACATGCTCATACTAAATACTAACTGAACAATAATTATGCCCAATTCAATGGACTTTGACTTAACTATGGGAGCTACTAATAATCGACAAAAAAATAAATGAACTAAATGTGGAGTCTGATGTATACGCCCCATCAAAAGGACCCAATATACCCTACTAAAGGTATAAAGGTATGCTAACATGAAAACTAAATTGATGCCCACAAAGGGAACGTACAACGTACTCGGCTAGTAGTTCTGGGACTATTTGAAACGATGTCCAACTCGGTATACAACAATTAATTTGATAATGATACATTAATAACTGAGGCATGTATAATTGATTGATTGATATATCTAACCTATGTGTAATTCAAGAACAAAAGAAATACATAGCTAGGGTTCTGAAATTTATGCAATACTTACTAGTAACATGATAACATTATTTGGAATATATTACTATCTAATTCATTATGATGTGCTGTAATTTTAGAAAACCTAGGTCTATTCATAATAAGTAATCAAGAAAATGACTAAATTCTAGGACCTAAGGGGCGAAAGGAACCCACTAGTGAAATCCTACATACCTGGTGATGAATTCCATAAAGAAATATTTCGATTTCAGGGCTCCAAATGATGGAAACTTGTTGCGTTCTTGAAGTAGGTTTCTTGACTTTTTATTTCCACTCTTACTTCTAATTTTCTATGTTTTTATTAATTATTTGACTTAGGTAATTTCTAGTTAAGTTTCTAGGTGTAAACTGTCTAAAACCTCATGATTTAAGGCCTAAATGACATAGCTTAGGGGCCAAAAAATCAAGGAAAAAACAAAAAGACCCCTTACTCATAAGTTGACGAAGTCACTGAATGAGTCAAGTGATGGACCGTAAGTCGGCTGAAGGTCCGTATTGTTCAACTGTCATTCGCGACTGAGAATTGAAAGTTAGTTGGCCCATCGACAGAGTCGACTTACGGACCGTAAGGTTACTGACTGTTCGTACTGGTCGAGCTTCATTCATTTCTAAGGACTGAAAGTTGACTATCCCATAGACGGAGTCGACTAATGGATCATAAGTTGAATGATGGTCCGTAGTGGTCAACTGTCGTTCATGGATGAGAATTGAAAGTTTACTGGCCCATCAACCGAGTTGACTGACGGACTGTAAGTCGATTGGCGGTCCATAGCAATCTCTGTCGTTGGTACCTTCTACTTCTTAAAATCTGCATTTTTGTTCTGTTTTTTATATGGCGTGTTATAGATCATTTCCATCATACCTTCAATATGAAAAGTAGCCATCACCAGTATTTTCCCTCTTTGCCTCCCTAGACCTCTCCTTAATATTGTCCTCTCCAGTTTGTTGAGAATTAATCATTACACAAGAAATTTCCATTTCCTTATTGAGAATGGCGGCACGACATTCCTTAACCACAATTTCCGACACCCTGGAAAAAAATTACTCATCCTTTCATTAGACTCGACAACCATAGTTGTATAATACCTAGCAAATTGAGTAAAATTCCATGCATATTCCTTAACACTCATATTTTCTTGACTAAAGTTGATGAATTCAAGTACCTTTGCTTCCATTATCACAATGGAAAATAAAGTATCAAGGAAAATAACCTTAAGATTTCTCAATAAAGAGGACCTGCATCAACCGCTCTCTCTTCTTTCCATTAATTAAACCAAACTTGAGAAACACTCTTAAGTCGGTAAGTAGCCGATTCCTCATTTTCCACCGGAGTAACTCTTATGATCATCAAAAACTTATACACCTCATCAATGAACACTTGAGGATCTTCCTCGACCCTGGAATCATGAATTTTAGAGGATTCATTATAGTGAAGTCTTTCACTCTAGTTGACACCTGATCCAAATTTGGGTTTACGGGGTCCACAACCTCCGTATTGACTTGAGTCATCATAGCTTAGGACAAAACCTAAAAAATGGGTTGGAACTATGTATAGGTTACTTGCTCGACCAAAAGGTAGAATCTAAGGAGATTCTTGTTTCACATTCCTTCTTATGAAGATTTTCGGCAGACCAAGCACTGAAAAGGATCAGATAACGATTGGGTGAGAAACAGATAAAGTTAAAAATCTATCTCACAAATTTGGTGTTTACATTTTTCTACAATAGCCTTATTTCAATTATTTGGATATGAGATTCTTTTGTAGCCTTAATGTTCACAAATTCAAGGTTCGATCGCACTACTCTATTACTGGTCACGGATTTAAGGTCCAATTATGTTGATATATTATTAGACTCAGAATCGAAATCTTGGTATTTGATCTTCATTTGCTGTCTATTTTTGGGCTCTTTATTCTTATAGAATTGATACATAGTGACTAGATCCTATTGGTTTTTTTGGAGGCTATCCGCGGTTCGAGATCTTGATGACACACTCTCTGGCTCTTGATTCACAAGAAAATATTCTTAGTAGTTGTAGCTATTCTATGTAAGGCTTCTGAGGATTCATTTTGGTATTCCTTAAACTTGCACATGAGTGTACCTTTTGGGTTTATGGGGATCTAGTTCAATTTTATTAGACA
Organism: Solanum peruvianum; assembly: GCA_027705065.1. Classification (NCBI taxonomy): domain Eukaryota; kingdom Viridiplantae; phylum Streptophyta; class Magnoliopsida; order Solanales; family Solanaceae; genus Solanum; species Solanum peruvianum. The sequence goes on from JAKWJD010001762.1 coordinate 42,369,572, forward strand.
TTTACTAAGTTCATTTCAATTCTTTTCTACACTCGTGTACATTTTTGTTAGATTTTCTCTTTTCATATTGTCTTTACTTTTTTGCTCAGTTAGCTTATGATGCGTACTGAGTACCCATTATTTTAATATTCATGATACACTCTATATATGCTTTGTAATGCAGGTCTGAGCAGTAGCTACCATCATTGAGTTTGAACTAGCAATTGACATCTTTCGAGATGAGGGTGATCTCATGGAATCATGGATAATATGTCTCTATTTGTTTTAGCTTAGTCATTTGTAATTCAAGATAAGCTTGTATATTTGGGTCCACTTTTGGAACTTGTATGGGTCCACTTTTGGAACTTGTACTCTCTTTGTTGGCATCTTTATATTTGTGAATTCCAGGTTCTGTAAGGGATATTTTGATTTTTGTATATAATATGTTTCCTCTTATTTCTTCTGTTAATTTTGTTAAATTGTATATTTGCACTTCCTTTCTACCCTTATATCGTTACTTGTCATTGCAAGTTTCCTTAACTAGTGGTGAGTTATTATATGGGGCATAATGACTCGAGAAATATGATTGTAATCAAAAACAGACTTGCATCCCTATATGGCTTGAAACAGGCACCAAAAATAATGATATGAAAAGATTGATTCATGTATGATTAAAAATGATTTAATAGGAAATGAAGGGTTGTAACTCTCCTGAATGGTTGTGATTATGCCTACGGGTCCTGACTTTTATGAAAGGTTGTGATCTTTCTAATGTAACTATCCTGAAGGGTTGTGACTATGCCGAAGGATTGTGACCTTTATGAAAGGTTGTGTTCATTCTAAATGATTGTAACCGTTTGAAAGGTTGTGCCTTTTACAAAGTTCTGAAAGTTTTCTTCGTTCCTGAGAGTTGTAACGTTTACGCTTTGTTGGCTATAAATAAAGAACCTTTCTCCCATTTTTCTAGAATTGAATCCTTCTCTTCTCTTGCATATACATCTTGCAAAATAAAAATCGATTGATCGTGTATGTGTGTGATTCGTTGTTGTATTTTTATTTTCATTGAAATTAGTTTGAAGTACAACTACTTCTTTAATGGTTAATATGTTTTATCTTGAGTATAATTAGTCGACAACCTCGAGTACTTGAAGAGATAAAGTTTTCTTAGGTCATATTGTGGGTTCTGTGGACTCAGATAATTCTTTGTGTTTTTCTCTTTATCTTTTATCATTTCGAGTTTGCTAATCCGAATATAGAAGACAACAAGCTTAAGAAATTTAAATATTTATGGTATTTTCTGTGGTAAGAAAATTACTTTTATTTTCTGTGTTCATTTTGGGGGGAAAAAAGAAAGATGAAAAAAAGAATTATTTTACCATACGATAAAAAAGATTTGGAGTGAATTAATACTACTTTAATATGTTTGATTATATTTTCTGTATTATGTTTTTCTTGGATGGGTAAGATTATTTTTACTTTCTTTGCAAGTGCATTGAAGCAATTCACCCCTGCAGTTTTCTTTTCAATAAGAAAAGTTATTTTATGGGTAAAAGTTAAAATATGCACTTCAATTTTTTATCTATATTTTTTGTTTTATATAACTATGAGAAGAAGTAAATGAACAAATGTTGTCTCCTAGCAATATTTTAACATGAGTTTACTTTTTTGTTGAAGTTAAATGTCCTCTTGAGAAAAATACGAATATGATAGAAACTGAAAAAAAAAATAGCAAGAAAAGTGACTTGCATAGAATCATTACTGACATATAGAATATGATTCAATGAGACTCAAAATCAAATTCTATCTTTATTTCCCTTGATTATTATTTTTTTCCTGTCATGTATAAATTATGAGAATTATTTCATAAATGTTAGGATAGATGGTAATTATGTGATGATCTTAGAATATATGTTTATTATTACTAATATGCATTCTATTTAGCGAGGGAAAAACTTTTGTAGTTTTTACTCCACGTGAAATTTGATTGTGTTTGACTTTCAAAGACTAAAATCTTCTGATTTTTAATTTACTCTTTCAATTTGAAGAATATAAGAACTTCACAAACAAATCAGAGTGTGCATTGGTTTGAAGAATATAGAAACTTCACCAATTTGTTAAATACTCTGTTTGAATGAATATTCTGATTTGCAGAGTATAAAATCTTCCTCAAGAATATTAAGGCTAAATGATTTGAAAAAGATAAAATTTTCTTCATTTCCTAGAAATGGTGTTGTATTTGAGGTTTCTGGAGGTTAAAACCTTTTTCGTTTACTACTCTGTCTGAATGTGAAATTAACTCCAAAAATGTAAAAACTTCTTCATAATTAAAGGTTCATTCGGTTAACAATAAGTAGATATAAAAACTTTATCGTTAAACTAGGAACGAGTTGTATAATGATTGAAACTTTATTATTAGTATTCTAAATACTAAGTGGTTTGTCTAGTTGCGACAGAAAGTAAAAAACACTAGTGACATAATTAGTGATTTTTGTACCTGCAATTGGTGTTTCTATGGATTAAATCTCCAAAAGAAGGCTTCCTGTTGCAAATATGTATTTTGATGGTGAACAATTTGAAAACATAAAAAAATATGTGAAAAAAAAAAATTCAAATACTTGAAAAATATTTTTGAAAACATAATTAAAATGTGGGGGGTTCTTACTTATGATAAAGAATTTTAGATTTACTGTGTAATTTAAATTTGAAAGTACAAGATATTAAATTTAATTACATTCATGTATTATGTTAGACCACAAAATTCTTGGAGTATATTTGATATTGTGGACGTTGAGTCCCTCTTTACTAGTATAGGATATGACTGGTATAAAATCATAAAATTATACTACTCGTTCAAAAGAATTGTATTTGAAAAAGTGTCACGTAAAATATTGAAATTTTTCATGAAAAGATATGACTATTAAAATACTTTTTATATAGACATGAACATTGATGAAAAGTGATATGTTATGTTTGTGTTGTAAAACAAACATTTGGGTCATATTGCCCTAATTGGACCGATAAGACTTTGGCCATGGGTAGTTTAATATGAATGTTATAGATTGATAAGGACATATGACAAGATGTTGACTCTAAAACGATGTTTGTATTTGAGAAAGTTGTAAAAACTAAAGAACAAAATATTTGTGGGAAAATGTTATATCAGAGAAGGTCTTTTCAAACTTTGTATTTATGTTTGTTCTTACTTGCTTGAATCAAATTGTTTGTTACATAAATGCTTGGGACATGTCAATTACAAAATCTTGCAAAAACCTATCAACTTAGATGTTTTGTCTAACTTCTAGTGCAATAAATCAAAATGTCAAGTGTGTGTTGTTGAAAGGAATTAATACCTTAAATTTGGTTTACTTGTATTTGAGAAAGTTATAAAAAGTAAAGAACAAAATATTTGTGGGAAAATGTTATCTCACAGAAGGTCTTTTCAAACTTTGTATTTCTGTTTGTTCTTATTTACTTGAAGCAAATTGTTTGTGACATAAATGTTTGGGACATTGTCAATTACAAAACCTTGCAAAAACTTATCAACTTAGAGGCTTTGCCTAACTTCTAGTGCAATAAATCAAAATGTAAAGTATGTGTTGTGGGAAAAATGAATCTTCTTTTGCAGAAATATATTTGAAAAATGGAATCATCCATCAAATAACTGCACATTCTCACCTCAATCTAATGAAATTGTTGACAAGAAAAAACCTAACTTTGAAGAAAATGTTGAATGCCCTATTTATAAGTTCAGGTTTACCATACTATTTGGGAGGGGGGCGTGCTATCATTATATAAAAATAGAACAACAAAAGATTATCTGTTCAGAAAGATAGAAATGAAAAGTTTTGTTTTGTTAGTAAAGGGAGTAACAAATAAAAGAAACTTTTGTCTGTTAAGAAAGGAGCAACAAAAAGTTGTGTTTGTTCAGGATTTTTTGTATCATGATAGAGAATTGTTTGTCCTTCCTTAAAGTGTATACAAGCAATAACTCTTGAAAGATAGTGATTAAACAATTTCCAATACATTGATTGCATATGACAAATGGAAATGAGGGAACTATTCCCAAACGGGTAAAAATAGTTAGATTTTACAAATAGTAAAACATGTTGATTTACGCAGTGACGGATCCAAAATTTACCACTATGGGTGCTCACTATTTTTTAACATAAACATGTATCAATCAAAAAGCGCAATTGCGCACTAAAATTCCTCAACAAGAGCGTTATATTTTTAAAAAATCAATGCAATAGCCAATTAGAATTCTTTCGATTGGTTTTAGCACAAAAGGATGAGGAACAATATACCTCCACATATGTTTGTAATTACCAAAAAGGTAAACTAGCGAGAAGGAGAACATTTTTGCTTTTGAGTTGGAGAACTTAAACGAAGGCGCTATATTTCCCCATCCCTTTTATATTTTTCCTAAAAAGACTAATGAGAAAGAAAGAGTAAATAGACATGGAAGATCATGATTGTTTATAATTTTTAGAGATTAAGTTGTATAATAGACATGAGCACTGGTCAATTCCATATTTTGAGGTTGTGATCGCTTCTTTAACTTAGAATCACAATATAAATACACAAATTTAAAACTTGTCATAAAAAATCATACTTAAATACGAAAGAGAAAAAAGATCAATAAAAAATAAAATAAAATTATCTAGAAAAAGAAAGAAGGAATTTTGTAACTTTTGTACAAGAAATTAATTAAGAAAAGTTAGCTAAGAGAACTGTGTGAACGGCAATATAAACTAGTGAGAAAAAAAACGAATAAAACAAAGTCTAATTTGAATAAAAGGGTAAGAAAGAGAAGAGTTCAGATTTAAAATAAAAATGATGCGCTTCGAGGGAATCAAACTTGGGCGTAGAAGCATAGAAGAAAAATGACATCTTGAGATGTCAATTACGACCAACGTGCCAGCTGAACTGGTTGTTAAATGGGTGCTCGCCTTTAATTTTATACACTATTGTCTTAATTTCTACATAAGTATATATAGGTTCAATACAAGGTTAATGGGTGCTCGAGCACCTGGAGAGGCATATCTGGGTCCGCCCCTGGATTTATGGTTCATAAGTTCAAACCATCGTTAGTCAAGTGAAGGGTCTAAATGACCTTTGAAAGAACCAAAGGAGGATGTGCTTAATAAAGAGAGTAATAGGCACAGTAAATGTCAATGGACATCTTACTTCTTCCAGATTTAATTTTGTAACAGTTCATCTTGAAAATGAGAGCATATAGTCGCATAAGATGTCTTCTATTGACTCATCCCATTTGAAAAAAGATTGTCAATAGTAGGATAGATTCAATCTTGAGCAACCACACTTGAGAGTTGGTTGATATTTCTCCAAGAAATAAAGCTTTGGGTTCAAAGAGGATCTACAAAAGGAAAAGAAAGTTGATGAAACTATTGCAAAATAAATAGCAATACTGGTTCTCATAGGCTTTAGACAATAAGAAAACCTTTTCGACACATAATAGTCACTAACTATGATTACATTAGTTACGCTAGTTGCGTTAAATGACCTTCAAATTATATAAAATAGATGTGAAATAATTTTTTTAAAATGGAGAATTGGATAAAGAAATTTACATGGAAAACCCGAGGATTTTAAGGTTCCTGGTAAAGAAAAGAAAGTTTGTAAGCTTGTTAAGACACTTTGTGGAGTAAATATAAGTGCTCAAATAGTGACATGCGAAGTTTGACAAAACTATGTTGACAAATGAATTCAACATTAATATGAGAAATGTTTTTACATTAAAGACACTCCAAATCACAAGGTCAATGTTTGTTTTTATGTTGAATACATGTTGATCATCGAAAGAGAAATTTCTAACATAAATGCTACTAAAACATATACTAGAAAGTAATATCGATATAAAAGACATTGAAGTTACAAATGTGATTGAAAAGGTACTTGACAGGTTCAAGTATTTATTAGATTTCAATATTGTCAAGATTTCAATAAATGTGAGATTGTACTTCAAAATAAGAGGCAAAACGTGACTCACAATTAGATTATGCTAGAGTATTGAGAATTATGATATATATCATGAAGTGTACTCTATCATATATAACATGTGCTATTAGTAAACTGAGTCGGTTCACAAGTAATCTCAATTGAACTCGTTGGATGACATTGAAAAAAGTTTTAAAACCTACTTAAAAATATTGTTATGTATTATAAATAGTATTCAAAAGCATTGGAAGAATATAGTAATGTAAATTGAATCGTCAGGTCAAATGAAGTAAAATCCAGGAGTGGATATGTATTTACTCTTGATGGAGGAGCAATCTCTTGGATATCTTCTAAACAGAAATGTATCACTCGCTCTACTATGAAATATGAGTTTACCACTACAGATAAGGCGGTGAAGAAGTTGTATGACTCCAAAATTTCTTGACAGGTTTTTGGCCCAAATCTTTTTAGCTCTAGTATGCATACACTATGAGAGTTAAATTTGCAATGGGTAGGGCATGGAGCATGATGTATAACATAAAGTCTCGTCATATATAATGTAGACATAATATCGTTATAGAACTAATATCTAGTGTAATTATCTCAATTGAATATGTAAATTCAAAGGATAATGTGATCGATCCACTTAGAAAAGGCCTAACTAGAGAGAAAGTTGATAGATTATCAAAGGGAATGATACTATGCCGAGGAAAAGTCATTGTGTTGGTAACTCTATCTACAATGCTAAAGATTCCAAGATCTAAGTTCACAAAGATAAAACAAAGTCGTTGATGATGATTCAACATTGTCAAAATATTTTTTTATATGTTCCATTCTCATGAAAAGACAATGTTCTGTAAAAAGGATAAAGGCATAGGACTTTTTAATGGTTTATATGTTTGATACATGGTATATCACATGGTTTATCTGCAGCATAACACATTAAGAAATAAGATATGTAAGTGTGAATGTAAGTCACTTCAAAGAGAATCCGATAAGGCTAGTTCTCTACGCACTTATAAACTAAGATATGTTCATGACCGAAACGAAAAACAATGAGAACCAAAAACATTTCAAGGGTTAATTGTGTCACTTATGTTGTCTAGGTATACACCAAAGTTCGACAGTTCAAAGATATCACATCTACCGATTGATCGAGTATATCCGATATATTCACCAAGGAAAGCTAAAGGAAAACTTACTTATCCAGATGCAATTAGTCCTTACTTATAAATCACATATTATTTCACGCATATGTTTTAACAATAACCATTCCTTATTCATGTGGGAGATTGTTTAGTTTCAAAGGTGTGAATAGGAAATGAAAGGTTGTGATTGTTCTGAAGAATTGTGACTATGCCGAAGGGTTTTGAACTTTATAAAAGGGTTTGTTCTTTTTAAAGTGACTTTCCTGAAGGGTAGTATCAATGTCGAAGGATTGTGACCTTTATGAAAGGTTGTGTTCTTTCTAAAGGATTGTAACCGTTTGAAAGGTTGTGCCTATTTCAAAGTTATATGACCATTCTGAAAGATGTCTTCTTTCCAAAGAGTTGTAACCTTTACCCTTTGTTGTCTATAAATAGAGAGACTTTCTCTTATTTTCTGCGTCAAATTCTTTTCTTCTCTTGCATACATTTCTTATAAAATAAAAATCGATCGATCGTGTCTGTATGTGTTATTCGTTTCTGTCATTTTAAGTTTGCTAAAATTATTAAAGTTTGAGGTACCACTACTTCTTTAATGGTTAATCAGTTTTATCTTGTAAGAAATTAATCTGCAACGGTACCACTACTTCTTTAATGGTAAATCAGTTTTATCTTGTGAGAAATTAATTTGCAACCTCTGATACTTGAGGGAATTAAATTTTTTAAGGTCACATAGTGAGTTCTGTGAACTCGGATAATTCTTAGTGTTTTTCTCTTCATCTTTTATTATTTCTAGTTTGCTAAGCTGAATACAGGAGACAACAATAAGTGTGATAAGTGTATAGGTCATCAACCTTGAATAATTCACATGCTATTCTTTGCCTCTATATATTATGATTTATTGATCTTTTTTAAACTTGAATGCTATTGGAGAAACAAAAAAAATCCTCTCGTAAGGCAAATCTTTATACTATAACCTCTTATAGAATTTTTCTTGACCAGTCACACTATGTTAGAGAACTTCTTTTTTGAATAAAATGCATCTTCATTGCAACCATGTTATAACTCCTTTTTAGTTCAAGTGTTCACTTGTTTCATATTAGCTATGTCCTCATAATACAAATCTAAAACACACTCTAAGTTGAATTCAACTATATTGAATTATAATTATTATTTCTTATACTCAATTCATGTTGTTATCAGTGGCCTTCTTGGTCTAAGTGGTTGATAAGTTGAGGAGTTTACTCCTTAACACTAGGTCAAGGGTTCAAGACCAGTAAACAGAAAAACAATAAACAAGCTAAGGTATTCTAGAATTCCTTTTTTTTAAAAAAAAAATGAATCATGTTATCATACAAATCTAAAACAAATTCCAAATCAGTAGTTAACATATATGAAGCTTTTATCTTCAATGATGTTATATTGTTATGTAATCCTATCTCAATTTCAAGAATTTGTAGATCTTGCAAGATGACCTCATATCATGCGATTTTGGGTCTAAATTGTCCACTTTAACATCTTAATTGGCCAAAGTTTCACACCTATGAACCTGTAAATATGTTGATTGATGTATTGCATGACCAGATTATATTGGTCTTCTTTTTAAGTCATTTTTTCTAGGGAAAAAGTCTGATATACTCCTCAACTTTGTCTGATATATATCCCTACTTGTAAATAATTGGCTCACATATACCCTTTTTCTCTAACGGAAATGGAAAAATAAATTTATCTAAAATTTTATTATTTTTTTCAAAAATATAATCCCATATGAGTAAATTTAATCCTCGTCAAACATTTTTTTTTGACTTTTTTTTGTTTCAATGACTAATTTATAATTATTATTTTGATAATCAAATTTATTTATGTTTTACGAATATTCTTGTAAAAGTTTTTGTAGATGATCAAATTTTTTCTTCGAATACGAAATTAAATTACCATACACACACACAAAATAGTTTAATTTTTTTTCTTTAAACTAAGCAATGAAAGAAAAAAAAACAAAATAAGAATAAGAAACTCAAATAATTATAATAAAAGAAATCAAAAAATAATTTATGTATGAAAAAAATTAAAATATACCTTGAACTTTAATAGAAGAATCATATATATCCCTCAATAATTTTGTAAAAAAAATTAGAAGTAATAAATATAAATTTTAAACTAATTCATTAACTTCTGTTAAATGAAGGGTATATATGAGTCATTTTGTAATGGCAGGGGTATATGTGAGTAGTTTGTATAACGGTAAGGGCATATATGAGTCACTTTTATAACGAGGTGTATATCAGCTCTAAATGACAAAATTAAGGGGTATATCAGACCCTTTTCCCTTTTTTCTATACTTCGGAGAAAAACTAACATACGATAGAACCAAATGAAAATACTTTAACTAACGAAAGTTATGGTTAATTTTATTTTAATCTGACATAAAAGATAAGAGAGAAATTCAAATGAACCAAAAGAGATTTCGGTCCCTTCCCTCCCTTCCCTGTTGTTTTTGCTTCAATTCTGGACCTTTAGGAATAATCACAACGATAATTTCTGTAATCATACTCACAAATATCCAAATCACAGGCAAATTTTTTCAAAGATTATTAGATACCATACTCTAGGTCATGACACATAAATTTTTTTAACTTTCCCTCCGAGAATAATAACTTAAAGTACTTCTCCATATATTTAAATAGCCAAACTTCAATTTTTAAAAATCAAACTAATATACTTTATTTGTCCCCTAAAGTTGACCACTATGCATTGATAGGGAAAATGCCAAGTTAACTATATATACTCATTACTAAAGAAAAAAAAAGGATTAGTAACGTAAAATTTAAGATTCATTGCTTATTACAACAGTATTATCTATGTTATTGATATATATAATTTAAATCCTTTCAAAGTCGACGCTAGATAAACAAATATAACATTTACAAAGACATGGACATTCCTATAATCTAGCTTCAAAAATTTCGAAATGATTTTAAATGTCAGGTTAACTACATATAAATATTCACAAAAAATGGGATTAGCAACCAAAAACGTACAACACTAACCACAATAATAGAGTCGAAATTTTCTATATAATCGGAGCATATAAGTTAAATTATTTACGATATGAATGTATATACATCATTTAAACCCTTCCAAATTAGAAGATAGATAATAATTAAAACATTAATGATGAAAAATAAATCTAAAGCTTCTAGTTGTTTCTTAATTTTTACATTATTTTTCATGTAGTTTATGTCATCAAGATATATAAGTTAATCCTTCACAAATGGAGTAAAGGGAATAGAGGTTTTATAACCAGGCAACAGGATAAGATAGAATTTCTACTGGAGTAAAGGGAGTCTCATAATGATCAATGAAGATTGGATAAATTATGAAAATGAAGGTTCATATTGCATGATTTACCATGGTCAATAAATCGTTTAATAAAACTTATAAGAAGTATATGAGGAAATATTAATGGTTTGTTGTGGTCTATTATGACAAAATTAAAGTAAACACACTTCTGTATGTTCTAATATTACCAAGAACTTTTGGAGATATTCATATATGAAGACAATTAGGAGTAATTGCATTAAGACCTAATCCAGAAGAAATTGTTCGCAAATATAATTGGCTTAAAATTTTCAATTTACCAATAAACAAGGATTAAAATTATAAGCAAGCATCAGCCAAAAACTTGAACCAATGCTTATATTCTGTCTGCTTGGATTTGCAATCAACTGCCTACTCAGTCCAGGGGTATCAACAAGTTGAAGATGATGCCTCAGGCATAGGCTTTTCCTTTTCTGTAATATAACTACCCACAACCAGCTGGTAGAGAAATGAAAATTGTTAGCAAGTACATAATATGCACCCAAACATCAATACAAGGATCACACAAGGCGTTAGTGTAGTTCATAGAAAGCAACACGCTATGTGCATGTTGAACACATGTTATGTCCAAAAGGAAATGGCGAAACAAATAAATGTAAGGACAGAGGTAGTTAGAAGAGCCTTGAGCATTTCTGCTACAATGCCACAAATATTACTTCCATCTGGCCTAGACAGTAACACGCTGAGATCACCCGTTATTCCAGGGCTATCATTATTGTCTGGCAGAAGCAATGAGCCTCATAATAAGATGATTTTGGATATCAATTAAGGTCACCAAAAACCCTAGCACAAAGTTGAGTTGAAAGTTCATTACCGATTAAGTTTTGATGTAAGATTCTACTTGGGTCAACTTCAAAAAACCATATATCTTAGAATATTAAGATTTATATGGCTCATAACCTATACAAGTGAAGGTATTTGAATTTTCTTTCCAATGTCACAAATTTCATGTCAATCCAAGCTTCGGGTAAAAAGTTAATTATGACCATTTTAGTAACCTGATATAGTGCAGTGACAAATTAGTCAATGGAAAAATATTTAAAAGGGTCATTTTATTTTTTTTACCTCTGTGAAAATTCCAAACAAATTTCTAGACTAAGTAGAGAATCAAAACAATCAAATTTTTATCTCTTAATCCATCATCCTCTTTTCTCTCAAACCCTAAGGCAAAATCATGAGGAAAAATCAAAGTAGAAGACTTCATTGAAGATTCTTCAACAAGGTAAGTCTTTCTCCAAGAATTTTATTCTTTCTAACTCAAATTCTTCCATACAATTTTGAGTCACTAATGAAAATCATATTTTTCTTCCATAGAGTTTCAAGAAACTGCAAGGAAGGTTTTCTTAATTTTTCTCGTTTGAGCTGAGTTCAAGGTTTCTAATCAAGTTCTTCTTCAAGATTTGTCAAGAAAATTATTCTTTCAAGTATGTAAGGCTATCATAGCGTTGGACTAGTTCGTCCTCATGCCCTACAGTTACTCTCAATTCAGGAAAAAGTAATTTAGGATTCTACCCCTAGATTTGAATATTATTGAGATGAGTTTAATTTCAAAAAGAACTAAAGAGAATTTACTCAAGTCAATCCTTGAATTTCATAATTTTTGGGTCAACTTGATGATAACTTTTAGCAAAGGATGAATTAGGGTAATCATAAGATATCAAATGAAAGATTTTCGTGTCTTCTTCCAAACGCCGCTGAGTTCGCTAATTTTTGAACTCGTATAAGGCATATGCCCTTTGAAGTCAGATTGTCCATTTAATAAAGAAAGTTACCCAAAATATGAGGGGTATTTTGATCTTTTCCTTACCCAATCATATTAAAATGAAATGTGGTAATATATAGGGGTAATAAACTGATTTGGTTTAGTTTTCACAAATCCTAATTACGCTAGTGTTTTAGAGACGATAGTTCAAGAAGAGAAAAGAGAAGAAAAAACTTAAAGTTTTAAGCGTTCGTTCAAGAAAATCAAGATTTCGTCAAGAAACTAGTTCTTTGAGGTATGTAAGCTTCTATATTGTAGGTTTTATTTACCCCACACATCAATCATGAGTTTCTTTTTATACGAATTTCATATATGAAAATAAGTATGTTGATAATCATGTTGAGTTATTGAGGTTTGGTACTTCATTCTTTGATAATGAAGTTCTTGTTGAGTTCTTGAGGTGAGAGTTGCAAATGTGTGACTGTTTTGGTAGGTATTGATTGGGATTTCGACCTAAGTCTGTTTAGTATATAAATCTAAAAGAATTTGGAGGAAATCATTGGAGTTTAGACGACGTAGGACTGGATAATTGACGAGGAAATCCTTTGAGTTTATTTTCTGGAGCATGGTTGGGGGGGCAGCGCAGCGCACCCTTGTTGAACCTGAGGAGATGGCGCCCTGCACTTACAGTGTGATGCAGACCAACCTCAGTCAACGAAGGACTAGCGCGGTGCGCTACTGCTACGTCAGGGACGTTAGGTCCTTTAGGCCTCCATTTTTCATTCCCTATTCATTCCTTCAAAATATGTATTCTCTCTCTTACTGACTTTTTACTATCCGACAACATATAATCATCACAAAAATCCTATAAATTGATTCATGTTCCTTGAATGCA
>JAKWJD010001762.1:42382731-42482731 GCA_027705065.1 Solanum peruvianum
CTAATGAGGCGAGTGTTTTGAATGAGCACTATGACATAACATTTCATAAAACCTTGACAGAAGGTTCAGTTACATGAAAATGATAAAAAAATTAAGAGATCTCGATAAGTTATGTCGTATTGAAATTGATATCAAAATAACCGTAGACGACATATGTGATATGATGGAGCACACAATGCTATAAATGGTTACGAGAATCTTAAGTTCAATTTTGTCATATAGTGAGGACATATAAATGATTGATACTATTTAAGTATATTTTGTTTCACTTAGAAAAGTGATGCTTTTGAACATATAGTTCATAGATCAAAATATATGCCAGTGAGGGCACAAATGAATCATTGTGTGAAAGTTTAACTGTAAGATATAAACTACGATTCGTGCCTCGGGGCATAAAGAATTTTCACATAAGTCCTGACATTATTAAATGGAGATATGTTCTCCAACGGTGGATGCAATGAGACTTATTTTAGTCTGACAATAAATGAAATACTTGAATATGTATAATGACTAATTATCATGTCAAACTAGACGATAAATGTTGTATGAATCTATTTGGACGATTTAAAAGCTCTTGAAATAATATCATTGATTACTCAATGTTTTTGAGATTGCTTAACACATATAAATAATCTTTTCGACCTCATGAAAATGATTATAAATTTCATGTATTAGTTCAATTGGTGCACTTATAAATTGTTGGTTATGCAAATGCTAGACGATTATTTGATAGTCATAACAAAAGTTATGTGAAGGGGTTGTCATATTATTGTTCAAGCTACCAAGAATATAACAGATTAAGTGATTCAACACATAGAAGATGTGTGATTTTCTTTGAGAAGAAAAGATAAGCTTCGATAAAATATTAATTATTAATTTTTGAGTCAAAAACTATTTGATTATATACATGCAGAATATTTGTTTGATCTGCATAAAGTTTAATCGTAGATGGGCTATTTATTTACATATGAAGGCACAACAATATCTTGGTATTCAAAGAATCAACACTAGTAACCCCTTCTTCAAATCATACCAAAATAAGATTGATCATGAAGTAAGTCGCAAGTATGTTTGGTTAGAATCATGACCTATCATGTTCAGGAAGTTTGTTATTTTCCTTTAGCAAAGGATATTCCAGCAACCACATACGAAAATAATATATAGCTTAATTGAATAGAGGATACAATCAAAGGAGATTAGACAAGACATATTTCACAAAAAAAAAATCACATATGATCTTCAACAAAATGATGAGATAGACGTTCAAAGGCTCGTTCAAGTGATAATCTTGTAAACTTATTCACTAAGGATTACAAACATCAATATTTGAGAAGTTGTGATATAAGATTGGAATGCATCGTCTCTAAGATATCAAGTAAAGTTTTCATCAGGGGGTGAAAAATATGCGTTGTACTCTTTTCCTTAACAATGGTTTTGTCCCAAATGGTTTTTCCTGGCAAGGTTTTAACAAGGCAACATTCAAGCGTATTGAAAAATATGTGTACTCTTTTTTCTTCACTAGGATTTTTTTCCCACGAAGTTTTTTCCTAGTAAGGTTTTAACGAGGCATATCATCTATGGACATCTAAGGGGGAGTGTTATAAAATATTATAGTGTGGATGTCCACTACACCAATAAGTTACTCACCCATTATCTCCACTACTTTTCTCATTATGAAGATGATCATAACCTCCATAACCTCCACCTTTATAACTATTATTCTTGTAACCTTCACTTTTATAATCTCCCCATTATATTCATGTTAATGTTATGTTTATGACTAACCTTTTGTATGTCTCTATGTTGCACTATGAATAAAGATAAGAGGGTTCATATAGTATACACTTGAAGATTGGGTGAATACTTGAAAGATAGAAAGTTATCTCATATTATTCCTCTTTTGTTATATTGTTCTTGTCTTCATCTTTATGTTATTCTTTTGTTCTTAAGTTTTATAACATACTACTAATTTTTTACTATTAATTATTGCTATTTCTAGAAGCTTGAAAAAAAATAGTTATGATTATCTTTTTACTGTTATAAAAAACTATTTAAATTTTAATAAAATGAAAATTGAATAAATAAATATTGTTTTTCAGAATTGATAAAAGAAAGAAATAAACATAATACTTTATCATTAAAAATGAGAAAAATTGTATGAAATATCAAACTATTAATTTAAATTAAATGTTTTACCCATAGTTTATTTTAATTGTAATTCGCAACAAACATCTCCTTTTTTTGCCATCTCATTTAGTATATAATTAGCCATTTTCGGTATACAGTTCGTCATATTATACAGTTTGGTATAAAATGTATAAAATGCGTTCATATTTGTATAAAGCTAGAGAAAAATGTATATATACATATACAAATACATATATTTCCATCCTATACAGTTATAATTATGCAAATTCAGATTTTATTGTACAAATTATCGTGTATAAATGAATTTATACAAAACTAAACAATTGTATAAAATTGAATGTCTGTAGCAAATTATATAAATCAAAAGCTCCATAGCAAACATAAAATTTGTTATGGAGCGCAATTATGCAAACTATAGCTATAACATACAAATATAATTTTTATGTTTGTTATATGTGAAAGTTGCTCTTAAAAATACAAATTAGCATTTATCCTTTAAATAATATTAATAATTTAGAATATTAATTTTTTCAATGATTTTCTAGAAGCTTGAAAAAAATAGTTATCATTATTTGCTTTTTATCGTCATAAAATTATTTAAATCCAAATAAAATGAAAAATTGAATAAATAATACTATTTTTCAGAACGGATAAAATAATAAATAAACATAACACTTTATCATTAATATAATAATTAGCACTAATCCTTTAAAATAATATTAATTTATTCATTATGTTTTGAATGATAAAGAGTATTATTTTCTGTCACAAGAAATATAACATTCAGTTTCCTCAGTTTAAACATTCAATTTTTTAAATTAAATATTTTTTGTTTAATTTAAATCATAAAAGTTATGTAGGTGGTCATATCTTTAGGTGTGGCCTTTTTTTATGAGTTAATTAATAGATAAAAATATAAAGCATGTGAGTTGTGTAACGTTATTGTTGTTTTTGTTAATGATATTCCTCTTTAGATATAGATCATCATTATTAATTATTATTTTTAAAAGTAGTCGATGTCTAATTAGTACAAAGCTTCATTTTTCGTCACTTATTTAACTTTTAATACATTCTAGAATATGCATAATTTTAGAATATAATACAATATTTTATTGGTTATTAGAATTCTTTTCTATTTGTAATTTAATTTTATATTTTAATATTTAGTTAAATTAAATTTGTTTTATTTGGCAGGATTGAACTAGTAAAAAATATTTTAAAGAAGTTGCAATCTGATTTACAAATTATATTTTAGTTTAGAGTAGAGACTATTTTTTAAAATTAGGATCAAATTGAGCTATGAATTTGAAATTTATTTAATTAGTACAAATATCAATTCAATACATATCACATATATTATTTATTTTTTCTTTTAATTTTTTTAATCACAAGGAAATCAGCAATCGCTATTCTTTTGGGTGCGCACACGGTAAAATCTCGCTCCTATTTATCTTTTACTATACCAGGAGAAGGAGAAGTTGTTCTAATAATGTTTGGTATCTTTAAACATATCCTCAATGTATATAAATTTGGGTAAAAATTTTAATCGCATTAACCATTTATTTAAATTCAACACATAAGCACTTTTCCAATGAAAAAAAAACTTCATAAACATAAATATATTGTAACATTAAAAATGTAGTTGATCGATAATCATTAAAATAATATTTTAACAAAAAAGTAATATGCTAAATCTTTGAGTTAATATGATCATATAAATTTTGAAACAGATTCATGAAAATGACATCTACAATTATTCGAGTTTGAATTGAAGCCCCGATTAAATTCAAGATGAGCCGCTTATTTAGGAGTAAATTTTCAATAGGATCTCTTTCAAGCTTGAATTCGAAATTTATGATTAAAGATTAAAAAATAGTACATCCCGAATTAATTCATACACTTTTTTATATAGTTTTTGAATATTTATAATTTCTTTTGAATATTAAGACTTTAATATTATTTAAAAAAAATTATTTATTAAGTATCATCACATAATTGAGACGAACGAAACAATTAAGATGAACATAGTCAGAATTTTAAGTTTATCGATAATTTTTATTTAGACACTTGAATTATAATATGTTTTGATTGAGAACTTGAATGTATGATAATGTACTTCTATAGACATTTTCGTCTCAAACTTTTAGCAACACTCATTGACAGTTATTGCATTAGTAATGTGGCGGGTTTATTAATTGGATGAGTTTAATTAGTAATGAGTGAGTAGTGGATTGATTTATAAATTATATTAATACGTTAAATTATAACAAATAGTTGAGCGTCACGTATTTAAAAATGATATTTAAAATAGTTTAAATTTAAAACCTAAGTGGTCAATTTTGAACTCAAAGATGGATGACAGAGATATTTTGGAGTCAATAAGTGGATAAAAAGGATATTCTTGAGCCAATACGTGGATGAATGCTAGTTTTGTACCATTTTTCTAATACTTTAAAATTATTTTATGGCCTTTTTTCGTATAAATTTTTATAATGTATTACTATAAATATTTAAACAATATATTAACATGTAAAGAAATTTCATAGATCTTTTAATTTAATCATTGTGACATTTGTACAGATACGAATACTAGTACATAATAATTCTTAAAATAATCCACTACTTGTCTTACATCACATAAATTCAAGAACTAACTCACCAACAAAGTTCGAAGAATACTTCTACAAGCTATCCCCAAAATGATGGTATGTTTACCAAATTAAATTATCACAGTGAGACTTCATTTTCATCATATAAATGTTTCTTAGGCTGTTGAAAAGGTGTAAATTTATCATGTTAATAAATTGCTGGATTATTTTTTTTTAAAAATTCAAAAGGCAAGGACAGATGCAAGAAAACATACATACCTGTGAATGATGGAAATAAATTAGAAAAGAAAAATGTTTTAAAAAAATTGATTAGAAGATTAATCTTGAAGGGTTTGTCTTCACTGTATGGAGAAGAACACTTTATTTATCTTGTTTGGAGAATGAGAAAAAAAATGAAGAAAATATCCATAATTTTGCTTAGTGATTAATTAATGAAATGATTTTTTTAAAAAAAACGTTTAACAACGATCACGGTGGGACTCGAACCCACAATCTCCCGCTCCGGAGGCGAGCGCCTTATCCATTAGGCCACGCGACCCCTTGTTGACTACTTTTAAGATATATGTTACTTAGTAGCATTAATACAAATAAGATGTCCCTCCCTTCTCCTTCTTTTTGACGTGGCAAAATAATTTGATGGACCATTATACTTGTATGAGTTTGTATTTTGAATCATTTTACTTAACTATTATCAACTGAAATCTTAAACTCACTGAAACTCAGCATTTTAAACCCATTTGATCTTGTCTGAAATTTAAACGCACGATAAAATATGTCATCACCCATATAAAATTTTAAATGACACGTCACTTATTATTTAATTATTTAAAATAAATTATATTTTTTCTTTTTTTTTCGCTCCATCTTCACCTTCATATCACTTGACCAACGCATGTAAAACCCTTTTCTCTATGGAAGTCAATGAATCATGATTAAAGTATTTCAATATATTATAATATTTAAACTCAATTTTATCCAACATACTTCATCTAATTTATATTCAACAATTACTTTTATCCTTTTAAAACTACAGATCTTTGTCATTTTACCGTAGAAAGTGAAAGAAAGATAAACCAAGAAGAATAACAAATTTAAAGATGGAACACTAACTTTTCTAGCAATTTTAACAACAAAAAGAGTTCAAGATATTAATTAGGCATATTTCTTCCGTGAAATTGGATATTAAATCAATTTTCTCGATTTTCCTTTGCTCATTTTGTTCTCATGGTTTGCGCGATATCGTTTCTAATTTGGCATAAGAGTAAATCATAAAAAAGGAAAAAGAGAAAAAGAACTAGAAAGGAATGAAGGAAGGGAGAATGAAAAAAATGGGGGATTGGGTGGTGGAAGATCATGGAAATGGGAGCAGTGGGGGAAAGAAGTAAGAGTGAAGTTAATAATTTTAATTTTAATTTTGTTCTTTTTATTATATCTTCCTTTTCTTTAAATTAATTTTTAGTCTAAAATTTTATTTTCATGCTCTTTTTTTTCTTGTATGAAATCACATTCTTATGTCAACTCAACAATTAAGTTGTCACATAAGTTTGCATTGGTCAAAAGGATTTAAGATGATGGATTTTATTGACTTAAAGGGTTCGTTTGACAAAGAGGTAAGTCAAAATGTTTCAAATACAAACACATACAAGTACAAGGACCTACCAGACCATTTCATCTTTTTGCTATATAACTTACTTTATAGTTTCATAACACATTGTTAAAAGAGACTAACCAATTAAGTTAGACCGATGGGTCATTGTTTATCATGCTAAAGTAAATAGACTATTACATGTTTTTAATAAATAAATTATTTCGAAAAATATAGGCATAACGGAGGCATACTATAATCATGCTACTTACATCAATAATAGACAATAATTATGCATATGCTAAACAACATGCAATTTTTATAGAACACATAAATTATTTGGTGAAATTTAATTCGATACATACTTCTTGAAGCGTGAGCAGATATACTGCTTTGAAATTCTCTCAATACTTAAGTAGACAATATTGAATAGAAAACTTATTTTATTTCTTGATTAAAAGAACCTCTACTTATAGATATTTCTTCCAGTCCAAAAGGGAGAAGAAAACTCACATGTATCTCTCATTTCCCCCTTAGAAATAAGATTACATGTTCTAGTTAAATATGAGTATTGTAGGAACCACCGAATTAATTGTTAATTCTTTCTATTATGAAATTAATTTTAAAAATTAATTAAAATATTTTTACCAAGATAAATTACAAATCATTCCACTAGAAAATCATAATTGCACTCCTTTATTTGTATTTTGAAATTGTCACGACCGGGTTTTAAAACTAGACTCTTAGCATTCGTCAAAACATTTCATATGTTAAAATGCGGAAAAGTTAAAACTTTTATATATTGAGGTTTACATAGACCTCTCACATATTACTTAGGAAGTTTACTTAGACTCCTCGCATAGGAAGTTTACATAGATTTCTCGCTTAAACAATATACATAACATATAAGAATTTAGTCTATAATATCATCTCACATCAAACCATCTAAAATGAGTAGAACATTCGCGCATAGCCCTTTATACGAATATCGTAATTGCCTCATAGGGCTTGCAACAATATCTTCAACAATAAGAGAGAAAATAATGTCTTTAGACTATAGCAAATCCGACTAGGCTAGATAGAAGGCAACATCGTCGATTATTGAGGACTCACCAATCAACTTGGGAAAGATGTCCAGGTTTCTTGCAATTTGGCCTTGATACCTCAACGATCCGAACCTACACTATTTGAGAAAAAGGAAAAGAATATGGGTTAGTACATCCAATTGTACTAAGTATGAGAATATATGCACATATAATCTTTGGAATCATGCTAAAAGAGACATTTAGTTCAACATCATGCTAAATCACTTTTAAAAGCTTTCATGCACAATTAGCAACACATATAAGCAATTACACACAAAATCACACAATACAATTCCATATACAACATAAGACCAATATCATGATAAAGTCAAGTCAACATGAATTCTATCAACATCAGGTCATATCACATGAATATTGGCATATCAAGATCATATAACCACAACAACTCCAACATAATGTCACAACAACAAAGTACGTACATGGGTTCATATCATCACATCATACAAGACCATTACTCACAACCCCTTCCCAAGCTCACAAGTGCAATGCCTATGTGAAGTCCCATAAACCCACATAGTCAAGCAAACAAGGAAAGAGATTATAAGTAATGCGTAACTTCACATGACATAGCATCAAGAGTAGTCATCATCATATATAACAATATAGACCAACAACATATTCATAAGTGAAACTAACATCATATGCGTATCATTAAAGTCATAAGAGCATATGAACATCCTCCTAGGACTTCCCTCAAGGCCAACTAGTGTAATGCATAGGTAGAGTCTCATTCACTATTTTTTAGAAGAGGATTTGGAGGGGAAAACAAAAGAATACTCATAAAATTTTGAGAATTCTTGGTTCCCATAGTTCAAAAACTTTAAAGTGTTTTTGTGGTTTTCGAGTTGAGGAGGTGGAGTCGTCTCTTTCAAACTCGTAGTTCCGGTTCGCCACGCTGAACCAGGTAAATTTTTTTTCTTAGCCTTGTTTTATTTAATTCCCAGCTCTTTTATGTTTTCTGTTTATTATATGTAGCTTGTTTTGTTTTTTTTAGTTTAATGTAGTTCTAAAAGTCAATTAATAATTGTGTTTATTGTAGTTTTAATATTAGCATTATTTTATGATTTGATGTTTATTTATTATTATTATTATTATTATTGTTTTAAAATTGTTAGTCAACTATTTGCTATCTTAACTTTTCAGGGTTTTGTTATTATTCTATTTTAATGTTATTTTTAATTTTTATATATTACGCTATTGTTGTTTCCATTTCTAATTATGTTGTTTTAGTTTGGTTGTTGTTTTCCATATTCTCTTGGGATAAGTTTGTTATGTTTTATTGATGTTCAGGTTATATTAAATATATTTGTTGGAATTGGCCGATGAAGAAATTACCGTCGATTTCCAAGGCCTTCCATGTCAATAAGACAGATTTTTATTCTTAAGTTATTATTTGAGTTATTCATTTTTAGTTATATCTATTTGGAACTAACTCTTTTACCAAGTGTCTTTACAGGTACACCGAGATGCTTTTCCTTGAAATTATTCGAAAAAGTTCGAATTATATTTTTATTTCGTTATTTTGTAAATATTGACGTTAGGCAAGCCTTAGGCCGATGATTATTATTTTATTGTATATATTGTATGTTTATTATTTGTATATTATTTTATTCTTCCTCAATTTGAAAAAAAAATGAATTCAGTCGGGAACCACAATTGTGGATTCCGAAGGGTGCCTAACCCCTTCCCTTCGGCATAATTTAAACCCCTTACCTAGAATCGAATTGGTTTCGTAAATTATTTAATAGGTTTCCTAATTTTCCAAAAATTAGGTGGCGACTCTTTTCAAAATTCGTTTATTTTTAGAACTTTGTTAAAATTGAATCAATTAATTATTTTCGAATTGCCGCGACGTTTCGCCCTATTTCGACAGAGTAGGGATGTAAACAATCATATATAACAATATAGACCAACAACATATTCATAAGTGAAACTAACATCATATGCGTATCATTAATGTCATAAGAGCATATGAACATCCTCCTAGGACTTCCCTCAAGGCCAACTAGTATAATGCATAGGTAGAGTCTCATACCCCTACATATACTAAGAAGAATCCTTAAGTCACCCTAGTTATAGTTCACTTTATTACTTTTATTTTAATTTCGGAACAATTGCCTTAACAGACAAATACCATGTGAGCTAAATATAGAATCTGGTGTCATGAAACCCTACACCGAAAGAAGGTGGTCTACTTTCCAAGGTAGGACCAAAACATGAACATAACATTATAGGTGTATCCACTAGCTCGTATTCCTATAGGGGAAACACAGTTCAAGAACTAGGAGACATACTAGAGACCCTATTTATGTTCAATGGAATTGTAATCTCCATCTAATGAAAACCAATGTGAACCTACCTTTCCACATTGGGAAGGGACACCTCTCATAACTAGTTTACTCGGTGCTAAGCTAAAGTCCCCTTGTATTTTCATAGTCATTTAGATCATTAGGTATTGCATGAGAATGTCCTTTCATTACAACCCTTCATTAGTGAGATTAACACACCACCATCATCATATCATAGTAAGGCACATAAGTGATTCACGATCAACCTAATATCATCATACCTTAATCATAATCTCACAATTCATATAGTCAAGAAATTTCAATTACATTCATCATTCCATCACCTACCTAATCTAATCACATGTACTACCTCAAGTGACAATCATAATCAAGTATAAACCATCACAATTGAAGTAAAGATTCAAGATCACTAAGTCTTACCAAGTCATCTTCAAAAGTCTTCTTCAAGGTCTTACCCCTAATTCATAACAATTAGCGAATACATCATCATCATAATATAGTGAATTAAACAATAACATAACCAATTCTATCAATTCTAATCATCTTCAAGTCATAACTAGGGTTAGGATAAATGATCCAATTCATCACAAAATAAGGCAATGATAAAGAACTACTACAATTATACTATAAACAACCATATTTTATCATTAATAATTAAAATGAAACCAATAACAATTCAATTTGAATGATCAATTTCGGAATAAGAAGGAAACCCATGTTTTTGACATCTTTGGTAATCAATTTGAAGGAGCCTCTTGGGGAAAGAGATTCCAAGAGTGAAGAGTTCCCATACCTTAACAATCCTTGAATATTTATGGAGAGAAAGTTGAATTCTTGCAGCCCTAATGCCCTTGAACCTTGTCTTCATTGGTGTTCTTTGGGAAAGAGGGAGAAAGTAGAGAGAAGGTGGAGAGATTTGAGTTTGGAAATTGTGGGGTGTTGGTTTAGAATAATTAGGTTTATGCCTTATATAACCCCTAACTAACTTAATTAGACATCCATTAAACCTTAATTAATTTACTAACCAACTAACTAATTAATTCCCTTAACTTAAAATCTTGATAGTAACACAGACCCTGACCTACGAAACCTCGACCTATAGTCCGTAGGTCCAACAACGGCACCGTATGGTGTAACCTTCGTTTGCGATAGAGACTTGTTTTTTGGAGAATTTTGGAGAATTATAAGTGTTGGCAAACTACGACTATCGACGGAGCATCTATCAATCGAAGGTTCATCCATTGGCTCGTCATTTGCCTACTGTCAATTTGACAGTTTTGAATCAAATGAAGGGTCCTCTCTAAGAACCCTTTGGGTCGTCCTTGAGGAGTCATACCCAGTCGTTTCGATCCTAAACATATTCTAATATCATTTTAACACCTTTCTACCAATTTTCATTAATTTTTGACTCTTAAAATCCCATGAAACATGCCAAGACACACTAGTGCACATTTCACAATTCACCAGACGTCATGGACGTTTGTAAGCGTTTTGACTCTAACACTTCCTAAATGTTTCAAATACATTATTTTAGGCCTATAAACATTTTTCTGAGTCTTTGTTCTTCACGTGAGGCTCTAGATTAGCTCTTGGACTTCCAGAGTATTACAATTATGTAATTTTTCATATTAAGGTTACATATTCTAATCAATTAATTAAATTACTGAAGAATTTAATTCAAAGATTAATTTTCTTTAGAGAATTGTTTAGATTATTTCATGTGTTGAATTCATAAATCTACTTTCAAGGTTTGACACAATCAATATTTATAAGTTTATCAAAAAGTTATATTATCAATCTTTATATTGAGACACATATTTCATCTACTAACTAATTATTTCACTAACATATATTTCTATAATCTAATCTATTAGATATATTGACCAATCTTTGAATCTCACCTTTTAATAAATCAAAATGATAGTTAATGTATACTAATCATAATAGTTATATTGGGATTGAGAGTATAAATAAATTTAACATTTCAAAGAATATGTTTTTTCAATCAATCTAAACTATTGTCTCTACTTTGTCTCATTCAAAATACATACAATATATATTTATCATCACAAGAAGTAAGAACTATACTATTTCTATAATCAAGATAAATTATATATAATATTGATCTATAATCATATCGACAACATGTCCATAATTTTCATCTTAATGATAATTTTGGGCTACAATCATACCCTTTCATGATCGAATCCTGGTTTGAAAGTTGGGGTGAAATTTGATATACCGTGGTTTCACGGTATTTTTAATGCTTTTTCATTAAGTTTAGTGTGTGACCAAAAGCCTTTTTGTATTAATTTTTATGTAAGTTTCTATTTATTTGCAGGAAATCTGTCTAAAAGATGAACGCGGAGGTTTTTGAGCAAGAAATACAGAAAAGTACCACCTACGGAGCTTGTGACGGTCCATCATTCCCGTGACGGTCCGTAGGTGGCATCGTAGTGAAGCTGCTAAAGGAAGATGGGGAAGTCTGACCAAGTGTGGGGTAACGGACCGTCGTAGCCATGACGGTCCATCCTGCTGGTTCATCGTGAAGATAAGAGAAGTAGTCCCAGTACCCAAATTCCAAGAGTTAATGTGTTATGGAATGGAGACTCTCGACAGACCATTGTGCATGTGACAATCCGTCATACCTGCCGTTGAGGATAATGAAGAGAGTAGGAGAAGAATTTTCAAGTATGGGACGACGGAGTCCATGACGGGCCGCCGTGACCACGTGGCGAGGTCCGTCGACCCAACCGCGTTTTGACAGATTTTCAGCAAATAGAGTCCTTCTTTGATTAGGTTTTTTGTTTTTTATAAATAGTTTGGAAAACCTCATTTTTGGGGTTAGACTTTTTGGTTATTAGACTCTCTTATAGTTAGACTCTTGATTATTTTAGCTTCTTTTGTGGATTAGACTTTGTGATTATTATTACACTTTTGAAGAATCTTTAGTCTTCAATTAATTTTAGTAAGTGATTGTTGGTGATTTTGTTGATTAATCAAGTGAACTTCTGGATTTTATTATTTCTCATTGAAGTAAGTGCATGAATTCTTATATTACATATTTGAAATATTGTGATTATGACTATGGATGAGTAACTAAACTCCATAACTAGGGTTGTGGGAACCATAGATGAATAATGAGGTAAAACCTAACTAAAATAACAATTCTAGAATAGTGTCTTGCATGTATTGATAATTCTTTCGCTTAGCAGTCTTTTTAATGGATTGCCAACATTAGAATTCTCCTTAATGCTACTTGCCAGACTAATGAGGTAGATAATAGGAAAAGAATTATCAACATAGATTTAGTGTATACTATCTAATAGGCTAGTATTGATTGGTACGAGGTAACAACATAGTCAAATATCGAATACGATGCTTAATATGAGGTAAAGGTAAGGGTTAGTATAGCAACACACGTAGCCGAACCAAGGTGCGGAGTGTAATTTTCTAGATGCCGGACCAAGGTTTTAGAAATACATAGCTTATCACTTTGCATGCAAGATACTAGGAAAGAATTGTTATAATTAGAATTATTAAGTTAGGAACCTGTGGGGAACACGTAAACCCTAGTTACTTTTATTAACTGATTAAACTCCAACATTTGAATATGTTAGTTGTCTACTTTGATTTAGATAATTATTTTTATTCATTTAGAAATAACCCCCCCCCTTTATTGTCTTAGCTTTCTAAGGAAATAATTGACTAAATAATAGTAATAATAGATTGAAGTTAAGTCTCGATTTTCCTCGTGGGAACGATCCCAACCTTATTAGTTGGTTTCTTTACTTGATACGAACACTTTACTTCTTATTTGAGAAGTAAGTTTGAGCTTATCAAATTTTGGCGATGCTTCCAGGGAAAGTAACTTTTAGATTATCTTAAACTTATTACTATAGTTTAGTCGATATTTTCTTAATTTTACTTTATTTTTTGTTTTTTATTCTTGCAGAACTATCTTCTTTTTATGCCAAATACACGGAGAAGAACAGAACCCTTGTTTCCCAATGATCACGAATTAGAGCGTACACTACGCAACATGAATCGAAATTTGGGTATTAACGATGATAATCCAAACCAGAACATCCAGCTCCGGTTGATGTTCATGGTCAGTTATTACCCGATGCTTCGGGTGAAAACCAACATAGGGGACATAATCCCGCTCCAAGTCCCCAAGAATACTACATAGTCTATGACAATATAGCAGACTCCGATGGTCCACTTGTCTTGCCCCCTCTACAACCACTGCCAGATGTTTGTTTTCCGGCTACCTTCTGAGGATCCACATGCCCATATAGCTAAGGTAAGGGCAGTGTGTAAAAGTTGTGTAGGGAGGCCTGACTTGGAGTTGGATGTTATAGGGCTAAGAGTATTTCCTCTCTCACTGATGGGAGAGGTTTCTATTTAATTCACTAAGCTCCCTTATAACTCAATTTTTACTTGGAACCAACTAAGGGACGTTTTCTTAGCCTGCTACTACCTGGTCTCCAAGAATAAACCACAAAGATAGAGTGAACAACTTTGTGGCACTACCAGGAGAGTCAGTTAGTAGTTCTTGGTATAGATTCACTTCGTTTTTTAGAAGCGTCCCCAATCACCGTATAGATGATGAGTCACTGAAGGAATAATTCTATCGGGGACATGATGATAATAATAAAGCGGTGTTGGATACTATAGATGGTGGTTCTTATGGAGATGTCCTGATGTTGAGATTGCTGAAAAGTTAGAGAAAATCTCTCGGAACAATAAAGCTTGGAGTACTAGGAAGTCAGATACTGGGAGAAATACCTTCGGAGTGCAATCCACTCACAACCCAGCCACATATGAGATTTGTGAAGAGATGGCTCAGATTAGAACTGAGCTTGAGTTGGTATTAAAACATATCACTGGGAGTGCAGAAAAGATAAATGCAGTTAACTACTTGTCTAAACCACCACCACCAAATGATGAATGCTATTATGCAGAGGATTCCTATGCGGTAAATGAGCAAACAGGGGGTTTCCGACCGAGTGCCCAAGGCTCAAATCAAGATAATTGGCGCCAAGGTCAAGGAAACCAAGGTCGGATCTATGGTAACTATAACCGTGAGGGTCA
This sequence comes from Solanum peruvianum, assembly GCA_027705065.1. Lineage (NCBI taxonomy): Eukaryota > Viridiplantae > Streptophyta > Magnoliopsida > Solanales > Solanaceae > Solanum > Solanum peruvianum. Next base: position 42,397,586 of record JAKWJD010001762.1, read on the forward strand.
TTATGTCCGAGATGAAAACTACAACCGCGACAACAACTTCAACAGGGGTAACTATGGTAATAGAAATGATAGGAATGGGTCCTATGTCCCTCCTCAAAATTGTGAAGTTACTTCTAGGGATGGAGGAGATAGTATGTCGCGAGTTGAGGATATGTTGCACAAAATGATGAGGAAGTTCGATGCTAACGATGAGCACATAAATAAGTTAAGGAGTGATTTAGCGGGTATTGGGCAAAAAGTCAATACACATGCAATATCGATTAAGCAGATCGAGTTGCAAATCGGCCAATTATCTGCGACTGTGAACACATGGAAACCGTGCACTCTTCCTAGCAACACTGTCCAAAATCTGAAAAATAAAGCACACTGTATGGCAATCACTACTCGTGGTGGTAAGCAAACCAATGACCCACCTATGCCGTCTAATGAGAAAAAGGTGAGAAAGGATAATGATAACGTGGTAGAGGGTAGTGGTGAAGAAGAAGATAGCACAGGAAAAGATGCGGAAGTCCCTATAAAGGTAATTCCCATGCCTAGACCCCCCTTTCCTCAAAGATTAGTGAAAAAGAATGAGAATGGTAAATATCGGCGTTTTATAGCAATGTTGAAGCAGCTTTCTATCAATGTCCCTTTGGTAGAAGATCTAGAACAAATGCCTGGTTATGCCAAGTTAATGAAATATCTGGTTACAAAGAAAATATCGGTCACTTTCGAGGATGATGATAGAATGCAGCATGGTAGTGCTATTGCTACAAGATCTATCGTACAAAAGAAAGAAGATTCGGGTGCATTCACTATTCCTTGTACAGTCGGGTCATTACATTTTGCGAAAGCATTATGTGATCTGGGGGCAAGCATAAATCTCATGCCCCCTTCTATTTACAAGAAGTTGGGTTTGGGTGACCCAGAGCCCACTGCAATGCGGCTACTAATGGCCGATCGAATAGTGAAAAGGCCTATAGGGATACTCCACGATGTGTTAGTAAAAGTGGAGTCACTCATATTTCCAGCTGATTTTGTTATTATTGATTGTGAAGTCGATTTTGAAGTGCCTATTATTCTTGGGAGACCATTCCTTGCTACGGGTAGAGCCTTAGTTGATATGGAAAAGGGACATATGAAATTTCGGTTGAACAATGAAGAAGCGACCTTCAACATTTGTAGGTCCATGAGGCAGAGTGGTGAGCTCCAACCGGTATCGGCTATATCCTACAAAGAAAAGATGAAGAAGGATTATGACCTAAAAAGTGAAAAACGAGAGTTTATGGTTGGGGATTTAGTGCTTTTAGACAGTTCTAGGTTGCGTTGGCTTCTGGGCAAGCTCAAGTCCAAATGGACTGACCCTTACTTGATTACCCATTTATTCCCTCATGGAGCAGTTGAGTTAGAAACCAAGGAGGGGGTGCGGTTTAAGGTGAATGGAGAACGAATAAAACCCTATTTTGGGCATACTTAATTGGAAAATGAAGTGATCGAGGCATACCATCTTGATGAAGGCTGAGTAAGCAAGTGTCCTCAGTCGTGCCGTGACGTTAAATCAGGCGCTTGTTGGGAGGCAATCCAATACTTATAGTTTTTCTTTCTAGTAATGGTAGCATTTTCTACTAATGTGTTTTAAATTTGCAAGCACATCACCAGGAAATTCTGTAGAAAATCACTCTGCAGCAGTCACTAACGGACCCATCGACGACCCGTCGCATGAATCAGTCGTGCCAGGTACGTTTTTCTGTTATTTTCAAAACTAGGCACACGCGATGGAACCAATGACAGACCGTCACTACTGCGACGGATCATCATCGGGGATTTATCGCATCATTAATGAGGCGTACCCAACCCGACCCAGCTGGGTTCTTTAAAAAATTCTTAACATTTAAAACCCCAACCCCTTCATTTCACCCATTTCCTTCCCTCTTCCTCCCATTTCCCTCCCTTTTCAACTTCCAATTTCCTACCTCTCTTTCAACCGATCATTTTCCCAAATTCCCCAATTCCTAAAAATCCATTCTCTACTAGTCGGATTCTGCTATTGTGGTTCTCTACTTGATCACCAAGTACTTTCCTCGCTTTTTTTCTCAATTCTCAGGTATGTGTCTCTGGTTTCTACCCATTTACATTGCATTTTTGTTTATCTATTAGTATTAGCCTATTTCTTATTGATGGGTTCATTCTTTAATACATATTCTGTCTGACCTAGGTTGAGAATCCTCAAAATTGCATCATTAAAACTCTAGAAATAGGTGCTTTAGCATTGCTAGTTTACTAGGTATTTGGGTTAGACACATGTAGGTTAAAACACTAAAAATTCTATTTGGGTCATAGGGCATGATTGTAGCATCCCCACTTCTGTCACTGAATGACAGAACGAGACCCCGATGACGGACCATTGTACCCATGACCGACTGTTATAGGGTCCATCCCAACATCCCCAGCACCCCACTATCCAATTTTCTCCAAGTGTCCAGCCAACGGACACATGGGATGGACCGTCGTTCCCACGACGGTCCGTCCTGCACAACTGTTGTGGTTGTCAGAAACCCTATTCCTAAGGGTCTCTCACTTTCTAAGTGTCCTCTTACGGACATCTACGACGGACCGTCACACCCTCGACGGTCTGTCCTGCATAACCGTCATGACGGTCAGAAACCCCTCTCCTAAGGGTCTCCATACTTTTTCCAAGTGTCCCACGACGGACATCGACGACGGACCGTCATAGTCACAACAGTCTATCCTGCTTAGCCGTCATAACTGACCGAGACTTTCTTTCAGGGGTCTCCACATAAACATAGTTTAAGTAATATATGACGGACCCCATGACGGTCCGTCGTACTCACGATGAGCCATCACCTGGTCTGTCGTATTTCACTGTTACTATAGAAATGTCATTACATCTTGACTCTTTTATTTATTTTTGTGTCGTTTTGCTTGTCTTGTTTGCTCCTTCTAGTACTAATATTGATTCTTTACAGGTACTATCTATTATGGGACCAAAGCAAGATCGACTCTACGCACGTGGGAGATTGAAGTGTGTCACCCCGTCTTTCCCGTAGTCATTGGCTGACTATGAGCGTGACCCCGAGTACGTGCCCCCATGCACTTCCACCCCATCCCCAGCTGCACGTACTATCAGATTCACACCCAAAAAGCTTGCGTCAGACATAGTCACTACCTCCTAGTCTGATGAGGAGCGCACACTGACCATCACACCTTCTGGGTCAGCTACTCATGAAGAAGGAGCGTTTGGATCCTTAGGATTTTCGTGGTCTTAAGAAGCCTCCGGATCTACTGAGGTCCCTACACCGGCCACAGTTGCACAGTCTTCCTCATTTGATGAGGCTGATAGTTCTAAATCCACACCCGGATCACCAACTCGTGCTCTCACCCCGGTTGCCGACCAGCCTAACCGGTGGTGCGTCGATGGGCAGTATCAAGTTTATTCAGACGCAAAAGTTTTGAATGACAAAGGAGTCATGACACGGACCCTTACATTGGAGAGGCGGGTCCTTACAGGAAGTCTCCCAACTATGCCAGAGATCACAATATCTTCACCAGACATCAACTGGAGTGGACAGCGTGTTTGTTGGGCCGTTATAGTGAAGATTGGTCCGAGAGTTCTACACCTCCTATGTGGATACTCTCAAATCATATATTGATAGGCGGGCTGCCCCCGCCAAATACGACCCACTAGAGCATGTCCGAGTACGTGGCATTCAGGTTGATATCTCCCTGCCTGCCAACCGCCGGTATCTATACGGCGAGGATGTTGATGCCAATCGAACCCCTCTCACCGCCGAGTTTGACTATCGGTGGAAAATTGTCAAAGATGGCCAATTCTTGCATGAGCCATCGCTGAGAGAGACCACCAAGAGGTGGATGGCCTTGCAGTTGTATGTTGATGGAGAGGGTGCCGACTGGGTAACCGAGCCAAAGGGAGCCATCAAGAAGGCTAATGTGGCCTTCACGGCAAAGTTCTTATAGTTGATTGTCCGCCACTGCCTTTCCCCCACAGCCGCTATAATATAGTCACATGGGAACGTGCAGTACTGATGGCGGCGATGATAGACGGGTTTGAGGTGGACTTTGCTTTGCTTCCACAGGCGGTCATGCACGAGAAGGCTTTTAAGGTCACAACTACTTACCCTTTCTCGTGCATGATATTTTCTTTATGCAGGTCCGCAGGTGTGCCCATCTTGGACATTTATCAGCTCAAGACCCCGCTGGGCACTATTGATATCGGCCTCATCAGGGATGAGGCCAATGAGTTGGCTCCATGCAGAGGGACCCGTCCAAAGTTGTCTCCACTTGGTGACAATCTAGCTTATACGGTAGCACAGGCCGAACCCACTTGCTTGCTGATCTTCGGCACTTTGCGCCCCAGGTTTGCTTCACCTACCACCTCTCGTATTTCAATTATTTTTATGCATTGGGGACAATTGCATGTCTTTTGGGTGTGGGATAAATGGAAAGTGAGTGCTAGGGTGAAGTGTGAGTAACACAATTCACTATCCTCTTTTGGTGTTTTCTTGCATGTGTTCTTTTTCCTCAAAAGACTGATTATTTTTACTATTGAATAAAGAATTAATAGAAGACGGAATCACTGAAATCTTGTTTCGTCTTCACTGGGAACTTGAGTAAGGAGTAGACCTTTTTATTTTGGGATTTTTTAGAGTTTGAAAACGAGAACTCCTTTCCTTATTTGGTGTACCTACTTGAGCCGGATGAAAGGAAACTTTCACGTCCGATTTTGAAGGGGGGGAGATCCTATAGAATCCTATCCCAATTTTTCTTTTGCTAGGCCCATAACTAAAAAGCCCACTTTCTTACGATTACGAGGTTTATTCGAATATGAAATCCAATCTTGGAAATACAGCATCCCACTTTTTTTTACTACCCAGGGTTTCGATACATTTCGCAATCGAGAAATCTCTACTGGCGCAGGTGCTATCCGAAAACAATTAGCTGATCTAGATTTATGAATTATTATATTGGGGGAAGAAGGGCACACAGGGAATGAATGGGAAGATCGAAAAGTTGGAAGAAGAAAGGACTTTTTGGTTAGACGCGTGGAATTAGCTAAGCATTTTATTCGAATAAATATAGAGCCCGAATGGATGGTTTTGTGTCTATTACCAGTTCTTCCTCCTGATTTGAGACCAATCATTTAGATAGATGGGGGTAAACTAATGAGCTCAGATAGTAATGAACTCTATAGAAGAGTTATCTATCGAAACAATACTCTTAGCGATTTATTAACAACAAGTAGATCTACACAAGGAGAATTAGTAATGTGTCAGGAGAAATTCGTACAAAAAGTCGTGGATACACTTCTTGATAATGGAATCCGGGGACAACCAATGAGGGACGGTCATAATAAAGTTTACAAGTCATTTTCTGATGTAATTGAAGGCAAAGAGGGAAGATTTCGTGAGACTCTGCTTGGTAAACGAGTCGATTATTCAGGACGTTCTGTCATTGTCGTGGGTCCTTCACTTTCATTACATCGATGTGGATTGCCTCGTGAAATAGCAATAGAACTTTTCCAGACATTTGTAATTCGTGGTCTAATTAGACAACATCTTGCTTCGAACATAGGAGTTGCTAAGAGTAAAATTCGAGAAAAAGAGCCGATTGTATGGGAAATCCTTCAAGAAGTTATGCAGGGACACCCTGTATTGCTGAATAGAGCACCTACGCTGCATAGATTAGGCATACAGGCATTCCAGCCCGTTTTAGTGGAGGGGCGCGCTATTTGTTTACATCCATTAGTTTGCAAGGGATTCAATGCTGATTTTGATGGAGATCAATGGCTGTTCATGTACCTTTATCATAGGAGGCTCAAGTAGAGGCCCGTTTACTTATGTTTTCTCATATGAATATTTTGCCTCCGGCTATTGGGGATCCCATTTTTGTGCCAACGTAAGATATGCTTATTGGACTCTATGTATTAACAAGCGGAAATCGTCGAGGTATTTGTGTGAATATATATAATCCATGTAAACGCAGAAACTATCAAAATAAAAAAAGAAGTGACAATAGTTACTATAAGTATACGAAAAAACCATTTTTTTCAAATTCCTATGATGCAATTGGGGCTTATCGGCAGAAACGAATCGATTTAGAATTGTCCTTTATGGCTCCGGTGGCGACTAGATCAACGCGTTATTGCTTCAAGAGAAACTCCCATCGAAGTTCACTATGAATCTTTAGGTACTTTTTATGAGAATTATCTAAAAAAATTCCTTTTTGTATACATTCGAACCACTGTTGGTCATATTTCTATTTATCGAGAAATCGAAGAAGCTATACAGGGTTTTTCTCAGGCCTATTCATATGCTACCTAATTCTATGATACCGTTGGACTTCGGGGCTCTCCGGTTCAGCTAGGTCCATAGTTCCGAAATTTATACGCGAATCAAGATCGATGAAAGGAAGTTTTACAATCACCGACTCAAACCCATAGTCGAATCCTACTCAGCGGAATATGGAGGTACTTATGGAAGAGTGGGCCAATCTTGTCTTTCACAATAAAGCAATAGACAGAACTGCCATGAAACGACTTATTAGTAGATTAATAGAGTACTTTGGAATGGCATATACATCACATATCCTGGATCAAGTAAAAACTCTGGGGTTCGAACAAGCTACTACTACATCCATTTCATTAGGAATAACAAAGTTTGATTTTATAAAAACACCATCAGTATGGAAATATACATGCGGTAGAAAAATTACGTCAATCCATTGAAATATGGTATGCTACAAGTGAATATTTGCGCCAAGAAATGAATCCGAATTTTAGGATGACTGACCCTTTTAATCAAGTTCTATAATGTCTTTCTCGGGAGCTCGAGGAAATGCATCTCAGGTACATCAATTAGTAGGTATGAAAGGATTAATTTCGGATCCTCAAGGACAAATGATTGATTTACCTATTCAAAACAGTTTACGCGAGGGACTCTCTTTAACAGAATACATCATTTCTTGCTACGGAGCACGCAAAGGAGTTGCGGATACTGCTGTACGAACATCGTACGCTGGATATCTCACTCGCAGACTTGTTGAAGTAGTTCAACACATTGTTGTACGTCGAACGGATTGTGGCACTGCCCGGGGTAGTTCTTTGAGTCCTCGGAATGGGATAATGCCGGAAAGGATTTTTTGTCAAACATTAATTGGCCGTGTATTAGCAGATGATACATACATGGTTCATGATGTATTGTCACTAGAAACCAAGCCATGGGCATTGGACTTGTAAATCGATTCATAACCTTTCGGGAATAACCAATCTCTATTCGAACTCCCTTTACTTGTAAGAGTACATCTTGGATTTGTCGATTATGTTATGGGCTTAGTACTACTCATGGCGACCTGGTTGAATTGGGGGAAGCTGTAGGTATTACAGCAGGTCAATCGATTGGAGAACCGGGTACTCAATCAACATTACAAACTTTTCATTCAGGAGGAGTATTCACGTGGGATACTGCAGAACATGTGCGAGCCCCATATAATGGAAAAATGAAATTCAATGAGGATTTGGTTCATCCGACACGTACACGTCATGGGCATCCCGCCTTTCTATGTTCTATAGACTTGTATGTAACTATTGAGAGTGAATAAATTCTACATAATGTGAATATTCCACCCAAAAGTTTGCTTTTAGTTCAAAACGATCAATACGTAGAATCAAAACAAGTAATTGCTGAGATTCGCACAGGAATATCCACTTTAAATTTTAAAGAGAAGTTTCAAAAACATATTTATTCTGATTCAGATGGAGAAATGCACTGGAGTACCGATGTCTATCATGCATTCGAATTTACATATGATAATGTTCATCTATTACCAAAAACAAGTCATTAATGGATATTATTAAGAGGGCCGTGCAGGTCCAGTCTAATCTACCTTTCGATCCACAAGGATTAGGATCAAATGAATGTGCATTCTCTTTCTGGCAAGTGAAGATATACTTCTAACCTCTCAGTAACCAATGATCAGGCGAGGCAAAAGTTGTTTAGTTTGGATTTTTATAGTAAAAAAGAAGATAGGATTCCTGATTATTCAGACCTTAATCGAATCATATGTACTGGCCAATATAATCTCGTATATTCGCCTATTCTTCACGGGAGTTTTGCTTCATTGTCAAAAAGGCAAAGAAATAAATTCATCATTCCACTACACTCGATTCAATAACTCGAGAATTAACTAATTCCCTGTTCAGGTATCTCGATTGAAATCCCTGTAAATGGTATTTTCCGTCGAAATAGTATGCTTGCTTATTTCGATGATCCTCGATACAGAAGAAGAGTTTGTGCGTTATTAAATATAAGACTATAGAAACACATTCAGTCATCAAAAAAGAGGATTTGATTGAGTATCGAGGAGTCAAGGAATTTAGGCCAAAGAGCTGCATATCTTGTCCAGATCTTTTTCCCTAATGGTACGGAACAATAGTATTGTTGGGGTCGATACACAATCACCTTAAATCTAAGAAGCCAAGTCGGTGAGTTGGTCCGGGTGGAGAGAAAAAAAATTGAATTGAACTGAAAATCTTTTCTGGAGATATCCATTTTCTTGGAAAGACGGATAAGATATCCAAGCATACCGGCATTTTGATACCACCAGGAACAGGAAAAGAAATTCCAAGGAATACAAAAAAGTTCAAAATTGGATCTATGTCCAACGAATTCACCTAGTAAAAAAGGTTTTTTTTGTTTTAGTTCGACCTGTCGTCACATATGAATAACGGATGGTATAAATTTAGGAACCCTTTTTCACCGGATCCATTGCAGGAAAGGGATAATCTGCAACTTCAATTGTCAATTATATCCTTTATGGAAATGGAAAACCGATTCGAGGAATTTCTTACACAAGTATTCAATTAGTTCAGACTTGTTTAGTATTGAATTGGAACCAGGACAAAAAAAGTTCTTCTTGCGAAGAAGCACGTGCTTCTTTTGTTGAAATAAGGACAAATGGATTGATTCGACATTTCCTAAAAATTAACTTAGTGAAATACCCTATTTCGTATATCAGAAAAAGGAATGATCCATCGGGGTCAGGATTGCTCTCTGATAATGGATCATATTGTACCAATATCAATCCCTTTTCTGCTATTTATTCCTGTTCCAAGGCAAAAATTCAACAATATCTTAACCAAACTCAAGGAACTATTTATACTTGTTGAATAGAAATAAGGAATGCCAGTCATTGATTTTGTCAGCAGCCAATTATTCTCGAATGGAGCAATTCAAAGATGTAAAATATCACAGTGTGATAAAGAATCAATTAAAAAGATCACCTAATTCCAATAAGGAATTCATTGGGCCCTTTAGGAACATGCCTTCCAATTGAGAATTTTTATTCATCTTACCATTTAATAACTCATAATCAGATCTTAGTAACTAAATATTTGCAACTTGACAATTTAAAACAGACTTTTCAAGTGATTAAATTAAAATATTATTTAATGGATGAAAATGGAAAAATTTTTAATCCCGATCCATGCCGTAACATTATTTTAAATCCATTCAATTTGAATTGGTCTTTTCTCCATCACTATTATTGTGCAGAGACATCTAAAATAATTAGTCTTGGACAGTTTATTTGTGAAAATGTATGTATAGCCAAAAATGGACCGCCCCTCAAATCGGGTCAAGTTATACTTGTTCAAGTTGACTCGATAGTGATACGATCAGCTAAGCCTTATTTGGCCACCCCCGGAGCAACTGTTCATGGCCATTATGGGGAAACCCTTTACGAAGGAGATACATTAGTTACATTTATATATGAAAAATCGAGATCTGGTGATATAACACAGGGTCTTCCAAAAGTAGAACAGGTCTTAGAAGTGCGTTCGATTGATTCAATATCCATGAATCTAGAAAAGAGGGTTGAGGGTTGGAACAAATGTATACCAAGAATTCTTGGAATTCCTTGGGGATTCTTGATTGGTGCTGAGCTAACTATAGCGCAAAGCCGAATCTCTTTGGTTAATAAAATCCAACAGGTTTATCGCTCCCAGGGGGTGCAGATTCATAATAGGCATATAGAAATTATTGTACGTCAAATAACATCAAAAGTGTTGATTTCAGAAGATGGAATGTCTAATGTTTTTTCACCCGGAGAACTTATTGGATTGTTGCGAGTAGAACGAATGGGGCGTAGCGATCTGTTATCGAGTCATCTTATTGGGAATAACAAGAGCATCTCTCAATACTCAAAGTTTCATATCTGAAGCAAGTTTTCAAGAAACTACTCGAGTTTTAGCAAAAGCGGCTCTCCGGGGTCGTATCGATTGTTTGAAAAGCCTGAAAGAGAACGTTGTTTTGGGGGAATGGGTGATACTCGTTTGTACCAGATTCAAGGGAATAGTGCACCCTTCAAAACAACATAACAACATTCCTTTGGAAACAAAAAAACAAATCTATTCGAGGGGGAGATGAGAGATATTTTGTTCCACCACAGAAAATTATTTGATTCTTGTCTTTCAAAAAAATTCCACGACATACCCAAACAATCATTTATAGGAAATAATTATTCCTAACAACGGGTTCGCCTCTTTCGCTATCTGCATTTGGTATGGTTATTTATTTTGGTAATAAAAAGAATAATTAATAGAAAAGAATAATGGTTTGGATCGTGTATCTACGTCCAATCTATAGTAGAAGAGAAGGTTCCATCGGAACAATTATTTATTTCAGTTCAAGGTTCCTCGTCTCTTTCTTTTTTTGAAAAAGAATAAAAAGGGGGGGGGGAGGTTGTGGGGAAAATGACAAGAAGATATTGGAACTTAAATTTGGAAGAGATGATGGAGGCAGGAGTTCATTTTGGTCATGGTACTAATAAATGGAATCCTTAAAATGGCGCCTTATATCTCTACGAAGCGTAAGGGTATTCATATTACAAATCTTACTAGAACTGCTCATTTTTTATCAAAAGATTGTGATTTAGTTTTTTACGCAGCAAGTAGGGGAAAACAATTCTTAATTGTTGGTACCAAAAATAAAGTAGCTGATTCGGTAGTGTGGGCTGCAATAAGGGCCCGATGTCATTATGTTAATAAAAAATGGCTTGGTGGTATGTTAATGAATTGGTCCACTACAGAAACAAGACTTCATAAGTTTAATGACTTGAGAATGGAACAAAAAACAGGGAGACTCAACCGTCTTCCGAAAAGAGATGCAGCTATGTTGAAAAGACAATTATCTCGCTTGCAAACATATCTGGGCGGGATTAAATATATGAAAGGGGTACCCGATATTGTAGTCATCGTTGATCAGCGCGAAGAATATACGGCCCTGTACTTTAGGATTTCCAACAATTCGTTTAATCGATACAAATTGTGACCCCAATCTCGCAGATATTTCAATTCCAGCGAATGATGAAGCCATATCGTCAATCCGATTAATTTTTAAAAAATTAGTATTCGCAATTTATAAGGATCGTTATAGCTATATAAGAAATCCTTGATTAATAATAACATAATAAGATAAATAACTTACTTTAGAAATCCCTTATGGAATTGCTTACTATTTCTGAATTTCCAAAACTAGATCAAAATAACTGGGGATATTATGTGATTTATTAGTATTCTAAATCTTAGTTGGTATTCAAAATATCCGATTCAAGTAGAAAAAGAGATGGTTGAATCAAAAAATTTTGTTTAAAGTTCAATTTTTCAGAGGGAAAGGCAATATGAATGTTCTCTCATGTTCCATCAATACTCTAAAGGGGTTATACGATATATCCGATGTGGAAGTAGGCCAACATTTATATTGGCAAATAGGAGGTTTCCAAGTACATGGCCAAGTACTTATTGCTGTTCGGGACCCACAAACCATTCCGACCGTGGGTCAAAATTTCTTCGAATATGTTCTTGAATTCATTCAAGATGTTAGTAAAACTCAAATTGGAGAAGAATATTGGCCTTGGGTTTCTTTTATTGGCACTATCTTTTTATTTATTTTTGTTTCTAATTGGTCAGGAGATCTTTTACCATGGACAATCATACAATTACCTCATGGGGAGTTAGTCTCACCCACGAATGATATAATACTACTGTTGCTTTGGCTTTACTCACATCGGTGGCATATTTTTATGCGGGTCTTACAAAAAGGGGGTTAGGTTATTTCGGAAAATATATTCAATCAACCCCAATACCTTTACCCATTAACATCTTAGAAGATTTCACAAAACCTTTATCACTTAGTTTTTGACATTTCGGGAATATCTTTGCTGATGAATTAGTAGTTGTTGTTCTTGTTTCTTTAGTACCCTTAGTAGTTCCTATACCTGTCATGCTCCTTGGATTATTTACAAGTGGTATTCAAGCTCTTATTTTTGCAACTTTAGCCGCGGCTTATATAGGTGAATCCATGGAGGGCCATCATTGAAATAGTCTTTTTTAGCTTAGCCCACAGCAATGTATAAATGTATATGGTGGGTGGCTTAAGAGAATTACTTAACTTACGGAATAGAATAGGGGAATCTAAATATACAACTATGCTATATACGATCTAGAGTGATAGCAAAAACATTACGATGATATTAAAGAGTAAGGGGAAAAAGATCTAAAAACAAAGATCTTTTTCCTAAAATTCCCCTTTCCTTCACTTAATATCATACTTCGTCTCAATGAATATTCACTTTAGATTGCTTAGTCCATCTCATTATTAATTCATTGTTAAAATAATTTGAATATGAATTTTTGTCAAAATCTTGTTGTATAGGTTTACGACGTGTAATTAAATTAAAAAAAGGGCGAAATGATTTCCTTTCAATTGATTTTATTAAACGATTCACCAAAATATTCATAATAAATAATAAAAATAAATAATTTTTTTATTCAATTTTATTAATAAAGTGTATGAACTTAGATCAATCAAATAATGATATTTCTATACCTATGGAATTTGTCGTCCTAATCAATTTGTCCATTTAGATTTCTCTAGGTGGAATAATAAGAAAAGGTAAGATTCAAAAGAATTTTTCAAAAGTTTTTTTTAGTATTTTAGAAAGGGGCGGGAGGTATCTGTACTTGAATAACTATAAGCGAACCCTTCTAGATGTTTCGACGCTTGATTCTCGAATAGGATTGAATCTAAGATGAATGCTTGGTTTACGTTATGGAAGAAAGACATGTATATGTGATATTAGATATTGCCTAGTGCTAGTTATATATGAAATGAACTACTAAAGATATATTTTTCTAGGGGATTCTAATAGACTAGAAGTCCTTCCGGCCCCTTGTGACTGTGAATTGAATGAATAAACGGATGAAATCAAGAAATAATTCAACTAACAGTTCGAACCAAGAACAAGAAATGGAAGAATGAAAGTCGTATGGGTTCACAAAGACTCTGTGGCTAAAAAGTAAAAAAGATATATCGAAGTTGTTTTGATGATTCAAGAATCTTATTACTTCAATCCGAAGTTCTTAGTTACTTCGACTGGATGAGTCCTAGTGAGGGAATAATTAAGTCATAATTCATTGGTTGATTGTATCATTAACCATTTCTTTTTTTGGTACGAGGAACTTATCATGAATCCACTGATTTCTGCCGCTTCCGTTATTGCTGCTGGATTGGCCGTAGGGCTTGCTTCTATTGGACCTGGAGTTGGTCAAGGGACTGCTGCGGGTCAAGCTGTAGAGGGTATCGCGAGACAGCCTGAGGCAGAGGGCAAAATACGAGGTACGCTATTGCTTAGTCTAGCTTTTATGGAAGCTTTAACAATTTATGGACTGGTTGTAGCATTAGCACTTTTATTTGCAAATCCTTTTGTTTAATCTTAGCTTAGAAATATGAAAAATATATTTCTTTTTCATATTTTATTGCCTTCGACTTGTCGTTTGCTTTTTCAAATTCTATCAAGATTTCCCTCCTACCATTTTTATTTAATTATACGATTTGTAAGCTTAACACATAGAGCATACACAGATACAATATAAAGTCAATATACAAATACATTTTCATAGATACAGACGAATTTGTATCGTGTATATATAAATTTAAAAAATAAAAAAATATTGTATATACAAATCATTCAATTGTTCAATTCAATTTATACAAAGTTTAATATCACAATCGAAGGGATTTGAAATTCAAATTGATTTGAGGAGAGATTTTAGGAGAAATTGAATGAAGTGGGGAGAGATAGAGTCAAATTGAATACTAAACAGTAGCTACTGAATAGAATTAACTTTAACGATAGCTATCATATTCATTTTGATTTAAATATTAGCTATTGTGCAAAAAATTTCCTTTATTATTTATGTAATAGATATGGCTTGATTTGGTGAGTACTGATATTTATTCTTATGACTCATGTAGAATTAGGGTGTTTGTTACGAACAAAAATATTTTTCAATTTTTCATATTTTATTGATTTAACTGTTTTAGAAAATATTTTTCAAATTAGCTTATTTTCTCAAAGTGAAGGAAAATGTCTTTCCTCCAAAAATTAAAAAAAAAAAATTTCCAAAACGTTACTTCGTCCTTCTATTATTTTTCCTACCCTAGTAATATATATTTTTACCCTTACCCCCAAACTAACCCCCTGCTCCCAAGCCACCCCTCACTCCAAACAAACAAAAGAAAAACACTTGAATTGAAAAATATTCAAATTTTTAGTTTTTTTTACCTCACCCAATCTTACCACCGCCCCATATGTATCCCCCTCCCCCTCTCTTGCCATTCTTTTTTAAAATATTTTTGAATATATATAAAATTAATTTTTTTGCCATCTTCTACGTCATCTATCAAAAAAAATTAAGAAAAAATATTTTTGGAATATATTTCAATTTTTTTAATAAAATCATTTTTACGCCACCGCCAATCCCATCACTACCCTACCCCCACCCACTCCCATCAATTATTTTTTTTAAAAAAAATTGGAAATTAATTCAAATTTTATTTTATTTTTTCATTTTTATGTCACCGTACCCCACCTCCCACCCAGCCACTCCTGTCAATTTTTTTTCATATATAAAAAAAATTGTATAAATAATTCAAATTAAAATGGTCAAAATAAGGAGGCATTGCGCTCTTGAAGAGCCTTCGACATAACACTTCATGAAATCTTATGGGATGGGTAAGTACCTAAGAATAATGAGGTAATGATATCTCAATAAGTTATGTCGCACGTTGAACAGAAAAAAATATTGTTGGTGATATCTTTAATACAATATAATGCAATATTATTATTATAGATTATGAGGATCAGAATTCAACGTCTATTAAGAATACTGACGTAGATATGGTTATCAATTTAAGAGTAGAATAATGCATCTTGGTAAGCGTAAAACTATTTCAGTTTCAGTCTAGATACTAGAAAATATCATACATTTAATATTAAGTTGTCACTTGACAAAATTCATATGAAAAATCTTGAAACGTTCAAAATCTAAAAATATGAAAGTTTTTAAGAAATTTTATTAATAATCTTCATATGGATTTAATCAACTAATAGTCTTTTGTATGTTATGAGAGTTAATAACTTGAATTGAACTCTTAAATAATTTTCAAAAGACAATAGATGATTTGCTTAAAGAAGTTGAGGTGAGAAATTTGCACAATGGTTGATCCTGAAAGAATGATTCATAAAAGGAGATAGAAGGAAACACAATTTGTCAATGATTTTCTACATACAAATGTCATAACAAACTGCAAATTAATTCGTTCAAGTAATAATGACGAATTTATTCACCAAGTCTCCAAGCTGAACTTTTGAAATTTAAGCCTTTGAATTAGTGTTCGCATTAGAAAGATCTAGTTAATACGCATTGTGCCCTTTTTCTCTCACAAGATTTTGTCACATTAGATTTTCCTTGTAATGCTTTTTTGAGACATTCAAAATGCCTATTATTAGATATGTACTATCTTTCTTTCATTACAATTTTTTTCACTGAATTTTCTGTAGTAAGATTTTAATGATGCATACAATTATCTAATATAAATTCAATGAGGAGTATTATAACTATATTGTATTATTATAAATGTCTATATGTAGATTTCTTTGAAGACGTGTTAGAAATCCTATTTGAATATCAAACTAGTTCCCCTCTATTAATTAAATATTTCTAATGAATATCCCCCAATTCTGGAATACACATAAAAAAAATTCTCCCTTCTTCTTTCTCCCATACTTTGTTCTTCTTCTTACTTTATAATTTCATAACAAAGACGAAATGACAATCGAAGTCTTCAATTTCCTCAAATGTAATGTCAGCATCCAAACTACTTTAATTGTTTTATATGGCAAGATTTAGTCATGTGTACATAATAGAAAAATTTATAAGTAATTAATATTCATCGGAGTACTTACCATTTACTATTTTATAAAACCTAATTATTGAAAATAAACTCAAAGTTTAAATTGTTAGCCAAATGCGTTTTAATTTTTAAAATCTAGTATATTTATCATTTATTAAAAATTGACTTAAAAACATTCAATAAGAATAAAAGTGTAAAATTACTTAATTACTTAATACAAGTACCATAAGATGACATAAAAAGGAACGGGGGAGTAAATTAAAAACTACTGTATAAGGACTAGGAGAACAAATTATGAACAAAATATATAAATAAAGACAAGAGAATGGTGGACGGTTCACCTACCTTCTTCTTCTCCTCCATGGACCACGGTACCACCATCCACCTTCTATATCATTTATTATTTGACTCAATAATTTATTTTGGTTCAATGAAAAATGGATATATAAGTTAATATACCTCTTCTCTACAACACGAATCTAGCATTTAAGAAACATAGATTTTCAAATATTTTTGACGAGTCATTTTTTTGTTGGAGTTTTTACATGTAACAGTTCATAATTGTAAAAATATTTATTTTTTTAAAACAAAATTTTATGTTTAATAAGTTTTAAAACCCATTGAACATATGTAGTTTTAAATAGGTTTAAAATGGATATAAAAAATCAAATAAGAAAGATAAACGTAATATTGTAAATCACATGATGATGAGTGTTATAAGTAAAATCTCAAGAAAAGTTTATGAAATTATCCCTTTTGTAATCAAAGTCCAATATGTCATATCCTTCTAGAGGCCCAATTTGGTGCCGCTTGTTAAATGACATTACATGTTATTAAGTCAAAAAAATAAATCAATAGGACCATGCCACATGCCAATGATATGTAATGACTATCCAAATTAAAGGTCAACAAAAATATGTCACGTATGTACAAGTGAAATGTTCCGAGCAATTAATTATTGTCATGTAAATTAAGTTTAATTGATAGAATAAAACTTTTACTTAACAATACCAACCTGTCATGTCACTTGGCAGATATAAGAGAAAGGTATGCTCTTATCATAACTCTTTATTTCTATAATTATAAATACAGATCCTTTTAATTCTGAAATCACAAAATAATTTTAACAAGAAGCAGAGAAAGCTCTTGTATTAAACATCGTAGATTTTTCTTCAAACTACAAGTTCAAGAATTTAAGCATTCTAGTTCAAGAACAACTCAAGATTAAGATCACCGAATTTAAGAATAAGCTTCAAAATTCTTGAATTCTAGTAAAAGTCAACATCATGTTAATCAAGTGTCAAAATCAAACTTATAAGTCTTTGAATTCATATTATAAAAGAAGAAAATTCTTAGAGATTGTGACGCTCATGTAAATTGAATCAGATAAGACGATTATTGAGATATTTTCGATCATGATTATCATTTCTCGATGCAAATCTTATGTCTACAATGACAATCCCGCCCACTAAAATATGTACTCTTGTATATAAGTCATATGCCATGGTTATTAAATGAATTATTAAAGTTGTCCTACTATTATTATGATATGATCAATTCTTTTAAATCTATATATTATAATAAAGTTTAACATGAAATTGTGACTCTGCGCTTTTGTCACGTACCGAGCCTATACCCCAAACATGAGTGACTACACTCGAGAACCATTGTTGGTCCCAAACAAACTCTTGGTCTGGATTACTTACTCAAAAGAAGACTTAAACAGAACAAATATAACTCATGTACTTACTTAAGAAATAAAATCTTAGCCAAAACTGCAACTCAAGTCTTAAAACGTATACATATGAAATGAATAAGACTAGAAAACTAATACTATCTATCTATGAAGCCTCTAAAACAAAGAGGGATGTCGGGACAAGAACCCCATCATCCTAACAATGAAATACGGAAAGAAAATAATAAAAAGGAGTCCTATGGAATGCGAGGCTCACCAACAACCTTTGAGTGCTCGACCGGATCAACGGGACGTTGGATGCTAATCCTGGTTATCTGTGTCTGCATCATAAGACAATTGTAACAATCCTAACAAAAATGAATAGGATAATTACTTAAGGTGATTTATTTATTAATTAAAATCTATTCATTAAGGGTAAAATGTTCCTTTCACGTATTAATTAAAATAAATTAGATTTTAGTAATTAATTATAAATTGTTAAAGTAAATTGTCTAAGTCTTGCAAACTATCCTAGTTTTAAGGGGGCACTATCTCACACAAACCCTCTCACACACCTAAACCTCTCTGTCTCTCATCCATTGTGATTTCTTTGCTGCAAAAACAAGAAAAAAACATTCGAAAACAATCAAATGTTCTACGAACTCAAAGAAATTACAAAATAAATAAATACCAGCAAGCAAGCTAACTTAAGAAACGAAAACATTGCATCACCTTCTCGACGGGTTTGTGTTGAAGGTTAAGGGGAGGTTTTGGCCAGCACTTGGAAGGTGTGGAAATCTACAACAAGGTATGGGTTTTCTCTCTTGGAATCCTTTCTCCAAGAGAAATTTCTTTCTACAAAATTCAACGTATGAAACTAGGGTTGTTCCCTTTATTGTTGAACTCCTTATCCCTAGTCTCCCTCTGATTTCAATCGAAATTAGTTTAGAAATCATGTTGTTTGTATGGTTGGTTGTAGCTAAGTGTGAAATATGATGTTACTTATGATTTTATGTTTGGAAATAGTAAACATGTTCAATGATGTCAACCGAAAATGATGTGGTGCAATGTGTAAAATGTGTATTGTTGTTCTCCATTTGAAGTCTTAAAATGGCTTGTTTGATGATTAGAATTATTGTGCATAAGGTGTGTAAATTGTATTGTTAAATGAAGTGTAAGGTGGCTGATCTTAAGTGGAAAATTCTAAGCTAAAACAACAATGAATCTACACCTTAGAATGTGTTTAACGAATTGTGGAAGTACCTCAAAACGAATGTATGAATGTTGTTAAATAAAGGATAGAAAATTTAATAAAATTTCCAGCACCTGGTGATGGAATTTTCGGCCAGAATACTTGAGGTTGAGAGGTTTAAAAATATATTTAAAACATGTGTGGTTAGTGAGGATTGAACCCAAGACCTCACTACATGAAAGCTGAAAAAGATAAATAAATGAGAGGTGTGAGATTCGAATCCACAATTTCTCGGCCAAACAGGAGAGAACAGAGAAATTTTAAAAAAATAATACAAAATAATGGAGGAGTGGGATTTGAACCCACCACCGCTTGGCAGAATGAGAAGGCAAGGAGAAAATGAAGATTAAACTAAGGTGAGGTTGTGGGGATTCGAAACCACAACCTCTTGAATGGATGAGAGAGTTAGGAGAAAAATATAGAAGAAAATAAATGTGGAGAGTGGGGATTAAACCCACAATCTCTTGCATAGGTGAGAAAGTAAAGAGATCAATTAAAAGGAAAATAATGAGCTTGTGGGGGATTGAACCCACAACCTCCTTGCCTTAAAACAAAAAAGGGGAGGAGAACAAGAAATAAATACTATTGGATTGATGGGAATCGAACTAGGGTCTCCCAAATCTGAAAAATGCAATTATCAAGTTTAAAATAAGATTAAGTATTGTTCAAGGGATTTGAAATCGGGTCCCTTGCCCAATTCCGTATTGACACATAAGTCTTACGTAAGCAAATATTTAATGAATGCTGCCTCTAAAGATCAAAACCAATATCTTGGCATAAACACAAGATACATAAGTCTTGTACTACATAATCTTAGGAAGATATGAGTCACTAAATAAACTATGAATGAAGCCTCATGGATTGTATGTATAGACCCATAAGTCTAGCATACGATTAAAAATAAGTGAACCTAAGATGTATGTAATTAAATGATGAAACCCTAGAAGGGTTAAGTGCGAGTGTAAGATACACTAAATGGACAAGTGCATTGGCATATGACGAAATGAACAATGAAATGATGAAATGAACAATGAAGTGATGAAACACTTGAAGGGTTAAGTAAGAGTGTGAAACACACTAAATGGCCAAGTGCATTGACATATGATGAAATGAACATTCACGTAAAAAGGAGTGAGTAATTATGAAGAGCAAATGTGCTAATGTTAATGAATGTGGTGACAACATGATATGAGGCTAATGTAAAATATGAGAGCAATCTCAAATGAGTCTAAGTAAATGTTACGAAAACGTAATCACCTATGAGATGTAAAGTTAATGAAGAGACGAGTTTCTATGAATACTCTAATGAAAGTATTGAGATTAACACACTAAATACTAATGATGAGATGAGAAATCATCTATTGAGATATGATGTCCTCATACTTCAAGTCAGCTTCCATGATGTATGAGTTTGAATGTAGTGGAACTTTATACTGAGCACCAATAGGCTAGATATAAGCGGTGATGCCTTCTTTCAGGAAGGGCGGAGGTTCACGTAACTCTCATGAGATGACACTGTCTGGCTTGCCGGGTATGTGTCTCCATACATCTCCTAGTCTTTGAACCTATACTACTAATATAGGGATCTGCGGGGTTAAATTCCCATATACGCTAGCATGTTATTGAGTCACTTTGGCTGGTGATTCCACCTATTTTCGATGTGGGGGAGACATTTGATTTCATGATTTTCACTTGATCTATGTCGGTTAAAGTTAAAGTTCCCAATGAATGAATAAGGGCAGCCTCAAATGAATCATATAAAGAGATGAATGATACGGAAGGTTCTAGTCTAGGATAATCAAGAGGTAAGCTAGATTCAGGTAATGACATTAGGTTATTCCTAATCATTCCACAGCAAACCCTATGAAATTCTTTAACTACAACCTAGGTGTAGCTGGTGTTCACACTGGCCTATGAATGAACTGGAATGAAATACGTATGAATGAATGAAACAGACTGTGTGTTTGCTAAAGAAGGCTCCCTAGTTGAGGTCCCATATGTTGACCCCTCATTTTGGAAAGTCTTAATGTCAAGTCCATGATAACAAGGTCTCATGGAATATGAATGAATAATATGAAAGAAGCTATGTGTTATATCTTATATACCATGATATGTGTTATATGAAGATGTTATATGTTGTATGCAACACGATAATTATAATGACTCATGTTATTCTCATGACATAACTTTCCCAATTTCAATTTGACAAGTCTACTGACTTGACTTCCAAAAATCATGTTGTTAGGAAAGAGCTATTTTTATCATGCATGTCTTTGGTGTATGCTTGCATATACCCATACTTAGTACAAGTGCGTACTGATTCCACACAAACATGTACTTCTAGTTGCATGCACAGGTGGGCGGTAGAGCTATAGGTTCGTTGTTGCAGCTATCTGGACGTCAGCATTCATCTGGAGTTTGGTAGCTCCTCATGCTTTCGAGGATGCTACTGTTTTACATTCTAGCTTAGTGTTAGAGTTGAGCTAGTGTAGAATGTTCCACTAGTGTTTCTTTCTTGTTTTGGTTCAGACTTTGTATTGGTGTTATTTTGGACGTTATACAATTAATATTTAATGAATTATTTCTTTCAGTTTCTTATCTCTTAAATGTTAGATGGTTGATGATGAACTATTATGTAATGTAAAGAATGTTTATCAAGTATGTCTAAAAAAATCAAAAGTTTCAAATTTTCCGTTAAAATTAACCTATGTAAAGTAAGAATGACGTAAGTAGGCTTGTCTGCGACCTCTGAGAGGTCAACGATGCCGGTTTCGTCTGGGGTCTAGATTCCAATCGTGACAAAGTTGGTATCAGATCCCTAGGTTAAATTCCGAGAATAATGTGTTCACATTAACCACATTGAGTAGTTTCTAAGTCATGGTAGTGAAGTGCACCACTATCCTGGATTAGGGACTGCATGATGCGTAGAAAAAAATTCCCTTCTTCTGATCATATCGTGCTTTTCCGAATGTTTGAGTTATTGGTGTTATGAATGTGTCTAACATCAATCCTTGTTATTTTAGAGAATGAACAATTGGAGAACTAAGGGCAGGGATGAGCAGGAGAAGTCCGCTGATGTGGTCATAGGTATGCTGCAAGTATTCTCAACTTCTGTATATGCTTTATTTGATCCAGGGTCTACTCTTTCCTTTGTGACTCCTCTGCTTGCCCTTACTTTTGAAATACTACCTGAAATTCTGCATGATCCTATAGTGGTTAGTAGGCCTTTAAGAGAAAATGTAAGAACTGATAGGGTATACAAGGATTGTGCAATAGTTGTAAGTGGTAAGACTATGTGTGCAAACTTGATTGAGTTACCCATGCATGATTTTGATATTATTCTTGGCACGGACTGGCTTCACAGTTGTTATGCTTTCTTCGACTGTCGTAGTAGAGTGGTGAAATTTCACTTCCCTGATGAAAAAGAGTTAGTTTGGGAGAGGTACAATGCGAGTCGTCCTAATCCCTTGATTTCAAATCTTAAGTCCAATAAAATTATGTCCAAGGGGTTACTATGTCATCTTGTGAGTGTTAATGATTTAAATCATGAAATTCCTTCCATAGACTCAGTGCCCGTGGTGAATGAGTTCCTAGATGTGTTTCCTGAAGATTTGCCCGAATTCCCTCCCCTTTGAGAGATTGACTTTGGTATCGACTTAGAACCCGATACTAAACAATCTCAATCCTCCTTATAGAATGTCTCCAACAGAACTCAAAGAGTTGAAGCTGCAGTTAAAATATCTCACTGATAAGGGTTTCATTTAGCCGAGCATTTTCCCGTGGGGCGCTCTAGTGTTGTTTGTAAAGAAGAAAGATGGGACCCTTAGATTGTGTATCGATCATCGACAGTTAAACAAAGTCACTATAAAGAATAAGTATCCACTTTCCAGAATAAATGATTTGTTCGATCAACTCCAAGGGTCTAGTTTCTTCTCTAAGATTGATCTTCGTTCAGGGTATCATCAGCTTTGGGTTAGGGATAGAGATGTCCCAAAGACAGCCTTTCGTACCCGTTATGGTCATTATGAGTTCTTGGTTATGTCATTTGGTCTCACGAATTCACCTGCTGCATATATGGATCTCATGAACAGAGTTTTCCGTGAATACCTTAACTCCTTCGTCATAGTATTAATTGATGACATTCTCATCTACTCTAAGACCAAGGAAGAGCATGAATAATATTTGAGACTTACCTTGCAGGTACTTAGACAACATCAGTTGTATGCCAAATTCATCAAGTGAGAATTATGGCTGAGATCAGTGACCTTCCTGGTTCATGTTGTGTCCAATCAAGGTGTAGAGGTAGACCCCAGGAAGACTGAAGCTGTTAAGAACTGGACAAAGCCTGTTATTCCCACTGACATTCGTAGCTTTTTGGGGTTGGATGGTTACTATCACAGGTTTGTGGAGGGCTTTTCTTCGATTGCTGCCCCATGACAGCTCTGACTAACAAGAAAGCGATGTTTGAATGGATGGAGATTCGTGAGAAGAGTTTCCAGGAGCTCAAGGACAGACTCACTTCAGCCCCGGTTCTTACTTTACCTAAGTGTGGTGAGAATTACACGGTTTATTGTGATGCATCTAGGGTTGGTTTGGGTTGTGTTCTCATGCAGGCTGGTAATGTGATAGCCTATGCTTCCAGACAGCTCAAGGTTCATGAGAAGAATTATCCCACCCATGACCTGGAGTTGGCAGTTGTGGTGTTTGCATTGAAGCTGTGGAGGCATTAGCTGTATGGATTGCACATGGATGTGTTCACATACCATAAGAGTCTCCGGTACGTGTTCACAGAGAGGGAGTTGAATCCACATTCAGTGTAGATGGTTGGAGCTGTTGAAGGATTATGACATGAATATGCACTAACATCAAGGTAAGGCTAATGTTGTGGCTGATGCTTTGAGCCGGATGAGCATGAGAAGTACAACCCACATTGAGGATGAGAAAAAGGAGTTGGAAAAAAAGGTACATACACTGTCCAGACTGGGTGTGCGGTTGGTTGACTCTATTAGTGAGGGTGTTACAGTTCACCCTAGTTCTGAATCATCCTTGATAATTGAAGTCAAGAAGGGTCAATATCTTGATCCTATATTAATGGAGCTGAAGGACTCAGTGTTGTTAAAAATGAATGAGTCTTTCGCTTTGGGAGATGATGGCATACTTAGATACTAGGATGGCCTGTGTATACCAGATGAGGATGATTTACGGACCAGGGTTGTGGCAGAGGCCCATGGTTCCAGATATTCCATATATCCAGGTTCCACAAAAATGCATCATGATCTTAAGCAGATTTATTGGTGGGATGGCATGAAGAAGGATGTTGCAGAATATGTGGCTAAGTATCCTAATTGTCAACAGGTTAAGGCAGAGCATCTTAAGCCTGGTTGTCTGACTCAGATTATTGAGGTTCCGACTTGGATGTAGGAGGACATTAATATGGACTTCGTGGTTGGTCTTCCGAGGACTAGGAGGCAGCATAACTCCATATGGGTTATTGTGGAAAGATTGACTAAGTCGGCCCACTTTATCCATGTGAAGTCTACTTACAGGGCCCAGGATTATGCGAGACTCTACGTTGATGAGATTGTGAGATGGCATGTGATTCCTTTGTCTATCATTTCAGATAGAGGAGCTCAGTTAATTTCACATTTTTGGAGATCTTTCCAAAAAAGTTTGGGCACGTAGGTAAAACTAGCACTGTCTTTCATCCTCAGACAGATGGGCAGGCAGAGCGCACCATTCAGATATTGGAGGACATGTTGAGAGCGTGTGTGATTGAATTTAGAGGTAACAGGGATGACTATCTGCCTTTGATAAAGTCTCGTATAATAATAGTTATCACTCCAGCATTGGGATGGCATCGTTTGAGGCAATTGTATGGTAGGAGGTGTAGATCTCAAGTTAGGTGGTTTGAGGTTGGAGAGTCATCCATTTTGTTTCCAGAGATCATTAATGAGACCTTGGAGAAAGTTAGTGTGATTAGGGACAGGTTGACTACTGCTACAGCCGACAGAAATCATATGCAGACAACAGAAAGCGGCCCTTAGAATTTAATGTTGGTAACCAGGTTTACTTGAAGATATCGCCTATGAAAGGGGTTATGAGATTTCGTAGAAAAGGGAAGCTGAGTCCGAGGTATGTGGGGCCATATAAGATCCTACAGTGTGTGGGTGAGGTGGTCTATGAATTACCATTGCCTGCAGAGCTAACTTTTGTTCATCCATTCTTTCATGTCTCCATGTTGAAGAGGTGCCTAGGTGATCCAACATGAATCCTACCTATTGAAGGTTTGGGATTGGTGAAGGCTTGTCCTATGAGGAGGTACCTCTTGAGATCTTAGACGGACAGGTCAAGCGGCTGAGGAACAAGGAGATTGCCACAGTGAAGGTATTGTGGAGAAGTCATCTTGTTGAGGGTGCTACGTAGGAGGCTGAGGCCGACATGAGATCCCGCTAGCCTCATTTTTTCAGCTCATAGGTTAGACTTCCCACTCTTAAGACTATGTTTACTGACCTCTTCGTATATTGTTGCTATTGGTTGACTATGCGTTGAGATTATGTTATGATCTGATTGACATTAAGATGTGTAATTGTAGTGTCATTCGGGGACGAATGTTCCTAAGGAGGGATAATGTAACAATCTTAAAATAATGTATAGGATAAATACTTAAGGTGATTTATTTATTAATTAAAATCTATTCATTAAGGGTAAAATGGTACTTTCACATATTAACTAAAATAAATCTGATTTTTAGTTATTAATTATTAATTATTAAATTAAATTGACTAAGTTTTGCCAACTATCCTAGTTTTAAGGGGGCACTATCTCACACAAACTCTCTCACACACCTAAACCTCTCTCTCTCTAACATCCATTTTTATTTCTTTGCTGCAAAAACAGAAAAAAAAACATTAGAAAACAACCAAAAGTTCTCTACAGTCAAAGAACTTACAAAAAAAGCAAGCAAGCTTACTTAAGAAACGAAAACTTTGCATCATCTTCTCGACGGGTTTGTGTTGAAGGTTTAGGGGAGGGTTTGGTCAGCACTGAAGGTGTGGAAAACTACAACAAGTTATGAGTTTTCTCTCTTGGAATACTTTCTCCAAGAGAAATTTCTTTCTACAAAATTCAACGTACGAAACTAGGATTGTTCCCTTTATTGTTGAACTCCTTATCCCTAGTCTCCTTCTGATTTCAATTGAAATTAGTTTAGAAATCATGTTGTTGGTATGGTTACTGGTAGCTAAGTGTGAAATATGATGTTCCTTATGATTTTATGTTTGGAATAGTAAGCATGTTCAATGATGTCAACCAAAAATTATGTGGTGTAATGTGTAAAATGTTTGGTTTTTGTTCTCCATTTGAAGTCTTAAAATGGCTTGTTTGATGATTGGAATTATTGTGCATAAGGTGTGTAAATTGTGTTGTTAAATGAAGTGTAAGGTGGCTGATCTTAAGTGGAAAATTCTAAGCTAAAACAACAATGAATCTACACCTTAGAATGTGTTAAACGAATTGTGAAAGTACCTCAAAACGAATGTATGAATGTTGTAAAATAAAGGCTAGAAAATTTAATAAAATTTCCAGCACCTGGTGATGGAATTTCGGCCAGAATACTTGAGGTTTAGAGGTTTTAAAAATATATTTACAACATGTGAAGATAAATAAATGAGAGGTGTGGGGTTCGAATCCACTACCTCTCGGCCAAACAAGAGGGTAAAGAGAAATTTTTTAAAAATAATTAAAATAATGAGAGGAGTGGGATTCAAACCCACCACCTCTTGGAAGTATGAGAAGGTAAGATGAAAATGTAAATTAAACTAAGGTGAGTCTGTGGGAATTCGAACCCACAACCTCTTGAACGGATGAGAGAGTTAGGAGAAAAATAAAGGAGAAAATAAATGTGGAGAGTGGGGATTAAACCCACAATCTCTTGGATAGGTGAGAAAGTGAAGTAACAATTAAATAAAAAATAAGCTTGTGGGGGATTGAACCCATAACCTCCTTGCCTTTAAACGCAAAAGGGGAGGAGAACAAGAAAGAAATATTATTGGATTGATGGGAATCAAACTAGGGTCTCCTAAATCTGAAAAATGCAATTATCAAGTTTAAAATAAGATAAAGTATTATTCAAGGGATTCGAAATCGGGTTTCCTTGCTCAATTCCGTATTTACACATAAGTCATACGTAAAAAAATATTTTATGAATGTTGCCTCTAAAGATCAAAATTAATATCTTAGCATAAACACAAGATACATAAGTCTTGTACTAAATAATCTTAGGAAGATATGAGTCACTTAATAAACTATGAATAAAGCCTCATAGATTGTATGTATAGACCCATAAGTCTAGCATACGATTAAAAATAAGTGAACCTAAGTGTATGTAATGAAATGATGAAACCCTAGAAGGGTTAAGTGCGAATGTAAGATACACTAAATGGCCAAGTGCATTGGCATATGACGAAATGAGCAATAAAGTGATGGAACCCTAGAAGGGTTAAGTAATTGTGGGAAACACACTAAATGGCCAAGTGCATTGACATATGATGAAATGAACATTCACGTAAAAAGGGGTGAGTAATTATGAAGAGCAAATGTGCTAATGTTAATGAATGTGGTGACAACATGATATGAGACTAATGTAAAAAATGAGAGCAATCTCAAATGATCCTAAGTAAATGTTACTAAAATGTTCTCACCTATGAGAGTGTAAAGGTAATGAAGAGATGAGTCTCTATGGATACTCTAATGAAAGCTATTGAGATTAACACACTTAATACTAATGATGAGATGAGAAATCACGATGTCCTCATCTAGAATCCAACTTCCATGATGTATGAGTTGAATGTAATGGAACTTTATACTGACCACCGAATTGCTAGCTATGAGCGGTGATGCCTTCTTTCGGGAAGATCAGAGGTTCACGTGTCTCTCATGAGATGACACTGTCTGGTTTGCCGGGTATGTGTCTCCATACATCTCCTAGTCTTTGAACCTATACTGCCAATATAGGGATCTGGCGGGGTTAAATTCCCATATACGCTAGCATGTTATTGAGTCACTTTGGCCCGTGATTCCACCTATTTTCGATGTGGGGGAGACAGTGGGTTTCATGATGCTCACATGATCTATGTTGGTTAAAGTTAAAGTTCCCAATGAATGAATAAGGGCAGCCTCAAATGAATCATATAAAGAGATGAATGACACGGAAGGTGCTAGTCTAGGATAATCAAGAGGTGAGCTAGATTCAGGTAATGATATTAGGTTATTCCTAATCATTGCACAGCAAACCCAACGAAAGTCTTAAACTACATCCTAGGTGTAGCTGGTGTTCAACTGGCCTGTGAATGAACTGGAATGAAATACGTATGAATGAATGAAGAAGACTCTGTGTTTTCTAAAGAAGGCTCCCTAGTGGGGGTCACATATGTTGACCCCTCATTTTGGAAAGTCTTAATGTCAAGTCCATGATAACAAGGTCTCATGGCATATGAATGAATAATATGAAAGAAGCTATGTGGTATATGTTATATACCATGATATGTGCTATATGAAGATGTTATGTGATGTATGCAATACGATAATTATATTGATGCATGTTATTCTCATGACATAACTTTCCCAATTTCAATTTGGCAAGTCTACTGACTTGACTTCCAAAAATCATGTTTTTAGGAAAGAGATATTCTTTATCATGCATGTCCTTAGTGTATGCTTTCATATACCCTTACTTAGTACAAGTGTGTACTAATTCCATACAAACATCTACTTCTAGTTGCAGGCACAGGTGGGCGGTAGAGCTAAAGGTTCGTTGTTGCAGCTATCAGGACGTCAGCATTCATCCGTAGTTTGGTAGGACCTCATGCTTTTAAGGATGCTACTGTTATAAATCTAGCTTAGTTTTAGAGTTGAGCTAGTGGAGAATGTTCCGCTAGCGTTTCTTTCCTGTTTTGGTTCAGACTTTGTATTGGTGTTATTTTGGCCGTTATACAATTAATACTTAATGAATTATTTCTTTCAGTCGCTTATCTCTTAAATGTTAGATGGTTGATGATGAACTATTATGAAATGTTAAGAATGTTTAGCAAGTATGTTTGAAAAAAATCAAAAGGTTCAAATTTTCCGCTAAAATTAACCTATATAAAGTAAGGATGACGTAAGTAGGCTTGTCTGCGACCTCTGAGAGGTCAACGACGCCAGTATCGTTGGGGTCTAGATATTAGTCGTGACAACAATGCAAGCCAACCTATATCATTACATTAAATGTACGAGTATATGAGGTTGAATGCTAAACACTACTTAAGCTTGAAAATAATCTAGAAGAAACACTTACCTTGGCTAAAAACACTTTTAATGATTCCTCTAAAAAGTATGATTCTTTACTCCCCGTGATGACTACATGGTTTATGGAGACTTGAGTTAATATGAACTCGTATCCTCATATCGATGCTCAATACTACTCCCAAAATATACTTAGCTCATATATTCTTAAAACGAACTTATTTCTTTGCTTTAAGATAATTACTCAAAACTTAGCTTAAGTAAAACGTTAACGTTAGACTGTTAGGCAGAGTTGTCGTAGGAACTTGTCACATAACCATTCACATTCTTGTGGCTCTTGGATGAAATTAAGCCTAGCCAAGCATCAAAATTACTCGTGAGGATTTTGCGTTGGTAAATCTTGCGATAATTAATTGGATCATGGAAATTATATATATTATATATATATATATATATATAGATATATATATATATATATATATATTATAATATATATATATTATAATATATATATATATATATATATATATATATATATGGAAGTTTTGAACTATGTAGCACAGATTGCTCGACTTCTTTCTTTTATGTCATTATGGTTGCTTTAAAAGATTAGACATCTTTTTATAAATCATGTTTTTTAAAGTTTGACTTACAAATAACTTAAACGGTGCTCAGATCCTGGGAAGAATAATCAGACTGAATCATGTTACCAACTAAAAAATAAATAAGAAGAGGATGAAGAGACAGAGAGGAACAAGGTGAATGCAATCATGGTGTTGTGTGCAAGTTCTCTCACGGTGAGAAGGTTTGTTCTTCAAGTGTATGTTGTTCATCTTGTATTCTTCACATAATTAGAACAAAAATTTGAAGAAATTTGTAAGACAACAAACTTTAAGAACACTTTCACAACTAGAAAATCTGAAACTAGTCAAGAAATTTGAATTAGAAATAGATTAGAAAAAATGTATGAAATATTTTTTCTTCATGAAGAACTATTGTTAATCTTTGTTTAAAGAATCTTACTCATTTCAACAAACCCTGCAGAAAGATGAAGTTATCAAAAATTTAATGAACCACTGGAGAATAGAAGAACATAAATTAATTTACAAATCTAAAATATGTATCACATACCAGAATCGAGAAAAACATAAAAAGATCAAGTCCACTGAATGCACAATATCACCTTAAAGAAATTATTCCCCTCTAGTATTCGAGGTTTAATTTGGAATATGTCCTCCAAGGACAGAATGATCTCAATAACCAGTGTATTAATACCCAAAATGCTGGTGTCAGCGAGCCACTCAATGGCAGTAAAGTACACGTAGAATACTAGATTTAGTAGTAGAAGAAGAAGTCCAAAAAATCTCTTTTTTAAAATGAGAGGAAATCCCTCAATTTATAGAAAACAAAGGGTAGTACGAAAGAGTTCTTATCGTGCCTTACCTGAAAGGTCACAAACCTTTGCAAAAGTCACAAACTTTTGAAAAGCTCGTCACCTTTCATAAAAGTCACAACATTCCATAAAAATCACAACTTCTCATAAAATTCGCAACTTTTCATATTAGTAGCAACCTTTCGTAAAAGTCGCAACCTTTCATAAAAGTCTAAACTTTTCATAAAAGTCGCAACTCTTCATTTTATATCCACACCTTTTAAACCCCAACAATCCCCCGCATGAATGGGCAATGACTCTAAGACAAAGAAACAACAAGTATGTGTACTTTAAAAGCAAGAATTAATTGCATCTGGATAAGTAGGTTTTTCCTTGGACTTTGCGTAGTGAACATATGTCGGATATGCTTGGTCAATCGGTAGATGTGATATCATTGAACCATCGAGGTTTGGTGTATACCTAGACAATCATATGTCACACAATTCATCCTTTATCATTTATGGTTGTTACGGGTGTGTTCATTTCAGCCATGTACATTCCTGGTTTCATGAGTGTATATAGAGATGAGATTTTGACAATCATCTTATTCGAAGAAGCTTACACTTCACACTCACATAGGTGATTTTAATCGTATTATCACGTAGATGCACTATTTGGTCAACTCTGCCAAACTTAGAAAATCATTAAAACCATTAATATTTATTAACTCATTAACAAGTCTTAATGTTTTATCCTTGTTCCTGAGCATTGTCTTCATCATGAGAATTGATTGAGTTGGTTGACAATGCTGAACCATCATTCACAACTTTGTTTTTCTCCTTGAATCTAGATCTTGGAATCTCCAGTTTGCTAGATAGAGTTACCTCCATGATGACTTGTCCTAAGCCGTAAATTCATTCCCTTAGATGATCTTTAAACAATTCTCTCTAGTTAGGCCTTTTTGTAAGTGGATCGACACATTATCCTTTGACTTTACATAGTCAATCTGATAATTTCACTAGAGTAGTATTCTAACGGTATCATGTCTATGTCCTATATGATGAGACTTTTCGTTTACATCATGCTCCATGCCCTACCTATTGCATCTTGACTATCAAAGTGTATGCATACTAATGTCAATCATTTGGGCCAAAAAAGAATATATATTAAGAAATTTTGGAGTCTTTCAACTTATTCACCGACCTTATCTTGAGCACCAAGCTCAAAGATCATTGTAGAGCTAGCGATGCATGTCTCTTTTGAAATATTTCCACGAGACTGCTCCAAGAGTAAATATATATCCACTTATGGATTTTACTTCATTCGTTCGGTGATCAAATTTGCATCATTATATCTTTTAATATTGCTGGATATTGTTACAATGCAAGTCATAGTTTTAAGTATTTTTTAAATACTCCAAAACACTATTTATTATCATCTAATGAGTTTGATTGGGATCACTTGTGAACAAACTCAGTTTATTTATAGCAAATGTTCTTATCGTGCACACTTCATGATACACATCATACTTCCTAATACTCTAGCACAATCTAATTGTGATTCACTTTTGCTTTCACTCTTTTGAAATGCAAAGCTCACATTTATTGGAGAATTGACAATATCGGCATCCAATTATTTGAACTAGTCAATTACCTTTTCAATGTAATGAGATCGTGAAAATACAAAATAATATGGAGTTCTAAGGATTCTTAAACCTAAGATCTCATCAACAACTCTAAGATTTTTCATTCGAAACTTCCTTTCTAGCATATGTTTAGTAGCATTTATGCAATTAGTGTCTCTATTGATGATAAACATATCACTAATATACAAAGAGACAATGACCTTGTGATTTTAATGTGCACACATTTATCACTTCCATCATTCTTAAATTCATTTGCCAGCATGGTTTGGTCAAAAATCTTATGTCATTGTTTGGGTGCTTGTTTTAGTCCATAATGTGTTCGCACATTTTTTTTTATTTACCAGGAATCATAAAACTCCCGGGTTGTTCAATGTAAGTTTCTTCCTCCAATTCTCTATTTAAGAGAAATGTTTTCACATTTATTTGATGAAGTTGGAGGTCAGATATCACAATTAATAATATTATCATCAGAATGAATGTAATTCTAGTTACTGACGAGTATATAATAACAAGATCAAAACCTTTTTTTGTCTTAAACCTTTGATATAAAGTCTTGTGAAATATTTATCAATAGTTTCAACGACTTTCATTTTCCTTTTGAGGATTCATTTTGAACCAAAAATTTTATTTCCTTGAGGAAGATCAACCAACTTCCAATAGGATTGGTCAAGATTGAATCAATCTCACTATTGAACCATCTGCCCAAAAGGATGAGTGTACATAAGAAACAAGAATTATTACAAAATCATATTCGAAGGAAGTATATGACCTTTGATATTTACTACGCCTCTGAATTTCTTTATTAAGTACATTCTCCTTTTGTTCTTTCCAAGGTCGTTTAGACCTTTCATTAGACTACTTAAATCTAATTTTACAGTCAACAATCTTAGATCATATTTCAATCCTTTGAAGAATAGGAACTTGGACTTTGGCTAGAAACCCCACACTTTGAAATATTTCAAGTTGGCTTCTTTCTTTCCATTTCTCATATGAAATAGATTGTGTCTAGAACAAACAAAATTGCTTTCTTTTTGAAAAGATAAGTTTTTGTTGTTCCCTTTTACAGTAAGGTTAGTTCCTCCACACAAATTTTGTGGTAAACCCAAACTTATAAATAACGCATATATTATTTCTTTCGACGTTTGGTATTTCTTTAGATTGAGGTGAATACGGTAGTAACTTGATGGATAAATCCATTTTCCAAACATATTTATGCACTAGGAGGTTCATACTCTCTATTATTATCACTTCTTATCTTTTTCCCACTGATTTTCAACTTCGATAGTATATTGTCTAGACATTTCTATTGTTTCATCCTTACCATTCAGGAAATACACATAGTCATTTTAATGCAATTGTCAATAAAAGTTATGAGATACTTTTTTCCTCACGAGATGGTGTTGACTTCATATAACAAATGTCACTAAGGGATTAGAATTTTTTTCAATAAGTTTCTAAGAATGATCAGGATACTTAGATTCCACACAAACATGACATTTTTATTCATTGTACTCAAAGTTAGACAAAACTTCTACCTTGATCAGTTTTTCTTAAAAGGTTTTGTAAATGACATTCCCCAAGTGTTCATGTCAAAAACTTTGACTCAAGCAAGTAATAACAAATAAAAATATTGAGTTCGAAAAGCTCTTCGCGAGGTAGGTTTTTCCTCACTAATATTTTATTCTTATTTGTTACAATTTTTTGCGACACACACATTGTTTAGATTCACCACCTTGTCAAATATCCTTTTCGAAAGGACCTTTCCATAAGTTTTAATTTGTTTGATATAGAACTACCCATGAACAATATTTTATCGGGTCCAATAAAATAAATATAATCCAAATGCTTCTTTTACAAAACATGACAAATGACTATTCACCAATATTCATGTCTATACAAATAGTTATACTTGATAGATATATCTTTTCACGAAAAACCACATCACTTCAAGTGATACTTTTTCCTTAAAAGAACTCAATCATTTTGAACAGGTTTACATATAATTTGGTAGTTTCATACTAGTCACACCGTATACTAGTAAACGATAAACTCAACGATCAAAATATCAAAGATACTGTAATAATTTTGTGTATCTAACATAAATACAAAGTATCATAGAAAATATATCTTGTGCTCCAAATTTAAATTAGACAACAAGTCCAATTGTAACTTTATCTTACACAAAGAACCCCCACATTTTATATATGATCTCAAAAATATTTTTCAAATATTTGAAAATAGTTTTTCAAATATTCTAATATGTAGTTTCTTTTGGAAATATTATTCTACGAAAAAAATATAGTGCTGCAATCCTCTTGGCAATATTTACACAATGTCAAAGTTCATTCCATAGAGACACAAAATCACAAACTCTAAGTCACAAGTATTTTTCCTCCATCACGAATAGACAAACCACTTAGTATTTAGAATACTAACAATAAAGACAAAAAAATTGTACAGTTTATTTTTATATAACATTGAAGTTTATAGAAAATCGAAAGTACAACATTAACTTATTATGTGAAGTTTTCATACAAATCAATTGCATAGTCTGTTTTGTAGAGTAGAAACTACAAAAGTTTTTTTTAGTCTACAAAAATCAGACACAATTAAATTTCACATGGAGTACAAAACTAAAAAAAGATTTAGTCTCCAAACACAATTAAACATATTTTTTATTACATAAAAATATTTTTCTTTTCAATAGTCTTCAAACTATAACATTTTGATATACTATTTTATCAAACAAAATAATGCATCTCTCATTTTACAAACTAAGGAATTTTAAAGGCAACACGATTTGCCCAGGAACACAACAAATATTTTGCAAATATTTTTCCAAAGATACACATAATAAAAAATCAAAACCGTTAACTATTGAAAACTATTTTCCTCCTTAGACAAAATAATAAGAAAGTTACTTGATACCACTTCGACCTTGATAAACAAAGCATCGAATTGTAGAGAAGTAATGCACCAATCTTCTACTACCATGATCAAATTCTTAAAATCAGTAGAATAAAAATAATACTAACAGTATAGTAATTTCCTTAAGATTGTTGTTCATCTTGTATTCTTAACATACTTAGAATAAAACTTTGAAGAACATTGTAAGACAACAAAGTTTAAGAACACTTTCACAACTAGAAAATTCAAAATAGTAGAGAAACTTGAATTAGAAACAGATTAGAAAAAATATACGAATTATTTTTCTTAATGAAGAATTGTTGTTATTCTTTTTTTTAAAGAATCTTACTGATTTCAACAAACTTTGCAGAAACACGAAACTACCAAAGTTTAATGAACCAGTGAAGAATAAAAGAACAAAAAATAATTCACAAATCTAAAATATGTAACACATACCAGAATCTAGAAAAACAGAAGTAGATCAAGCCTACTGAATGCACAGTTTCCTCTTAAGGAAATTATTCCCCTCTAGTATCCAAGGTTTGATGTGGAATATGTCCTCAAGATAGAATTATCTCAATCACAAGTGTATTGATACCCAAAACGATGGTGTCAGCGAGCCACTCAACAACAATAAAGTACATGTAGAATACTAGATTTAGTAGTAGAAGAGCAAGTCCAAAAAAAGTCTCTTTTTTTAAAATGAGAGGATATCCTTCAATTTATATAATACAAAGGATAGTGCAAAAGGGTTCTTATTGTGCCTTACCGGAAAGGTCACAAACTTTCAGAAAATTCATAAGCTTTTAGGAAGGTCATCATCATTCATAAAAGTCACACCTTTCCAAAAAGTTAAAACTTTTCGTAAATTCGCAATTTTCCATAAAATTCGCAATTTTCCATAAAAGTCGCAACCTTTCATAAAAGTGGCCACCTTTTGTAAAAGTCGCAACCTTTCAAGCAACTTTTCATTTTTCATTTACACCTTTTAAAACCCAAAAATGTATGAGTGAATGTTAGGGATAAAAAAACATACACTCCTCTGACAATTTTGACGTAAGCATGAAAACAATAACATATTCGGTGTAATCCAGTGTACGAGGCGAAGATGATCGAATATCACTTTAAAATTTGTCTAATTCCTAAATATCATTGCATTTAGAAAATTCCAAAAATATTTTAACTATGAAGTTGCGGCTTTTATGAAGATTTGTGACTTTTATAAAAAGTTGTGACTTTTATGAATGATTGTGATCTTTCCAAAGGATTATACTTTTCCAAAGGTTTGTGACCTTGCCGGTAAGGTACACTAAGAACTTTGTTTCTATAAATTGAGGAATTTCCTTTCATTTTAGTGGAACTAATTTTTCTGGACTTCTTCTTCCACTACTAAATCTAGTATTCATAGTGTACTTTATTGCCGTTGAGTAGTTCGCTGACACCATGATTTTAGGTACTGATACACCGGTGAGTAAGATCGTTCTATCTTAGGAGGATATATTATGTTAACCTCAGGTACTTGAGGGGAATAATTTCCTTAAGGAGACATTGTGCATTCAGTGTGCTCGATTTTCTTTCTTAGAGAAAATTATTTTTATATTGTTTTTAATCAGTTTCTTATTCTATTTTCTCTACTACTCTTATTTTCTATTTTTGAAAAAACTCTTTAAACTTTGTTGTTTCTTACCAAGTTCTTCAAAGTTTTGTTCTAAGTATCTGATGAATACAAGATAAACATCAAGTTTAAGAAAATTATTGTACTGTTAGTATTTCTTGTATTCTACTAATTTAGAGAAATAGATCATGGAAGTAGAAGATAATGCATTACTTCTCCAGAATTTTATGCTTTGTTTAGCACGATCAAAGTGAGTATGTACTTGAACAATTGGTGGTATTTCGGTTAAATATCAAACTAGGTAACCTTCTTATTATTAATCTAAGGAGGAAAATAGTTTCTAAGAGTTAAAAGTTTTGATATTTATCATGTATATCTTTGAAGAAAGATATGCAAACTACATTATTTTTTGAATGAATTTTCCTTGGAAAATGTATTGCATTTAAAGTTCTTTAGTTTACACAATGAAAGATGCACATTTTTGTTTGATAAAAAAAGTGTGTCAAGATGTTATAGTGGGAAGGTTATTTGAAAAGAAAAGCATATTTATGTGATAACCTATGAATATGTTCAATTCTGTTTGGAGACTGAAAAAAACTTTTGTAATTTTGTATTCCATGTGAAGTTTAATTGTGTCTGATTTTTGTAGACTATTTTTATTTTGTAGTTTTCTTCTTTGGAAATATTAGACTATGCAATTGGTTTGAAGAATATGAAAACTTCACATAATAAGTCAATGTTATACTTTTGATTTTCTTTAAATTTCACTGTATATAGAAACAAATTGTACAAAAAAATTTCATTAGTGCTAGTAATTTAAATACTAAATGATATGTCTATTTGTGATAGAAGAAAATATCAGTGATTTAGAGTGATTGTGCAAAATATGTCAACGGAATTGAAGCATTATAGTTCTTTTGTAAAATAATATTTTCAAAAGAAACTTTATATTGATAATAACACTTCGATAGTCTAAAAAATGTGAAAAAAATGAGGTTCGTTGCATATGACAATGACAAAATTAGACTTAGTGTCTAATTTAAATTTGGCACATAAGATACAAAATTCAATAATTTTTGTATTATGTTAGACCCACAAAAATCTCAGAATATATTTGATATTTTGATCGTTGAGTTTCTTGTTTACTAGTATATGATATTACTAGTATGAAACTATCAAATTATATGTATATTTGTTCAAAATGATCATGTTCTTTATGAATAAGTGTTATTTGAAATCCAGAAATTTTTTATGAAAATATATGTCTATTGAATATAATATTTATATAGACATGAATATTGACAAATACAAAGCAATACTTTTAGTCAAAGATTGTAGAAAAAAAGTTTTGATTTTGTCAACTATACTCGCCAGTAACTAGAATTACATTCATTTGGATGTTTAATTGTGTTAGTTTTTGTATATGACCTCCAAATTCATCAAATGAATGAGAAAACAACTCTCTTAAATGGAGAATTGGAGGAAGAAATTTACATGGAACAACTCGAAGGTTTTGTGGTTCCTCGTAAAGAAAAAAAAGTGTGCGAACTTTTTATATTATGAACTAAAACAAATACCCATACAATGCCATAAGATATTTGACCAACCATGTTGGCAAATCGATTTAAGAATGATGAAAGTGATAAATGTGTTCACATTAAAATCACAAGATCACTATTTGTTTGTATATTGGTGATATGTTGATCATCAATAGAGATACTAACAACATAAATGCTACTAACTGTATGCTAGAAACAAGCTTCATATGAATGATCTTGGAGTTGCTGATGAAAACTTAGGTATAAAAATCATCATAACTCCATATTGTTTAGCATTATCACGGTCTCATTGCATCGAAAAGGTACTTGACTAGTTCAAATATTTGGATCACAATAATATCACGACTCCAACAAAGGCGAACTTTGCATTTAAAATGAGTAAAGACGAAAGTGACTCACAATTGGATTATGCTAGATTATTGGAAAGTATGATGTATATCAAGAAGTGTAAGCGATAAGATATAGTATGTGTTATTAGTAAAATGAGTCGGTTTACGAGTAATCCCAATTAAATTCATTGGATGACAATGAAAAGAGCTTTTGGGTATTTAAAACATACGCAAAACTATGTTTGCATTATAACAATATCCAACAGTATCGAAAGGATATAATGATGCTAATTGAATCACCGGGATCAAATAAAGTAAAATCCACGAGTGGATATGTATTTACTCTTGGTGGAGGAGCAGTATCTTGGAAATCTTCCAAAAAGACATGTATCATTATCTCTACAATGATCTCTGAGCTAGGTGCGATAGATAAGACTGATGAATAAGTTGAAAGAGAATCAATATTCATGCACTTTGATAGTCAAGATGCAATAGGTAGGTCATAGAACATGATGTATAACGAAAAGTCTCGTCATATAAGACATAGAAATAATACCATTAGAAAATAAATACTCTCTAATGGGATCACATGATTATGTAAAGTCAAAGGATAATGTGTCGCATCCACTTACAAAAAGGCTTAACTAGAGAGAGTTGAATGATCATCTAAGGGAATGAATTTACGGCTTAGGACAAGTTATCATGGAGGTAACTCTATCTAGCAAGCTGGTGATGCCAAGAGTTAGATTCATGGAGAAAAATAAAGTTGTTACTAACAGTTCGACATTGTCAACCTACTCAACCCATTCTCATGATGAAGACAATGCTCACAAACAAGGATAAAATATTAAGGCTTTTTAATGAGTTAATAAATCTTAATGTTTTTAGTGATTTGCTAAGTTTGGCAGATTTGACCAAATAGTGTAACTATGTGATAACACGGTTAACAATTACCTATGTGAGTGCGAAGTGTAAGTCACATCAAAGAGGATGATTGTCGAATCCCATATATGTATACACTCATGAAATCATGAGGTGTTATGGCTGAAACGAGCACAACCTTAACGGTCAAGGGTTAATTCTATCACATATGATTGTCTAAGTATACACAAAAGCTCGATGGTTCAAAGATATTGCACCTATTGATTGACTGATATCCAACATATGTTCATTAAGGAAAGTCCAAGAGGAGACGTACTTATCCAAATGCAATTAATTCTTCTTGTAAAGTACACATATTTGTCCGTTTCGTTGTCATGGAGTCATTCTCCATTCATGTGGGGGATTGTTAGGTTTTAAAAGGTGTTAATGAAAAATGAAGAGTTGCAACTTTTATGAAGAGTTGTGACTTTTATTAAAATTTGTGACTTTTATGAAGAGTTGCCAACTTTTATGAAAAGTTGTACCTTTTATGAAAGGTTGTGACCTTTCCGAAGGTTTGTGAACTTTCTGTTAGACACAATAATTAAGAACATTTCCCACTACTTTTTATTTCTATAAATTGAGAGATTCCCTCTGAGTTTAGGGGAACTAATTTTTTTGGACTTATTCTACTACTACTAAATTTAGTATTCAAAGTGT
Source organism: Solanum peruvianum (assembly GCA_027705065.1). Lineage (NCBI taxonomy): Eukaryota > Viridiplantae > Streptophyta > Magnoliopsida > Solanales > Solanaceae > Solanum > Solanum peruvianum. Next base: position 42,438,070 of record JAKWJD010001762.1, read on the forward strand.
ACTGTACTGTCCTTGAGTGGTTCACTGACACCGTGATTTCAAGTGTCGATACACTTGTAAGTAAGATCGTTCTATCCTGGGAGAATATATTCTGTTAACCTCGGATACTTGAGGAAAATAATCTTCTTAAGGAGACACTAACTTGATTCTCTTTCTTTGAGAAAAATAGTTTTGTATTGTTCCTAATCTGTTTTTGATTCTATTTTCTCTACCAGTCTTAATTTTATAGTGTTAAAAATACTTTTAAACTTAGTTGGTTCATTCTTAAAAAAAGCTTATTCTAAGTATCTTATGAATACAAAATAAACAACGATAATTACATAATGAATTTTTAATGCTTCCTAGACAATCAGGTAAAAAATCAAAATCAATATATTGCATGGGCATGACTTCAAAAAAATGAGGGGATGATAATGGCTCAACGACCATGTTAGTAACATCCTGCATATTGTTCAGCAATTCTATTTGGACTTCTAATGCCCCGTCATAACTAGTTGATTCCAAAGACGCGGAACTTTGGTCTTCCAAATTCATGCACTATTCAGAAAATGCATTCATGAACTTCAATCTTTCTTTAGTGCGATTTTGATGCGATCCTTATCAATTTTTTCAAGAATATACGAAGAGAGGGGATATATGTTTGAGAAATTTATTTTCAACCATTGATGCTAATTAGTTAATCCAAGCAGGACCTAATTGGAGTGAACAATCTTCTAGGATATTCATTGTTAGCGTGGGTTGGATGAACAATAATTAAAAAATGGGCATTGGTTGACGAGCTATCTATATTACTCGTTGAGAAATTCAAAAATAAAAAATTAAAATTTAACATAAATTAATCTACTAATTGAACTTATCCCACACACTAAAATAATTGTTCAAATATAGTTTTGATTTAGACCATTGAAACAGGTCATACAAACGTGATACAAAGTGTTTTATCTGAAACGAGTAGAAGGAGGAGTTAATAATTAATAAAGTTTTCTTATTCAACTAAAGGAAAACTATTTCTTATTTAATTAAACACAACTGTGTGGAATTTTGTCTCTCAAAGTCGAGTGCAAAAAGGACTCCTAGTCAAGTTCGTGTCAAAGAAGGCTTTAAGGCGACAAAGACAAATGGTGTCGAGAAAGGATTTTAAGGGGCAATAGTTTGTTTGGAGAAACTTGAGCACTTACATTAGGAGTAATATCAAAACACGGTCAAAAGTTATCGTGAGCGCTTTGATTTTTTTCTTTTTTGTCTTTGGAAAGTGCTTCAAGTTGAGAGAATATTGTACGATTTAAGAGTTTTTGTTTACAATCAGAGTTTTGAGAATAGGTATCGTTCAACAAGGTGAAGAACTTGAAGAACACTAGAAGACTTAAAACCGAGTTTCTTTTTATTTTGAATAGATAGGAATTAGAGTTTACGATTTCTTAGATTACATAACTTTTGTAATCGTTGTGTTATTTGAAGGTGATATAAATAATACAAAATGTTGAGCAAAGTTTTATACGACATTGTTTATTATTGAGCTTCAAATAAAAAGAAACAAATAGTGAGTATGTGTTCCCTTATAGAATTCGGGAAGGTAGAATTTCAGAAGAATAATGTAGTAATATTTTTTTGGTCGCAGTAACATAGTAATATTGAAAAATATTAAGCTTTAACTTCCAATAATAACTTATTATTTTTAAAAGTAAGATTGAATTCTAATTGATAAGAGATTAACCATTTGTTTGTCATATAGTACCTTCGATATTGTTGTAAGAACTTTATTGATTAGTTTGAAGATTGGAGTTGCTTATTTTAAAATTCATATATATATATATATATATATATATATATATCTATATATATATATATATATATATATATATAGGAGAGAGAAAAAGTATCACATGTTAACATAAAAAAAGACAAAATTTATGAATATTAGAATTAATTTAAAATTTAAAATCTGTTTTTTTTTTTGTAAAAACAAAAAACAAATTAAAATTAATTAATGTGAATTTCTTATTGAGTTCTTCATTTTTTAAAACATTTTACATTTACTACTTCTATTTCATTTTCGTCTGTAATATAGATTATACATTATTCAAATTTGAATATTTACCATAATTTTAAAAATAAAACTAATAGAAAAATAATTATTTATGTATCTTAAAATTGAAAGGTCTGTTTTAAAACGCTTTTTATGTAATTTGTTTTAAAATTTCCAATTTGAAAGAGAGTTTGAGTTTATCTTGACCAAAATTCTTATTGATGCCTCATTTGTTTGTATTGATGGAAATCTGAATTTGAGTTATTTAGATCTCAGTTATTTTTATCAGGATCTACCCAATTAATATCTCTAAATAAATCTGAATCACTCAAATCGGCAACAAATTAGACTACATTTCATTTAGACTGTTTGCTTGCTCAATCATTATCGAATTTTGTAACACCTAGGATTTGAGAAAGGCTAGGATGGGATCTAACAGACTTGTTAAGATTTTTTAGTGAAAAATTACGAGATAACAAAAAATAGAATATTATAATTGAAAATAAAATGAAGAAATAAAATCTCTTCGGGCTGAGGCACGGATATATCGCTCTATTTAAGGAGATTCAATCTCCCTGCAACAAATTTTTTTCACCGGTCTAACAGTAGTCCTCTTGACTTGTCCACTCTAGGATACAACAACCTAATCATAAAATATAACTCAACAACTATTGGAATTACATAAGTCCAATAAGTAGTTGAGTTTGTTAGTATTAGTTAGTTAGGAGTCATGGAAGTAGTTAGGCAACTTGTAGTTAGTTATAACTAACTTCCACTCCAAAAGTGTGATCAAATAGAAGTGACATGATACCTATAAATAGGAGTTATTATTGTATACTTGATATATGAAAAACTATCAGCTTCTTCTTCTTCTTCTTCATGTTCCTTACTGTCATTTCCTTAATGTTGCAGAAAACTGCAACAATGGAGTATTAACTCCATGATCGTAGAAAAACTATCATGGTATCAGAGCAGGCGTGATTAGGACTAGTTTTCGAATTTTTCTTTCCGCGAAGTAGTCTTTTGAAGATCAGATTACAGCCATGGCAGAACTTACTGTAGCAACTCTTGGACACAATCATCCACTCTATCTGCAGCCTTCAGACATGCCTGGTGTTGCATTGATCACAAGGACCTGAGAATTATGGTCTTTGGAGCAGATCGATAAGATTGGCACTGTTGGTGAAGAACAAGATAGGCTTCATAGATGGAACCTGTTTGAAGAGTATGTACAAGGATGAATTAGCAGTTCAATGGGAAAGATGCAATGCAGTAGTTCTTTCATGGATTAGCAGCACAGTAGCAAACAATTTGTTAACAACAATAGTATATGCATCAAATGCAAAACGAGTTTGGGAAGATTTCAAGGAGAGGTTTGATAAATCTAACCTTACTAGGATCTATCAACTCTGGACAGAAGTAGCCCCATTAAAGCAAGGTACGGATTCTGTAACAGAGTATTATTCTAAATTGAGGGATTTATGGGATGAGTATGATGTATTGGTGCCTTCACCATCATGTAAATGTGATGATGCTAAGCCTTACATTGAGCATTTACATCAACAAAGATTGATGATGTTCTTGATGGGGTTAAATGAGACTTTCAGTCATGTGAGAAGTGATTTGTTGCTGAAAAGTGAGGTACCTACAATTAGCCAAGCTTATGCAACTGTAATTCAAGAGGAAAGCCAAAGAGTATTAGGTGTTGTGGATTCAAATAAAGAACCACTTACTATGATGGCAGGAAGAGGACAAGGACAACGATTCAAAGGGAAGAAAGTATTACCAGGCAATAACAATACTGGATGTGAGATCTGTGGTTTCAAAAATCATGTAACTGAAAAGTGCTATAGGCTGGTAGGATATACCTCTGACTTCAAGAGTAAGAGAAAACAATCAGATTCTAGTGGATCATACCAAAACAACAATGAAGGTTTTAGATCACAAGGTTCTTACAGTAGTAATACTTACAACAACACTGGAAATTCTGGAAACTTTAAGCCATATGCTAACAATGCTCCAATAGATAAACAGAGGGAGGAATCTGAATTCACAAAGAAAGAATACAATCAAATGAAGAGTCTGTTACACAACAAAGAACCAAGTGACTGCAAGGCTAACTTGACAGGTAATGTTTCTTTACAGACTAAATCATATGACTGGATAATTGATTCAGGAGCCACTCATCATGTTGCTTCATATGAGGAGCTCATGTATGAATTGAAAAACACAAAGAATAAACACTCAAGTACAGTACAGTTGCCAACAGGAAGCAAAGATCAAGTGAAACATACAGGCAATTCAGTCATTTTTGGAAATCAGACAGTGAAGAATGTACTTCATGTACCTGATTTTAAGTTCAATTTACTGTTTGTGGCAAAACTCACCAAGGAATTATCTTGTAGTGTGAGTTTCTTTCCTCACTTTTGTATACTGCAGGAACTTTACATGGCAAGGTGATTGAGATTGGTAAAGAGATTGATGGTTTATATCTACTACAAAGTATTGTTGTTGCAAGAGTGAATTCAGCTTCAACATCAATAAAGGGTGCAAGTTTGGCTGACTTGTGGCATTTCAGACTTGGACATCTACCTATCAAGGTTATGGAACAGATACATTCTTCTTAAGAAGTATTTCAACATCTCCACATACAATTGCTGTCAAATATGTCCAGTGGCTAAACAAAGTAGATTGAGTTTTCCTACAAGTAATCTAAGTCAACTCATAATTTTCAACTTCTTCATGTTGATCTCTGGGGACCTTACAAAGTTCCTACCCATGATAATAAGCAGTATTTTGTGACAATTGTTGATGATTTCAGTAGATTTACTTGGCTTTGTCTAGTTCAACACAAATCAGATGTGCACATTATATTGAAAGACTTTATGTTGATGGTTAATACACAATTTGGTGTTAAGTTCAAGTTGTGAGAACTGATAATGGAAGTGAGTTTTTTAACTCTAAATGCAGTGTTTTTGTTTTCTTCTCTTGGAATTGTTCATCAGAGTTCATGTGCTTATACACCTCAACAAAATAGTGTTGTTGAAAGAAAGCATAGACACATATTAAATGTAGCCAGAGCACTAAAGTTTCACAGTGAAATTCCTATCAGATTTTGGGGAAATTGTGTTAAAAATGCAGCCTATCTGATAAACAGAATGCCTACAACTGTATTACAAGGGAAGTCACCATATGAACTTCTTTATAAACGAGCACCTAATCTAGAGCATTTGAGGGTGTTTGGATGTATATGTGTTGTATCAGTTTTGCCAAGAAGAGATAAATTTGCTCCAAGAGCAACAAGATCAGTCTTCATTGGGTACTCAGAAACACAAAAGGATATAAGTCATGGATTGGAGACTCATGTCATATCAGTGAGTAGGGAGGTTACATCATGGAAGATTCATTTCCTTTTAAAGATGTTATCACAGAAGAAGTATCATCTGCTCCCATACAAATGGATATGTTTGATCATGCAGATGATAATATACCTTCAAATTCTGTAGATTCTAATGAACATGTTGAGGAGATCAATCCTATACAATCTGAAGTTGATGCTTCTTTAGAGAGTAATCTGTTGGAGCCACAACATAGTGAAATCACAGGTGATGATGATCTTACATCTGCTAGAAGAACTGCTAGACATTCTAGGCCTCCTCTTTGGCATAAAGATTACATAATTTCAACTAAGTCTAATATGACTTGTTCATATCCTATTGCTAATAATTTGTCATATGATCTCTTGACACCATCTTATCAAAATTTTATCAAAGGGTTCTCAGTTATAGTGGAACCCACCAGCTTTAAGGAAGCCTCCAAACACCAACAATGGGTGGATGCAATGCAGTCTGAAGTAGCTGCTTTAGAGCAAAACAATACCTGGGCAATAGTAGATTTGCCATCGGTAAACACCCTATTGGTTCAAAATGGGTTTATAAGTTAAACTTAAGGCCAATGGTGAGGTGGAAAGGTACAAGGCAATGTTAGTTGCCAAAGGCTATAATCAACAAGAAGGGTTGGACTATCATGAAACATTTTCTCCAGTAGCTAAGATGGACACAGTGAGAACTGTGATTAGTGTTGCAGCATCCCATGGTTGGCCTCTTTTTCAAATGGATGTTCATAATGCCTTCCTTCAAGGTGATCTCAATGAAGAAGTATACATGGAATTGCCTCAAGGATTTCAGAGGCAGGGGGAGAACGAAGTCTGTAAATTGTTGAAGTCTTTATATGGCTTGAAACAAGCTTCTAGGCAATGGAACCTTAAGCTAATTGAGGCTCTAGTTACTGCTGGTTATTCTCAAAGTTCTTATGATCACTCTCTTTTCACAAAGATGGTTGGAGATGATATTGCAGCAGTGTTGATCTATGTAGATGATCTTCTTATAACTGGAAATAGCAGTGTTCTAATTGAGGATCTAAAGGCTACATTGCATAGTAACTTCAAAATGAAAGATCTTGGTGATCTAAAGTATTTTATTGGTATTGAAGTACTAAGATCAAGAAATGGTATTGTTCTTAGCCAAAGAAAGTATGCACTGGAGTTGATTTCTGACTGTGGTCTTGGAGGTTCAAAACCAGCAAGCACACCTTTAGAATCAGGTGTCAAATTAACTACTGTTGAATATGATGAAGCCACTGCAAAGACAGATGATCCTTTATATGCAAATGTTACTGCATATTAGAGATTAATTGGTAGGTTGTTATACTTAACAACTACTAGACCTGATATATGTTTTGCTGTACAAGTTTTATCACAGTTCATGCAAAAACCTAAGGTGTCTCACTGGGAAGCTGCATTGAGATTGGTTAGATATATTAAAGGATGTCCAGGACAAGGAATACTGCTTAGCAGTAAAGACAGCAATGAAATGGAGGCATTCTGTGACTCAGACTGGCAGCATGTCCAAACACAAGAAGGTCAGTGACAGGGTATGTAATCAAGCTAGGGAATTCACTCATTTCTTGGAAATCCAAGAAGCAACATACAGTCAGCAGAAGTTCAGCAGAAGCTGAGTATAGAAGCATGGCAGCTGCAGTATCAGAAATATCTTGGTTACTTGGAGTATTGAAAGAACTTAATGTGAATGTGATAGTTCCTGTAGTAAGGCTGCAATTCAGATTGGAGCTAATCCTATTTTTCATGAAAGAACCAAGCACATTGAGATTGATTGTCATTTTGTGAGGGAAAAAAATCAAAAGTGGTATGATACACACAGAATATATCAACACAAAGGAACAATTAGCAGATCTTCTAACCAAAGGACTGGGGGTTTCTCAACATCTTGAACTGATCGACAAGCTTGGAGTCTTTAATGTCTATAGAGATTCCAGCTTGAGGGGGAGTATTAGAATTACATAAGTCCAATAAGTAGTTGAGTTTGTTAGTATTAGTTAGTTAGGAGTCATGGAAGTAGTTAGGCAACTTGTAGTTAGTTATAACTAACTTCCACTCCAAAAGTGTGATCAAATAGAAGTGACATGATACCTATAAATAGGAGTCATTATTGTATACTTGATATATGAAAAACTATCAGCTTCTTCTTCTTCTTCTTCATGTTCCTTACTGCCATTTCCTTAGTGTTGCAGAAAACTGCAACAATGGAGTATTAACTCCATGATCGTATAAAAACTATCAACAACTTTTGACAAGCGTTGAATCCAAAGCTCCACAAAAAGAACACCTCCCTTCAACTAATAAGAAATCTCTTTTTTTTAAACTAAGTTTTTCACTTTATATTTTTCTTATATTTGTAAATCAAATGAAAACCACCACTATTTATAATTGAGAAAGTCTTCCTAGAATTGAACAATAAAATAATGTGATAACAAATAGTAAATTAGAAATGAGATAGATTACACATTATAATGGAGAATATGAATGGAATAATATGAATGAAATAATGTATGAAAGGTTACAAAAGTTTTAGTGAACAGTGAAACTTTTCTCGACTAAATGGTCAAAAATCATCCGTTGGTTTATTGACAAGCTTTAACAGTAATAAACATTGTAACTCCAAAATGGAGTAATGCTTTAGTGAGTTATGGAACAATCAATAAAGCCATGAAGATTCTGCAGCCCATAAGATGTCAACAAATGGCAGTTCCAATAACTATGTGGCAATGTAAGAAATGTAAATTCTTAATATATTAAAATGTCACACTAATAATTTCTCATTCATTTTAATATTTACAAGAGAGTATATTAACTGAAGGAAGACTACTATGAATAATGAAGATGTGCTTTTCATTGAACCTCCACTCAGTAGATCAGTAACTTTTACTCTAAAGTCGTAATGGTATCAGACATGAAATATAACTGCTTAAGAAAAATAAAATATCACTATCTACACATAATAATCAAGGTGTTGACATGAACTTTAAACCAACACATGTCAAAGAGTGCTCCTGTAATCTTAACACTCCACCCATACGGGCTACATATATTCATTAAGAGTTTCATCAACTCAACCTTCACAAATCACTACAAGAAAAAATACACTCTAAACACAGGGAGGGAATAAAAAATAATACATTTTTCAGAAGAAGACATCATATGATTAGTATTTCCCTTTGAACTTGGTTATATGACCTCTATTCCTTAGGTTGGGTTCCCTCATATATGAATCAAAGATTTAACTTTTTGAACTCTATTCCTTAATTGAGTATAGAACGGTTTAGTTACAAGAGTTGAATTCGAGGAAAGCAGAAAATATTGGAAAGACTCAGGTTAAATAAAAAAAACTAAGACTCTAAACTCAAATAAAAAATAATGAACCTTTAACCTGAAATTCCTATTTGAAATTGGATTCACCCTCATACCCCTTGATGTGCTCCAAACCTTTTTTCTTTTCAAAGACTTAGTAAGAGGATCTGCAAAATTATCACAACATCTGACATAATTAACATTAATGGTACCATTTGTCAAATATGATTTTACATTACTGTGTTTCCTTCTTTTAGGTCTGGATTTACCATTGTAATAATGATTTTGAACTCTACCAATTGCAATAGGAATTGACTTTTTCAAAATAATGAATTTGAGATAATTAATCTCTTAACCAGTTCGCTTCCTCACTAGTTGAAAAAAAAAACTAGTTCAACCTCCATGGTAGAGTTAGCAATTATAATTTATTTTTTTATCTCCAACAAATAGCACCATCACCTAATGTAAAGACTTAATCTATGGTAGAATTGGAATCACTTGATAAAATATTCCAGCCTGCATCGCAAAAGCTTCAAGTACAAAAAGATATTTTTATAGAACAAACCCAATTTTTTTATTCCAATTACTTATTTAATAACTCTTGTTGTAGAATGTCAATGTTCATTACCTAGCGTGGTTGTAAACCTACCAAGTACTCCTACTACATATGCAATATCAGTCCTAGTGCAATCAATCACATATCTCAAACTTTTAATTATGCTAGCACATTTCTTTTAATTTATTACATCATTTTCATTGTCAACGGGAAATAAGTGAACACTTGAATAAAAAAGAGTAGCAACATGCTTGCAATCAAGAAAGTCATATTTTTTCAAATTTTTCTCACCATAATGTGGTTGGTCAAGGAAAATTCTATCACATGTTCTTGTTATTTTTATTTCAAGAATAAAATTTACCTCACCGAGATCTTTCATATCAAATGGCTTCTAAGTATATTCTTAGCTTCATAAATAACATTCATGTGAGAACCAAAGATTAACAAATCATCAATATATAAGAAAATAATCACATGTGAATTATTCCAAGACTTATGATATTGCACTTATCACACTCATTTGTTTTAAAATCATTTCCAATCATGCAAAAATCATTTTTTATGTCATTGTTTTGGTTCCTATTTCAAGTCATATAGGGATTTAGTAAGTTTACATACTTTTTTTTCTTGACCTACTTCAATAAAAGACTCGGATTGTTTCATATAAATTTTCTCATTTAGGTCTCCATTTAAAAAAACTATTTTACATACTTTTGGTGAATTTGCAAATAAAAAATTGCAGTCATCACAGTTAAAAGTCTTATGGATGTAGTTCTTTTTATCGGTGAAAAAGTGTCAATCAATTCTAGGCCTTCTAATTGTTTAAAACATTTTGCAACTAGCCTAACCTTGTACTTATCAATAGATTCATCCGGTTTCAACTTTTTTTTTAGAACCCTTTGCAACCAATAATTTTAAAACTCGGTGTTAAATCAACTACTTTCAAGTTTTGTAAGAAATTAGTGATTCCATTTCATCATTTACAATCTCTTTCCAAAAAATAGAATTATGTGAATATAATACTTTTTTCAAAGTGAGAGGTTCATCTCTAATATCAAACACACAAAGTAGGACCACAATCTTTTTCTATTTTAGCACTTTTACTTTTTCTTAACTCAAAATAATTAACCTTTCTTATTTTTAAAAGCAGAAGTGGAAGAACTAGGTAGTGAAAAAATATTTTGTTCAATCATTTTACCTCCACTATTTTTAGAATCAAAAGAAAATTTATTTTCATGCAAAATAGCATCAATCGATTCTATCACAATATTATCTTCATGATTAAAAATCTATAGGTTGTATTATTTGAAACATAACCAAGAAGAGTACAAGTAGTAACTTTTTTACCCAAGTGTGTAATCTTGGAATTCATTAGCCTCATAAAGGCTAGACAACATCAAACTCTTAAATATCCCGCACTTGGTTGTAACTTTTTCACAATTCAAAAGGTGTCAGTTTATACTTTTTATGAGGAACACGATTCAACACATAACAAACAGTTAAAATAGCTTCACCCCAAAAACTTAAAGGTACATGTGACTCAATAAGTATGACATTAATCAATTCAACCAAAGTTTTATTTTTCATTTCCGCTACTCCATTAGATGAAGGAGTGTAAGGGGGAGTTTTGAAATTTTCAAAAGCATCACTTTATTTTTCATCAAGTAAGCATATGTAAACTTAGAAAAGTCATCAACGGAATTAATAAAATACCTATTACTTCCACGAGTTAAAATACCACCAACTTCACAAATATCAATATGAACTAATCTAACAAATTGATTTTTCTTTCAACTTGGAAATGAGGCATTTTAGTGATTTTGGTTTTATTACAAGCCTCACACATTTCAAAATTCTTTTTAACCATTGAAATTAATCCTAATCTAATCATGATTTCAACATAATGGTCATTAATATGATACAAACGAGCACGCCAAAAATTGGTAGAAGATAATATATAATTAGAAGTAGAAACTTTATTCATTTCAACATTCAGTTTGAATATCTCATCACATGCATACCCCTTTCTCACAAAAATACCCTTCTTCACTGTTACATATTGATCAGATTCAACAATCTATTTAAAGCCTGCTTTATTAAGAAAATAAATAGTCATCATTTTTTTTCTCATGGAAGGAATATAAAGTACATCTTTCAAAGTTAATACCCTTCTAGAAGTAAAACACAATTCGTCAGCTCCTTTTCTAAGCACTTGAGTGTTGTGAACATCACCAAATATGATGGCTTTAGGCTCCTCAAAATGGGTACATTTTTAAACCAATTTTTGTCATAATAAACATGATGGTTTGCACCAGAATCAATCCACCATCCATCAACATTCTCAATCATGTTTATGTCGGTAATCACCGCCACAAAAGGTTCATCCGTAATGTTTGTTGTGGGATAGGAACACATATCCGGAATCTGCAAAATCGAGCAATATGTCCACTCTTTCCACAAACAAAGCACAGTCCCTATCTTGAACTTGTTGATTTTGTGTTTGGATATTTTCACAATTATTTTCTTGGAAGGTCCACCATTATTTTTCTTGAATTTTTTATTCTTAGGCTTCAAAGAAATATTTTTGAGTTTCATAAGTAGCATTATTTGAAGTAAATAAATTTATCTTCATTGTGTTATTGTTCTCTTCTCTTTGTAAAAATGCATCTTGACCCCTTGCCTCTTCTTCCATGAAGATTTTCATTATCAATGTTTCAAGAGAAGTTTCCTTTTGTTTGTGGCGCATATTTTTTTTGGAATTTCTGCCAACAAGGTGGAAATTTATCTACTATGCCACAAACAATAAGGCTATCTCCAATTTTAATCTTCTCGGACCTTTCCTCTCCAATAATCATTATAAAGTTTTGAGCTTGGTCTACATCTGATTTCTTGTCCACCATTTGGAAACAAAAGATCTACTAGCCGCATATTTTTTCCCTCCGCCTCTTCGATATCAATACTTAATCTACAATGTTTCCAAATTTTCTTTCCACTAGAGAAAGTTCTATCATAATAATCATAAAAATTATCAGATAGACAATTAAAAAAATAATACGACACTTATAGGAATCACCATCACACTTTCTACTTTCTCTAGATGAGAAATAGTTTCATCATCATTCATAGAGGTTATGTCTTATTTTTAGGATTCTTCTCAGTTAAACATTGAGAAAACTTAAGTAGAAAAGTACTTTACTCTTCTATCTCTTGAAATGATTACGATTGAACCGAAATGTCTTATAAGGTCTCCCATCTTGAAATCCATGGTATACTCAATTGTAGCCATCATGATTCTCCTTAAAATAATTTGTGAAAGTTTACAAGATAAAAAAAATTACAAGATCACAATTAAATTAAAAAAAAAATAAATCGTTTCAGGATAAAGCGTGAATATCTCTATCTTTAAGAAGATTCAAGTCCACTCAAACAAATGTTTTTCACCGATCCACTAGTAGTCCTCTTGACTTGTCCCTCCACGATACAACAGTCTAATCACAAAATATAACTCAATAACTCTGAACAAGAGTTGAGTTGAAAGCTACACAAAAGAACACCTCCCTTCAACTAATAAGAACTCTTTTTTACTAAGTTTTTCACTCTATATTTTTATTGTGTCTCTAAACAAATGAAGACCACCACTATTTGTGGTTGAGAAAGTCTTCCTTACAATGAATAGGAAGATAATGGGATAATAAACAATGAAAATAATGATCGTAAAAATTACATAGCTTACAAGGTATAATGGAGAATAATGAGTGAAATAATGTATGAAAGGTTACAAAAGTTTTACTAGACAATGAAACTTTTCTTGGATAAATGGTCAAAAGCCATCAATTGGTTTGTTGACAAGCTGCAACATTAAAAATTGTTGCAACTCCGAAATGGAGTAATGCACTAATGAGTAATGCAACAACATAAATTGCCATCAATATTCTGCAGCCCATGAAAAGTCAACCAAACGACAGTACCAATGACTATGTGGAAATGTAAGAAATGTAAATTCTTAAAATATTAAAATGCCACACTAACAAGATCAAAAACTGTACGATGGGACCCTCCACTAAACACTAGGCAGGCCGTGAAGAGGACCATGATCTGTTATGGTGCTCGTGACAAGAAGGCCGAACCTCCAACGGACCCTTAGACGAGCCGTCAAGAGGGAGACAGGTCGTGCAACTGGTCGTGAGGGAGGTCAAGTAGGTAGGTGTTCTCCTCGAATCGCTGGTCAAGGACCACGTGCATCTAAATGACCCTTGAAGCCACCGTGAAGTTTTCCATGAAGAGGTTTCATCAGACTTCGAGTTTAGTGTTAAGTTTAGACGATCATATCTTTTAGCATAAAATAAATTAAATAACATATAACCTAACAAATTAAAGATCTCAGAGTCCTCTTTCCAACTCCAAAAATTTTCTCAATTTCAAGGTCCAAGTAAAAAGTTATGTCCGATACAGTGAAGTTCTGACAACAGAAATTCTTCAAGGCCTGCTTGACAGGCCGAGGTAGTGCATAAAGGGTCGTTAAGGCCTCCTTGATGCCAATTTGATAATTTTTAATCAAGGACTTTTGGGTCTTTTCTCAATTATTTAACTCAATACTATGTTATTTTTCCTTCTACCCTAACCCTATAATTTTAAACCCTAAATCACCCAAACTCAATTCATTTTCTTAAAGTCTCAAAAGAAGATCAAGCCATCTCAAATATTTCTCTCTCTAGAAGTTGAAGAAGGAAACTAGGATTTCAAGATCAATAAATCCTTATCTTCAATTGCTTATAAGATTTTGATATCAAGGTATGATAGTTTTCACCATGTATTCCTTTCCTCCACGGAGTTCCCAAATTCTCCAATTTTGTAAAGTTAGATTCCCCAATCAACTTAGAGTTTTCTTCAATTGTCATGTGTTCCTTTTAATATTGATTTAACTGATTGTTTTATGACTTGTTATGCATGAACAAAAGTAACTACATATTTTAAAGTTGATTTCTCATGAACCCATGTATAACTCATGATTTTGATAATAAACCATGAAAAATGAATTTATGAAGATATGCATGTCCTTTTGATGAGATTGATGTAATGAAGTTGAGGATGCATTGACTTTGAAAACATGATGAAACTTATGAATTGTTGAAAAGAATGCATGTTCATGAAAGTATGTTTATGACTCAAGAAACCTAATAGATGAGAGTGTATATATGTCCCATGAAGCTTGACCACATGACATAATTAGTATCTAGATCTGCCCTTATTGCTTTTCGAGCTATTTTCCTAAATTGGATCTTGATTACAATGACATCTGGATATGCCATCAATGATCATAGGCCACAATTTCAAAACTAATTCCACTAGTATTAGGGGTATCTCTATCATGAAGTGAATAGCCAAGGGCCTTAAAAGCTATTATGAAAAGATCATAGACGACGAAAGGTTTTCTCGCTCATGGTATAAGGAGTTATCCTAATATGACTTTAGCTTTGATTCATAACTTAATTGTGTCTTTCCATTGATCATGAGACATGTTAAGATTAATAACTACTGAGATTTATGCTTAGCATTGAGAGGATATGGAGATGGAAGCTCTCCCAGTTGAGGCCGAATTTCTAAAAGTAATCTCTTTATCCCTTACTGATGTGCCCCCGTAGGATGGTTGTCTAGATAAACATTAGCTAGTGTATTCACTTTAGCTCAGATTCATGATTCTACCTTGGCAAGTAGGACAACCATTTTCGATGTGGGAGAGACTGGGGTTCCATGTTATAACTTGTTTTGTCTCTTTGTGGGTTAAGATTACTTTCAACGTAAATGAACCAATGTTACATTTAAGTATATCACATATGTTAAATGACGATTTTACTTGCATTGGTCATGATTTTGTTTATGTTTTCTTACTTCTTATCTTATGTTTCAACTTGGTCTTTGCATATCATGAAAATGTTCTTTTTTCATATTTTTATTCATTACTATCATACTTACTACACTTTTTTATTAATGCATACTCTTACACATTGTTTTACTAATGTAAGATTCGACACTCCTATCCCGTATCTTCGTGACTAGGAATCTATTAGTAGAAGATTGCAGATTGGTGAGTACTCAAGTTTTGAGTTCCAAGCCTTTACTTCATTATGTCTTAATATTTCAGTTTTGAACTTGATGTACGGATTATGTCCCGAACACTCCTTACGTACTAGATGACTTGAGATGTTATTAGATTTCCGCTTTGTTTTATTAAACTCTATGTTTTAAATTATCTTTTAAATCTTTTAAACTATATGATCTTATATGATGCATGCTAAGTGGCTTGTATGAGACCTTTTAGAGTCCTATAAATCATGTCACATCTAGAATATATTTTGAATTATGACAAATTCTTTATTCAAAACCTCTCTTATCCCCCCCCCTAAAAAAACAAAACTTGTCTTTTCCGATAGAATTTGAATCATCCATTGTTAAGAATTTCTTAATTTGACTCTTTAAGCTATCTTTTTCAAACTTTTATTTTCATGTAGGAATCAAATTATTAATTTACACGTTTCTTACCAATTATTACTCCTTCACTTGATCTAAGAAAATACAGTTAAAATTTATGGTAGTATCGTCTTTTATCGAGTTACAACGAAATTCTGGCAAAATTGGAAGGCTTCGCTAATGAGAATGGAGAGTAATTTCCCTAGATAGTCACCATGGAAAATTACCTAGGAATATCACTTATGTTTGTTTTAGGACTAAAATATCATTCATCTTTGCCTATTTCCATCAAAATATACTTGACACAAAAAAATGCATTATTTCTCCTTATTTCTCTCCTACTAGGATGCCATGTCACATTTTTTAATTTATTATTAATATTTTTCTAATTCTTTTAAAGAACCGGAGGAACCCACATATTTTCTTGAAGAACCGGAAGAACTCCTATTACAAATCTTTATGTAATTTTTTTTACTGGGTATAATATGTAGGTTTGGCTATTTTTTAAAATCTCTCTCTCTCTCTCTCTCTCTCTCTCTCTATATATATATATATATATATATATATATATATATATATATATATATATATATATATATATATATATATATATATATATGATAAGTAAAAAGTGTCATATGTCAGCATCCCAAATATTCAAGAATTTTAATTTTTCAAAACAAATTTAAAATATGCTCTAAATTACATTTAAAAAAATTAAGAATTTTAATATAATTATTTTAATTAGAAAATAAAAGTTCTTTTGTTCAAATAAATTGTATTGGCAAAAAATGGATGATTTTTAAATGCCTCTAATTTCAATTTTAAAGGAAAAAAAATGAAATCGAACTATTTTTTTTAAAAACAGTAATGGCTATTATGGGAAGAAAAATGAAACATATTTAAATGCTTCAAATTTCAATTTTTAAGGTTAAAAAATGAAAACTGGATATTGAATTATTTTATGAAAAAAACTGTAATGGCTATTTAAATATTTATCACACTTTCACTGATTTTAGGGAATGCTCCAAAAATGGAATGTAAAAATATCTATCTAAATATGAGAAAAAAAAGAGAACCATAAAAAAACTATAATTATTTTTAAAATAATAAATTAAAAAACTTATAGCAAAACATAATAATTATCATTAAAAAAATTAAAAACTTATTTTTAAAAAATAGTTAAAACAGTCCATTAGTAGTTAGTTGTAGAAATGTGGTACTTTTTTCATTTATTTTTAGAATTATATTTATATATCTAAAAATAAAATATTTTCAAAAAACATAAATAGAAAACGATATTTAAAAAAAACACATTGCAATCTAACATTTAAATAGGTTTAAAGCATATTTTTTCAATAATAAAAAATTAAATAATGTGACATGGCATTCTTATAAGAGAGAAATAATATATTTTTTGTGTCAAGTACAATTTGTGGAAAGTTTGAGGAAAATAGGTAAAATTGAATGATATTGTAGTCCTAAAACAAACATAAGTGATATTCCTAGATAATTTTTTCAAAACATGGGTGACTATTTAGAGAAATTACTTGAGAATGGATGATTGGATACTTGAGATTTAAAAATAAATAGATTTAAATTGTATAACTTACATAAATCCCATAGTGTAAAACTTATATTACATCTTATCCCTATTCTATTTTTTTTTTACAATAGTCCCTTAAAAATTGTGGCATCAATGTAGACATATAATTTTTGACCAAACATAAAGTTGTACACCATTTTTTATTGGTTAAAAAGTTCTTCTATATTTAAATTAGATATTTTAATTTTATCTTTTTTTTGTTAAGTTTATTTTAAAAATATTTAAAAAAAGATTTTAGGCTAACTTTTTGTTGTTGCAATATAATAAAAAGTGAAAAATAAAAATATATATGTTCTTTTAAATTAGGTTTAATAAATAATCTTGTATTTTTTGCTATACTTTTAGATTAATTTTTGTTGACTAATATTTTTATTATTAATATTTTTGTACATATACTTAATTAAAGAAAAGAATAACTTCATCCCACATCTTCCCACTATCCCTATACTACACCCCCACTCCCCTCAATCCCTACACCACTATACAACCCCACACCCAAATGCATACTCACATATATGTTAGAACAAATGAACAAGAATGATAAAATTACAAGGAATACAAAATAAAACTTGCTTGGCTTAGAGGCACGTTAATACGTTTCTTGAAGATAGTTGGAGTCTCTCCCACGAGCAATCGGAAGAATAAATAACAACTCTATCTTCGGGATTCAACTAAGCCACAAAACAAGTAGCATTCAAGAATGTTGCTCTTCTATTCTTGAATTGGTGATTTCATCTTTTGATCAATGTCTCACAAGTGTTTTCAAGGGAAAGTAATTTTGTTTGAATGCTTCTCTTTTTCAACCAAAGGAACTCAATTTATAGGATAAAAAGTTTTGCAAGAAAAGATTTTAATTATAGAATTTATTAGGTTCATGAATTAGAAACAAAAAACTTGTCTTTCAAAAACCCATAACGTAGAATTAAAAAAAAAAAAACTTCTTGCAAATGTTTGTAACATAGAATTAAAATAATGAATGTTACAACTCACATTCATGTATTTGTTATTTCAGAATGGATGAATTTGTTTCAAAATTAATTGAAACACTAACTCTTACAATCCCCCACTTGTTTCAAGAAATTTTATCTTTGAAAAATCCAAAAAATATTTTGAGACATTAATCTAGCAACATGCATCAATAATGGTGTCTTTTGGACTTAAACCAGTAGCTAGTGAAGGTTTTTCTAAATCATTGACTACTTAGTGAACAAATCTTGAACTAAGTGCATCATTGAATGAAGTTAGAAAAATACTCCACGCATATCACTATGTTCTGGTGAAAATCGAAATCATTTGACACCTTACGGCCATGTGTCCTGAATCCTTTTTAGCCAAGTGCTTTAAGATTTCCTGTTAAAATCTTATTGATGCGGCCTCCCTTCGCACTTAGTGCGGTGAATTCATCAAGAGTAACTTTGCATTTTCCGACCAAATAGTCTATGAACTTCATTAAGAGAAATTAATCTCATCCTCCTTTACACAAAGTATCGGTAAATCTATCAAGAGTATTCCTACACAATCCAATCGAAATCGATTTATAGACTTATTAAGAGAACATAATCTCATCCTTCTCTTCAGTAGGAATATCGAAAAAAAATTATCAAGAGTTTTCTTACTAACTCCAACCGACATTGGTCTTATAAATTTATGAAGAGAAACGAATCTCAATCATGCACATCTACTGATTTCATTTTATTTTGAAAATGAGAATTTTATTGATGTGCTTCACAATTGTAACTTTACTTGTTTTTCCCTTGGAACCCAAGATTACATCATTAGGTAGGGTTACCATAAAGTACAATTAATTTACAACAGGCTTTATTCTTATCTCATTACAAGTTTCCACCACTAACTCTTTGCCTAACCCTTTAGACAAAGGATCCGCTAAATTAAATTTGGACTTCATATATTGAAGCGATATCACGCCTTCCTCCAATAATCTCCTGACATGATTATGTTTGAGACGAACTTGTCTCGACTTGCCATTATAGTAGTCACTTGAAGCCCGAAATATAGCAGCTTGATTATCACAATAGATAGTTGAAGGTGGTATTGACTTACTCCATAAAGGAATATCTATCAGCATTGATTGCAACCAATCAACTTCTTCTCCAGCAGAAGACATAGCTATAAATTCTGACTCTATGGTTGAATGAGTAATACATGTTTGCTTCTTTGATATCCAAGAGATCGCTGCTCCAGCCAAAGTGAAAATCCAAGCAGTAATAGATTTAGAGTCATTCGGATCAGAATTCCAAGCAGCATCACTATAGCCTTCAAGAACAATGGGAAATGTAGAATAATGCAGGCCAACATTAATTGTACCTTTCAGGTATCTTAAAACACGAATTAAGGCATTCCAATGTTCAACTCCGGGATTACTAGTAAACTTGCTCAAAGTTCCTACTGCGTAACCAATATCCGGCCTGGTACAATGCATGGCATACATAAGACTCCCAACAATGTGAGAATATGTCAGCTGATCGAGAACATCACTAGAGTTTCGCATTAGTTTGATGCTAGGATCAAATGGTGTAGGAGCAGGTTTGTCATCAAAGTGACCAAAGCTCTTTAGAACTTTCTCAATATAACTTGATTGAGTAAGAGCCAAGCCATTCGCTGATCTTATAATTTTAATACCCAGAATTACATCAGCTTCTCCAAGATCTTTCATTTCAAATTGAGAAGCTAGAAAAAATTTCGTTTCTTTGTCTCTTTCAATATCAGTTCCAAAGATCAACATATCATCTACATAAAGACATATTATAACACCATATTTTTCTTGAAATTTGCTAAATATACAAATATCACCACCATTGATTGAGTAGCCATTAGAAATCATTACTCTTCTAAATTTCTCATTCCATTGTTTTGGAGCTTGTTTTAATCCATACAGAGATTTAAGAAGCTTACAAACTTTGTGTTCTTGACCAGGAATGACAAATCCTTCTGGTTGTTTCATGTAAACCTCTTCATCTAGATCTCCATTCAGAAATGCAGTCTTCACATCCATTTGATGTATTACTAGGCTATGAATTGCGGCTAAAGCAATCAAGAGTCGAATAGAAGTCATACTAGCTACAGGTGCAAATGTATCAAAATAATCAATATCTTTCAATTGAGTAAAACCTTTTGCCACCAAACAAGCTTTGTACTTATCTAAGGTTCCATCAGATTTTAATTTCTTTCTAAAGATCCATCTACAACCAATAGACTTACATCCAGGAGGGAGGTCTGATAAAATCCATGTATTGTTTGACATAATGGAGTGCATTTCATCATCAATAGCTTCACGCCAGAAAGGAGCATCATGTGAAGCCATTGCTTCAGCATAACTTTCAGGATCCCTTTCAACTAAATAGACTTGAAAATTTGGTCCATAGTCTCTTGGTTTGGCTAATCTTGCACTACGTCTTGGTTGACTTTCTTCCAAAGGTTCAACTATTTTTCTTTTAAGAGTAGATATAGAAGAACTTGTATTTTGTTCCAAAGACTCTTTTTCTTAGGAAATATATGCTCAAAAAAGTTAGCATGCAACGATTCAATAATTGTGTGAGGGCTTGGAGTCTCAAGATTCAAAAATCTATAAGCCTTACTGGTTTGTGAATAACCAATAAATACACAATCTACTCCTCTATATCCAATCTTAGTCAATTGTTGATCTGGTAATCTAACATGAGCCAAACAACCACATACTTTAAAATAATTTATATTTGGCTTTCGATTCTTCCAAAGTTCATATGGAGATGAATCATGTTTCTTGGAATGAATTCGATTCAAAATATGACATGCAGAAAATAAGGCTTTAGTCCACAAATTTTCAGTGATACCAGATCCATAAAGCGTAGAGTTAACCATTTCAATTAGAGTTCTATTTTTTTCTTTTTGCTACACCATTTTTGTTGTGGTGTATAAGACATGGTCAATTGTTTCTCAATGCATTCTTTTTTTCACAAAAATCAATAAAATTGATTTTAAATATTCTCCACCTCTATCAGATCTAATTGATTTAATCTTCAAACTCAATTTATTTTCAACTTCTGCTTTATATGTTTTAAAAGTCTCAAATGCCTCATCTTTTGTTTTTAATGGAAAGACATATGTATACCTTGAGTAATCGTCAATGAAAGTGATAAAATATCTCTTTCCATAACGTGATAAACAATCCAACTCCCAAATATCAGTGTGGATTAATTCCAAAGTGTGGATATCCCTTTCAACAGACTTAAAAGGTTTCTTTGTTATTTTACATTTACTACAAGTAATACACTTAGCAACATGATCCTTTCCACAGTCTTTAATTAATCCATTTTTCATCATAAGTTGAATGGATCTAAAATTCACATGACCAAGACGTTAATGCCATAAATCTAAAGACTCCACAATATAAGCAGAAATATTTTCATTTTCAATATTGAGTTTGAACATGCCATTTGTAGCATAACCTTTTCCAAAAAACATGCCTTGTTTTAGACAAAATAAATTTATCTGCCTTAAAAATCATTTTAAAACCATGTTTCGAAAGAAGCGTACGTGACACCAGTTCTTTCGAATATCAGGAACATGCAATACGTCTATCAATGTGACAATCTTTCCGGAAGTGAATTTTAGTTCAACAGTTCCCTTTCCACAACCTTAGCAGAGGTTGAGTTTTCCATATGCAAAACTTTATCGCCCCCCACTAATTCATATGTCGTGAAAGAATTTCGATTACCTAATATATGACGAGTTGCACCAGTGTCTATCCACCATTCCACTTGATCTCCCGCTACAAATGTTTCTGTGACCATTGCCACCAGTTCATTTTTTGTATTGTTATTTGCCTTTTCTTTCTTCTTTTCAGCTTTAAGAATTTTACAATCACGTGCATAATGACCAATTTTATGACAATGATAACATTCAATCGACTTAGAATTAGAATTATTACGCTTGAAATTTTTACTCTTCTTTGCCTTCAAAAATTTATTATTGCCAGGTTCCTTCTTGATCTTTTCTTCAACAACATGAGCTTTCATGATGGGCTCCCTCAAGATGTTATTGTCGCGGTATCGTGTCTCTTGTTCAATTTGCAAGTGTTGCAATAATTGTTCAAGAGTCAAATCTTCCTTCTTGTGTAAGAGTTTGCTTCTGTACTCTTTCCAAGATGGAGGAAGTTTTGAGACAATCGCACCAACATGAAAGTTTTCATCAAGAGCAATTCAGTTATAACAATTTTATTAGCTATAAGTTGAAATTCTTGTACTTGTTCAGTGATTGACTTGTCATCAACCATTTTGAACTCCATATAATTTGAAACAAGAAATTTCTTTGAACTCGCCTCTTCTGCTAAATGAATAGCTTTAAGAGTATCCCAAATCTCCTTAGCAAATTTACACTTAATATAATATTGATCATAATATTTATTGGACATTCCTGCAAGAATATAATTCTTGCATAAGTAATCATCATCTTGCCATTTGGCAATTTGTTCTTTAATTAAAGTAGCCTCGTCCGTTGCTACCTCAGAACTAGGAGCCTCAGGACAAGTTTCTCAAGAACATACGCTAACTTTAATCGTCTTAAAAAGAATTCCATCTTTCCACGCCATCTAGAAAAGTCTTTTCCATCAAATATTTCAAATTAGGATTAGGCAAAGATGAACATTGTTCGTTATTGATGTGGACGCCATAGAGACAACTATATTCAAATTGTTAGAACAATGAACAAGAATGATATAATTACAAGGAATACAAAATAAAACTTGCTTGGCTTAGAGGCACATTAATACGTTTCTTGAAGATAGTTGGAGTCTCTCCCACGAGCATTCGGAAGAATAAATAACAACTCTATCTTCGGGATTCAACTAAGCCACAAAACAAGTAGCATTCAAGAATGTTACTCTTCTATTCTTGAATTGGTGATTTCACCTTTTGATCAATGTCGCACAAGTGTATTCAAGGGAAAGTAATTTTGTTTGAATGCTTCTCTTTTTCAACCAAAGGAAACTCAATTTATAGGATAAAAAGTTTTGCAAGAAAAAGATTTTAATTAATAGAATTTATTAGGTTCATGAATTGGAAACAAAAAACTTGTCTTTCAAAAATCCATAACGTAGAATTAAAAAAAAAACTTCTTGCAAATGCTTGTAACATAGAATTAAAATAAATGATGTCACAACTCACATTCATGTATTTGTTATTTCAAAATGGATGAATTTGTTTCAAAATCAATTGAAACACTAACTCTTATAATATACACACACCCACACGACTAAACACTACACTACACACAACACATTAGCATAACTAAAGGGGAGAACCAAAAAAAGTGGAGGAAGAAGAAAAAAATTGTGACATCACCAAAAAAAACATTAAAAAAGAAAGCAGCAACACTACACGTACAAAAAAGAAAGAATATTCAGAAAACAAATTGAAGAAGAAAAAAAAACCATCCTTGCATTATTTTTTTCTCCACTTACAAACAAAAGTTAAGTTCGTGGTCTGTTCTGATGGTCCTGACTTAGTGATCTTTTCTTTGTGAACTAGTTTTCATAAAAGGTAACCCTTAATTTTTATTTTATTATTTGATTTCAAAATCATGCAAGATGTGATTTCAATATTATGAAGTTGTTTAAATTTATGTATATTTAATTTTTGCATTCTAATATGAAATACAATGAGATTCTATATTATTAAATTTAGAGTAAAATTTATATAACATGTCTTTATTCTTGCATGCTTTTAAGTCACCTTTTTATCTTGTTCTTTATTAGTGTAAGAAACTTAATATTCTACCATATATAGTTATCTAGATAAATTTAGTTCGAATAAGCTAAGTTACTTTTTCACTTTGTATATTTAATAAAACTGTATTTATTTTTTAAATTTTTGAAAAGAAGAATAAGAAAAATAAAAGAAATCAAATCTATAACTTTCTTTACATTTTTTAAATGTGAAACTTTAAAAAGTTTTCAATTAATTGATTTATGTTGATTTTTTTATTTTTTAAAGAATAAAATAAAAAAATTATTTAAAAGGAAAAGACATAAAAAAAAACTATAAAGGATAAAGTAAAAAATAAGAAGAAGAAAATACAAAACAAAAAGATATAAAAAGAAAAATAAGGAAAAGATAAGAAGCAAGAGAAACAAAATCTATAAAAAAAATTAAAATAATATAAAGGTTACCCAAAACGTGTAAAAGTAAATAAATTGAATTTAATTAATTGGTTCTTTTCATTTTAATGACTAAAATAAGGAAAAATATAAGATTTTATGTGTCTATAATTCCTAATATATTTATATTCGTGCAATATGTGTAAAATTTATATGGGAAGGAGTTTTATTTTAATTTATTTTTAGTTTATGTTCTTATTAATATATTGTTAATTTTTTTAAAATAAGATAATATGCAATTTAGGCTTATGACAATAATAAAATATTGAGATCCAAAGAATATTAAACTATTCTTAGTCTTTAAATATAAACAAACAAATAATATGTGGCGAGGTTGGAAAGCGTTGCTATCATTAAATCACACACTATTAAAAATAAGACAATTTTACAAGGCAATTTAAAATAAATCAAAGAAAGCGGAACATAAGTAAGTTGTTAGGCTAATAAACGTAATTTATTAAAAATTAAGTTAGCTCATACAAAAGTCAACTAAGCGACCGTACTAGAACTATGGGACTCGAGGATGCGTAACACCTTTTCCTCGGTCAACAGGATTCCTTACTCGATCTTTAATTTCACAGACCAAATAAACAACGAGTCAAATTTCTTTTTGAATAGGGGCTTAAATAAGGTGACTTGGAACACCAAAACTCAACATCAAGTGGCGACTCTGAATAATCAAAATAATCCCTTTTCAAAATGTCACTTTTATTGAAAAAACTTTATCTTTCAAACATTCATTTGAGTGAAAAATAGGGTGTGACAATTCGGTTACATTATATTCAGTTGAAACATAACGCCTGATGCATAAAACAATTTAATTGTTGCGCTGAAAAAGGAGTCTAAACATAAAATTAATTAGCAGTCCCACGAATCACGCAAAACAGATCCCACAAATTATGCAAAACATATTAATATCAATCTATTCTAATATGCAACAAATTCAGAGAATTCAAAATTCAAAATTCAAATTTTCTTCTCCTTCATCTATCCCAAATCATACAGATCCAAAATATATGAATATATCAATTTTGTTGAGATATTAAGAAATTTGGGTGTGCGATATGAGTTATGAATGATGCATTAGTGATGAAATAGTTGTTGGACAAACAATTTCTTTTGTGAATCTCAAATTCGCCATTACATTTAAAGTGAATCTCGAATACAACAATTGATGCAACAAACAAGATGGTTGGTGATGCATTATTTTGATACAATATCTAGTGAAATTGTTTATGTCGAAGTTGGTGTAAACGATACCCAAGGTTACATTTAAAAACTTAATTTTTTTCCTTTGATGTATCTTTATCCATAAGTTGCAGGTTATTGATTTAATATGAATAGCAGAATTCTTTTTCGCGCGCGACTTATTTGATATTATCACAGTTGAGCAAGTGAAATTGTCGTTATGGAGGCTATTCATCTTTGTGTAGAGTTTGTCTTGTATTGTCTGAAAAATGAATTTGCAACAGTGATGATTCAATGCTTCAGTTATTCAAGTAACTATACTGTTTTGTACTTAAGTGGTGTAAATATTTTTTTTATTTTTGATTTATTAGTCGTGATACATTGTTATTCTTGAAAGAAGATACATTGTTAGACTTGAACCAAAAATCTGTAATTGTAGGAGATTTCAGCTAGGGGAAGTGCCTTGTGCACAAACAATTGTTCTTTGATACATGTGAAATTTGAACTAGACAAAATATTTTGTGCCATGATACATTGCTGACTACGAAAATGGATACAATTGTAACTTGATACATGTGAATTATTTGATAGAACGTGAGATAAATATAGCTAGTAAGTACTCAATTTAATGTATCATGTACATGTGATTTTCTGAATTTTAAATCTATCAATAATTGATTTACTTTCAATATTTAATGTATCCATTATTCATTTTAATCATTATTTTTAAAATAGTATATTAATATATAAGACATGATCCATTAAAAGTTAGAATTTGATAAGATACTAGTTAGACTCGCATGAAATGGGTTTGCATATCTGTGAGTTATTTTTCTGTTCAGATAAATTATCAGATACATGCGATTTTTATCCTTTTTTAGTTTGTAAAAAGATATATGTATGCAAATGATACATTAATGGAAACAAAAATGATACGCTTGTAATTTTGTACATGTGAATTATTGGGTAGAACTTCATACGGTTAAAAATTATCAAAATGTGAATTTCTTTATTTTTTTAATGTATCAGCAAAATATTTTTAATGTATATATTATCCAATTTAGAATGTGTATTTAATTTTGGGAAACTTACATAAATATATTATAATAAAAAAATATTTATCATTTATACTAATAATATTTTTTTCACTTGATCACTTTTAATTCATTTATATATCAGTTTAATATATATTTAAAAGAATAATTTATTATTCACATATAATACAATTTTGATGATGAATAAACATTTATCACCCTTTTAATACACTTATAATACAATGATAATTTTTTACCAAACAACCATGATATATTTCAAAAACAATTATAATTCATATATATTACATACATAATTCACTTTTAATACATCTTACAAATTTAACAAAGCATTTCTATAAATGGTAATAAACAAAAAGTATCGCTAAAATCAGTAATTATTTTTTAAAATGTATTAATTTATGTAATTTTTCCTTTAATTTTCTTCTCTAATTTTTCTAAAGATACATGATACAATAACTTTTATGATGTATCATTAAAATTGCAGTTATATATTTGTGTGTTTATTGAATTATTATTCATGAAAATTGAAGACCTTTATTAGAAAACATAGATATACATCTCTACAGCTCTGATTACTAAAAGTCTGATGCATTAACAAACACATATTAAGTTCAAATGATTGCAATATTGGATAAGGACG
Source organism: Solanum peruvianum (assembly GCA_027705065.1). Classification (NCBI taxonomy): domain Eukaryota; kingdom Viridiplantae; phylum Streptophyta; class Magnoliopsida; order Solanales; family Solanaceae; genus Solanum; species Solanum peruvianum. The sequence goes on from JAKWJD010001762.1 coordinate 42,465,468, forward strand.
ATTGGTCATGTTCAAAATTTATTTTGGAAAAAATTGTCTTACCATATAGGTGTGAAAGGATGCCTAGACAATCAAAAAAAAAAAGAAAAAAAAGAAATGAAAAGCTAAGCACAAACACAAATTGTTGTGAAAAAGAATATCACAATAAAAGAACTTGTAATTTTTTTGAAAGATGGTTGATAAATCTTTTTTGAATTAATGTTTTATTATGTACATTAAGTGAAGTTTAAAGATCAATTCAATTTTTAAATTTCCACTGTTATATTGATATATACTACAATTTACTATCAAACGATGAATTTCTGATACAATAAATTGACATGTTAATATCTTCAATCTTGTGTACAATTATAATTGAACATATTACTCATTAAATATGACACAAAATGTTTGTATCATATACTTATTTAACTGGATAAAATGTGTCAGATACACATGTTGCGGAAGAAAATCATTGTCTGATGCAAATGATGTTTACTAATACAATATTTAACATGATACTCATTGAACATGTCACAAAATGTTTGTATCATATACTTATTAAAACTATGTATAATGTATCTAAAACATATTGAGGTAAGGATGGTCAAGAATTTGCAGGAGAAAATTTTTGATCCTTCTTTTTGGGGTGTTTTAACAACCCCTGCTTCCAAACATGAAGGGCCATCGTTCTTCAACTTTTCAATATTAACTTTTCATAACAAAAGGATCATGAAATTCTTAGATATATGTTTATCCCAACTAATATCTTCGTAATAAAAAACACAGAGTGTCAAAACAAGATTAAAAGATAGTGCATTTTTAATATTTGTGAGGGATTTGAAGAAGATAAAAAAAATTAAAAACAAGGATTACCACTCTAAGAATAAAGTAGTACATAATGTATCAATATCATATATTGAAAATACGAAATTTAGAAAATTATAAATTATTGTAAGATGAATAAATTTTTAGATGAACACTCTAAAACTTAACTGAAATTGTCTTAAAAATAAAAAAATATAAAATATTGTCTATGCATAGATACTTAATTACTACTCTGTGTAAATCAAATCTTCTTCGAGTGGTGATATGGATTGACCCTTAAGCTTTGATAGATCATCATTTTTTGCTGACATATCCATCATAGGCCTTGTCAATGTTATATCTCCACAACAATGCTGCACAAGATCAAATGAAACTGTCCATTGCGGTTAATCAAAATGTAAGCGTCATCTATAAGATGTCATGGTAATCCAGCAGGAATTGAAAATCCTTTGATTATCTGGGATATTATAGCAGATGAGTACAACTAACATTTATTGGTACATAATAAAATACGTTGAAACATGATCACTCTATATTGTATATGATATATGAATAAAAAAAATTAAATCGACACAAAAAGAGTTTATTATATATTATGAACATAATATATGTATATGATACAATATTATGAATCTAACTATCAAAAGACCAACTCTAAAATTTGTAATTGAATGCATATGAGAACATACATTTTAATGTATCAACCTTTTAGAAATTGATTATTAGCCAACAAAATATGAAAACACTAACTTATTATTTTTGCTCTGAATAACCCATATACCATAGCTTATGCAAAATAATGTATCAGTTTGTTCAGATACAACATACCAAGTAGTTATCAAACACCAAAATTTGAAGAGAAAAACGAAAACACATACTTTGGATGGTGAAATCCTGGAGATTAGCGTTATTGTTTTCCTTTCTTTTTTAGATTTTTTACAACATTTAATTTTGAGGATGATGACACTTTCTTGTTCGATGATATACCGTGGTTTCACGGTATAATTAATACTTTTTCCTTAAGTTTAGTGTGTCCGAAAGTCTTTTTGTGTTAGTTTTTATATGAGTTTCTCTTTGTTTTGCAGAAAATCTGTCCAAAGTGGAATGCAGAGATTTTGAGTGAAGAAATGCAGAAAAGGCCACCTACGGAGTTGATGACGGTCCGTCGTGCTTGTAACGGTGTGTAGGTGGCAGCGTAGAGAAGCTGTTGAAGGCAGATGGGGAAGTCTGACCAAGTGTGGGGTTACGGAGCTTGTGACGGTCCGTCGTGGCTATGACGGTCCGTCCTGCAGGTTCGTCGTGAAGATCAGAGAAGTGATCCCAGTACCCAGATTCCAAGAGTTGAAGTATTTTGAAACGAAGACCCTCGACGGACCGTTGTGCCTATGACGGTACGTCATACTTGCCGTCGAGGGGAATGAAGAGAGCAGCAGAACAAATTGCTAAGTATGGGACGACGGAGTCCATGACGGTCCGTCGCGACCACGACGGTCCGTCGCAAGGTCCGTCGACCCAGCCGCGTTTTGGCAGATTTCCAGTAATTAGAATACTTGTTTAATTAGGTTTTTATTTTTTTATAAATAGTTCGAAAAACCTCGTTTTTGAGGTTAGACTCTGCTAGATTAGACATCATATTATTAGACTTTGTGTATTTGTGTTTGATTTTTGGAGATTCTTACAAGTGATTTTTGGTGTTTAATCGAGCAAATTTTCGGACTTTATTCTTTCTCATTGAAATAAGTATATGAATTCTTATTTAATATATTTGAATATTGTGTTTATGGATATGAGTAACTAAACTCCATAACTAGGGTTGTGGGAACCATAGGCAAATAATGAGATAAACCCTAGCTAAAATAACAATTCTAGAATAGTGTCTTGCATGTATTAATAATTCTTTCGCTTAGAAGTCTTTTTAACGGATGATCAATGTTAGAACTCGCCTTAATGCTACTTGCCGGACCAAGGAGGTAGATAATAGGAAAAGAATTATTATAATAGATTTAGTGTATACTATCTAATAGGCTAGTATTGATTGGTACGAGGTAATAACTTAGTCAAATATACAATACGATGCTTAATATGAGGTAAAGATAAGGGTTAGGAAAGCAACACACGTAGCCGGACCAAGGTGCGGAGTGAGATTTTCTAGATGCCGGACCAAGGATTTAGAAATACATAACTTATCACTTTTCATGCAAGATACTAGGAAAGAATTGTTATAGTTAGAATTATCAAGTTATGAACCTGTGGGGAACACGTAAACCCTAGTTACTTTGATTAATTGATTAAAATTCAACTTTCAAGACTGTTAAGTGTCTCTTTCAATTTCGTTAGTTATTTTTTACTCATTAGGAAATACAAACCCCCCTTTTTATGTTTTTACTTTATAAAGAAGTCATCAACCGAACAATAGTAATAACAAGCTGAAGTTAAGTCTAGACTATTTTCCTCGTGGGAACGATCCCAACCTCACTAGTTGGGTTATTTACTTGACGCGGCCGCTTTACTTCTCATTTGAGAAGTAATTTGAGCGTATCAAATTTTGGCGCCGCTGCCGGGGAATTTAGCTTTTAGATTAACTTGAACTTATTACTATAGTTTAGTTGATATTTTCTTGATTTTACTTTCTTTTATTGTTTTTGATTTCCTTTCAGAACTATTCTCCTTGTATGCCAAATACACGGAGAGGAAGAGAACCCTTGTTTCCTTACGATCACGAGCTAGAGCGTACACTGCGCAATATGAATCGAAACTTGGGAATAAATGATGAGGATCCAAACCAGAACATCCCAGATCCAGTGGATGTTCATGGTCAGATGTTACCCGACGCTCCGGGTGAACATCAACAGAGGGGACAAAATCCCGCTCCACGGCCCCAAGCATACTACAGAGGGTATGATAACTTAGCAGACTCGGATGGGCCACTTGTCTTGCCCCCTCTACCCACAGGCCACACTTTTGTGGTAACTAGTAGCCTGATGCGAATGCTCACTGCCAGAGGTTTGTTTTTCAGGGCTACCTTCTGAGGATCCACATGCCCATATAGCTAAGGTAAGGGCAGTGTGTAAAAGTTGTGTGGGGAGGCCTGATTTGGATCTAGATGTAATAGGTCTCAGAGTGTTTCATCTCTCACTGATGGGAGAGGCTGCTTTGTGGTTCACTGAGCTCCCATACAACTCCATCTTCACTTGGAAACAACTAAGGGATGTCTTCTTAACACGCTACTATCCGGACTCCAAGAAATTAAACCACAAAGACAGGGCGAACAACTTTGTGGCACTACCAGGAGAGTCAGTTAGTAGTTCTTGGGATAGATTCACCTCATTCTTGAGAAGTGTTCCAAATCACCTTATAGATGATGAGTCACTGAAGGAATACTTCTATCGGGGATAGGATGATAACAACAAAGCGGTATTGGACACTATGGCAGGTAGATCTTATGGAGAATGCCCTTATGCTGAGATCGCAGAAAAATTAGAGAAAATCTCCCGAAATAACAAAGCTTGGAGTACTAGGAAGTCCGATACAGGGAGAAACACTTTTGCAGTGCAGTCAACTCACAACCCAGCCACAGATTAGTTTCGTGAAGAAATGGATCAAATGAGAACTGAGCTTGGGTTGGTACTAAAACATGTCACTGGGGGTGCAGAAAAGGTAAATGCAGTCAACCACCTGGCAAAACCACCACCTCCAAACGATGAGTGTTATTATGCAGAGGACACCTATGCAGTAAATGAGCAGATGGGGAGTTTCTGACCAAGCGCCCGAGGCGCAAATCAGGATAATTGGCGCCAAGGTCAAGGGAGCCAAGGTCGGAACTATGGTAATTACAACAGTGAGGGTCATTATGTCCGAGATTGTAACATCGACAACAACTTCAACAGGGGTAACTACGGTAACAGAAATGATAGGAATGGGCCCTATGTCCCTCCCCAAAATCAGGAAGTTACTCCTTGGGATGGTGGAGATAGTATGGCGTGAGTTGAGGATATGTTGCACAAAACGATGAGGAGATTCGATCTAGTGATGAGCACATCAAAGAGTTAAGGGGTGACTTAGCTAGTATTGGGCAAAAAGTTGATACACATGCAATTTTGATTAAGCAGATCGAGTTTCAAATGGCCCAATTATCTGCGACAGTGAACACACGGCAACCGGGCACTCTTCCTAGCAACACTGTCCAAAATCCAAAGCATGATGCACAATGTATGGCAATCACTACTCGGGGTGGTAAGCAAACCATTGACCCACCTATGCCATTTGCTGAGGAAAATGTGAGAAAGAATAATGATAATGTGGAGAAGGGTAGTGGTGAAGCAGAGGAAAATAATGGAAAAGATGCAGAAATACCTATGAAAGTAATCCCCATGCCTAGGCCACCACCACCTTTCCCTCAGAGATTAGTGAAAAAGACCGAGGATGGTAAATACCGGCGCTTCATAACAATGTTGAAGCAGCTTTCTATCAATGTCCCTTTGGTAGAAGCTCTAGAACAAATGCCCGGTTATGCCAAATTTATGAAAGATCTGGTCACCAAGAAAAGATCGGTCACTTTTGAGGATGATGATAGATTACAGCACTGTAGTGCTATTTCTACAAGATCCCTAGTACAAAAGAAAGAAGATCCGGGTGCATTCACTATACCTTGTACAGTTGGGTCATTACATTTTGCGAAAGCACTATGTGATCTGGGGGCAAGCATAAATCTCATGCCCCTCTCAATTTACAAGAAGTTGGGTTTGGGGGATCCAAAACCCACTGCGATGCAGCTACTGATGGCTGATCGGACAGTGAAACGGCCTATAGGGATACTCCATGATGTGCTAGTAAAAGTGGAGTCATTCATCTTTCCGGCTGATTTTGTTATTCTTGATTGTGAGGTCGATTTTGAAGTGCCTATCATTCTTGGGAGGCCATTCCTTGCTACAGGTTGAGCCTTAGTTGATATGGAGAAGGGACAGATGACATTTTGGTTGAATAATGAAGAAGCAACCTTCAACATTTGTAGGACCATGAGGCAGAGTGGTGAGCTCCAATCGGTATCTGTCATATCTCACAAGGAAAAGATAAAGAAGGGGAATGAACAAAAAACTGCAAAACAAGAGTTTATGGTTGGAGACTTGGTGCTTGTAGACAGTTCTGGGTCACCTTGTCTTCCAGGCAAGTTCAAGTCCTAATGGGCTGGCCCTTACTTGATTACCCAAGTATTACCTCATGGAGCAGTTGAGTTAAAGCCAAGGAGGGAGTGCGGTTTAAGAGGATAGAGATAGAATAAACTCTATTTTGGGCATAAAGCATCGGGGAATGAAGCGATAGAGACATACCATCTTGATGAAGTCTGAGTAATCAAGGGTCCCCAGTCGTGCCGCGACATTAAATCAGGCGCTTGTTGGGAGGCAACTCAATACTTATCGTGTTTTAGTAATGGTAGCATTTTTCTATTAATGAGTTTTAAATTTGATCATCAGGGAATTCTGCAGAAAATTACTCTGCAGTCACTGACGGACACATCGACGGACCGTTGCACCTGTGACGGACCGTCGTATACATCCGTCGTACCAGGTACGCTTTTCTGCTATTTTGAAATTAGGGCACACACGACGGAACCAACGACGGGTCATCACAACTGAGACGGACCGTCGTCGGGGAACCGTCACGTGATTAATGAATTATACCCGTCTGGACCCTTTTTTCAAAATCTGACCGTTTAAACACCCCAACCCCTCATTTTCACCCTATTTATTCATTATTCCTCTCATCTCCCCTCTATTTTCAACTTTCACATTTCCCCCTCACTTATCATTACCCCCACAATTCTCAAAAGCCTTAAAACTATCATCAACTAGTCGGAGCTGCTGCTGTAGGTGTCTACCCTGCCAACTGTGTCATTGTCCATTTGCTTTTTCTCCATTTCTAAGGTATGTGTCTCTAAATTTATACTCATTTATCTTGCATTTTTTATTAGTTAGTATTAGCTTAGTTCTTCGTCGTATATTGTTTCCTTTATATGATTATGTCTAAACCTAGGCTCAAAATATTCGAATTTGCCATGTTGACAACCCTAGACATAGGTGATTTTGCATTAATAGTTTCCTTGGTAGTTGGGATAGACACACATAGGTCCACAACACTACAAGACCATGTGGGTTCATCGGGGTTGCTTAGGGTACCTACAGTTCTGTCTTTGTCATTCAGAACGAGACCCCGATGAAGGACCTTCGTAGCCACGACGGACCGTTGTAGGCTCCGTTGCACAAGCCCTAGCACCCCTGTCCTACTTGACACATGTGACGGATTGTCTTCCTCGCGACGGTCCGTCCTGCATAACCGTCTTGAGACCCTGTTTCCAGGGGTCTCTCATTTTTTTTCCAAGTGTCCTTCAACGGACACATGTGACGGACCGTTGTACCCACGATGGTCCGTCCTGCATGACCGTCATACCGGTCAGAGACCCCTCTCCTTAGGGTCTCCATTTTTTTTCCAAGTGTCCTTCAACGGACACTTGTGACGGACCGTCGTACCCACGATGGTCCGTCCTGCATGACCGTCATAGCAGTCAGAGACCACTCTCCTAAGGGTCTTCATTTTTTTTTCAAGTGTCCTACGACGGACATCTACAACGGACCGTCGTAACTGTGACGGTCTGTCCTGCACACACCGTCATGCTAGTCAGAGACCCTCTTTCAGGGTTCTCTATTTATACAGAGTCCAAGTACACCACGATGGACCTCACGACGGTTCGTCATAGTCACGATGAGCCGTCACCAGGCCTGTCGTGTGTCACTTTTTATACAGCATTTACATATTATTTTCACTGTTCTATATCGTATGGTTTCGCTTGTCTTGTTTGCCACTACTCTTTATAATAGTGATCCTTTGCAGGTACTATCTACTATGGCACCCAAGCAAGACCGAACCTACGCACGCGGGCGATCAAAGTCTGTTGCCCCGTCTGCACGCTTGATCATCGGCTATGATGATGAGCGGGACCCTGAGTATGCGCCCCCAGGCACTTCCTCCCCTTCCCGTGCTGCACGTGCTCCCAGAGCCACACCCAAAAAGGTGGCGTCCGGCGTAGTCACTGCCTCCCAGTCTGATGAGGAGCACACACTGACCGGCACACCCTTTGGGTCCGCCACAAATGAGGAACGAGCGTCTGGTTCCTTAGGAGTATCCTGGTCCGAGGAAGCCTCTGGCTCTGCTGAGGTTCCCGCCCCCGCCACTGCTGCAGCGTCAGACTCGTCTGATGAGGCTAACAGTTCAGACTCTACATACGGTGCACCACCTTAGGTCCCTACACCAGCCTCTGACCAGCCAAACCGGTTGTGTGTCGACAGCCAGTTTCAAGTTTACTCCGACGCCAAGTTCCTGACTGAGTAATGACTCGGACACTCACCTTGGAGCGGCAGGTACTTACAGGGAGTCTCCCATCGATGCCGGAGATCCACAACCTCTTCACCAGGCATCGTTTAGAGTGGACAGCACGTCCGTAGGGACGATACAGCGAGGAAATCGTCCGAGAGTTCTACGCATCCTACGTAGCGACTCTCCGATCACAGATCGATAGGCGGGCTGCTCCCGCTAAACAGGCCCCACTGGAGCAGGTTCGAGTCCGGGGCGTGCAGATTGAGAGTGCAGATGCTACGCGGACCCCCATCACTGCCGAGTTTGACTACCGCTGGCAGATAGTAAAGGATGGACAGTTCTTACGCGAGCCAGCACTGAGAGAGACCACCAAGAGGTGGATGTCCCTACACTTGTCAGTAGATGGAGAGGGTGCCGATTGGGTCACTGAGCCGAAGAGGGCCATCAAGAAGGCCAACCTCACGTTCGTCGCAAAGTTCTTGTGGCTTCTCGTCCGTCACTGCCTTTCCCCCACAGCTGCTGATAACATCGTCACCTGGGATCGAGCAGTGTTGATGGCGGCGATGATAGCCGGCTTCGAGGTGGACTTCGCATGGCTTCTCCAGGTAGTCATGCACGAGAGGGCATTCAAGGTCACTACTACCTACCCCTTCCCGTGTATGATCTTTGCCCTTTGCAGGTCCACAGGTGTGCCCATATGGCACATAGATCAGTTGAAGACCCCGCAGGGCACCGTTGATGTCGGCCTCATCAGAGACGAGGCCAATGAGTTGGCGCCACGCAGAGGGCCCCGTCCAGAGCTGCCCCCTCTTGCTGATGATCTTGTGGATACGGTAGACCAGGACGGCACACAGCTACACATGCATCCACTGACACTACCCCGGTCGAGTCTATCCCGGGTAGTAGCACAGCCCCGAGCTCCTCTCACACAGCCCCGAGCTCCTCTCACACAGCCCCTCTACCGTTACTGGCCCCGCTTTCTAGGGTCCAAAAACTGGAGGCACAAATGGCCACTCTTCTGCATCATATCCAGTCGTGGATGCAGAAGTCGATTACTGAGTCTGAAGCACGTCTAGAGAGGAAGATGCAGCAGTTTACTGAGCGGAAGATTGCTGAGGTTAACCAGCGCCTAGATGCCTTTGAGTTGAGAGTGTTAGCTCGACCAGCCCCTCCGGTAGATGTGTCGACTCTTCAGGCTGCAGTCGACGGTCTTTGTGCAGACATCGACACGATACTAGAGGCGAGGGTGCCGGATTCTGAGGCCCCTTCTGTCGAACCTGCTGAGGACACAGTATTGGCTGCCCTGTTTACTACTTCTGAAATTCCACCACCTCACCCTCGAGAGAGATTGCCAAGAGGCGTAGGGGTCGAGACGAGGATGAGGCGCGAGCAAGGAAGAAGGAGCACCGAGAGATGGAGGCTGCGAGGAGAGCCTCACTTGTGGAGACGGATGCACACCAAATCAGAGCATCGCAGATAGCGGCTGGGGCGTCTAGCTCCCGCACTGTAGAGACAGCAGGAGGCACTACTGATGGTGCGGTTGTTGCTGAGGACACCACTGAGGGTGTCCAGATTGTAGAGGACGTGGGTTCCGGGAAATTGGACCCACCAGCTTGCTGATCGACGGCGCTATGTGCCACAGGTTTGCTTCACCTACCACTCTAATATTTAGATTTTTTATGCATTGGGGACAATTGCATGCTTTTTTGTTGGGGGTGGGGTAAATGGAAAGTGAGTGTTAGGGTGAAGTCTGAGTAGCCTAACTCACTATCCTCTTTTGGGGTTTTCTCGCCTGTGTTCTTTTTCCCCAAAAGACTGATTACTTTTTCTGTTGAACCGGCACGTTACATCTTTTGTACATAGTTTAACTCTGAAGCAGGATGGCTAAAATGATATCCTGATAAAACTGGAAAATGTTGCATGACTAGGCATAGTAACTGATAATTGTGTGGCTCTAACCATGAAATAGAGTTACACCATTGCATTACCCTAAGTCTTCAATTCGAACTAGGTGTCTAATAATCTGGTATAGTGATGAGATGTCAAGTGAGTGTGAGGAAATTTGAATAGTCCACTATTGGTACTAATCTAGAACTTGCCTGGTTAGTCCTGCTAAAAGTAAGCTGTAACGACAATTAGGAAAGGATCATAGGCCCTTATTGAAGATATCCCATTTCTAGCCTAAATAAAAGAAACCAAATAAAAGTTATCCTTCTTTGATCCAAATAATCTGAGCTTAAAATTAGACCTTTCTTTTTCACCCCAACTGATCTTTTTTGGGAACAATATGTTGGCCCTGGTCCCTCCTTGTACATGTGCACCTCAGCTTATGCCAAAAGCATAAGTTGAGGGTGGCTAACGCATAAACAACCTTTGTTATGGCCCTGACCCAACTTTGGGTATTGTGTACCTTGACTCATGGCAAAGCCATGAGTTGAGGGTGGCTGTTTTGAGGTATGCTCTGGAAAGTGGGGTTGAAAGAACAAAGAGAGAGAAATAACAAAAGGAAAGTGACTCAAGAACTCGTTAAAAAAAAGTCACTTACACAAATGAAGAAAGAAGGGAAAATAGCAAGGTGAAAGAATGGGAGAAACTGGGCGAGATAAAGTGATAGAAAGTGGAAGGTTTAGCCGACATGTCAAGGAGGGCCAAAAATCACTAAAGTATACCTAAATATACCGTACCTGACTCTGAGCCTATGTTACAAGCTAAAAAAATCCTATCGTGATCCTAAGGGTTGTATAGCGAACTTAAGGTAGTGAAAGTAAGGGCAAGCTTATGGCAATAGGTATGAATGAGTGTGACTTTGTTCTGAGAGCGAGTGTTGAAAAGTAATCCTTATACTCAAACTGAAATCATTGTGTGAAAAATGAGGATTTTGTTTTGAAGTGAGGACACTAGTTGCAATACTGGAATCGTTAGCACCTCGGTGAGAAATTGAAGAGGATAGGTGTTAGTGCATGGTGAGTCTGTGTCATGTTCGAATCCCACAAAATTCAAGCCTAATAGTGATAGCATGCATAGATTTGATGAGATTAATCGGGATTGATAGCCAAATGATTGCAACGGATTAAACATGAATACTATTGTACAAAGATTGTGTAGTTAGTTATAGTGCGTCGCTTGAGGACAAACAACGAATTTAAGTTGAGGGTGTTGATATACCGTGGTTTCACGGTATAATTAATACTTTTTCCTTAAGTTTAGTGTGTCCGAAAGTCTTTTTGGGCTAGTATTTATATGAGTTTCTCTTTGTTTTGCAGGAAATCTGTCCAAAGTGGAATGCGGAGATTTTGAGTGAAGAAATGCAGAAAAGGCCACCTACGGAGTTGATGACGGTCCGTAGGTGGTAGCGTAGAGAAGCTGCTGAAGGAAGATGGGGAAGTCTGACCAAGTGTGGGGTTACGGAGCTTGTGACGGTCCGTCGTGGCTATGACGGTCCGTCCTGCAGATTCGTCGTGAAGATCAGAGAAGTGATCCCAGTACCCAGATTCCAAGAGTTGAATTATTTTGAAATGAAGACCCTCGACGGACCGTTGTGCCTATGACGGTCCGTCATACTTGCCGTCGAGGGGAATGAAGAGAGTAGCAGAAGAAATTGCTAAGTATGGGACGACGGAGTCCATGACGGTCCGTCGCGACCACCACGGTCCGTCGCAAGGTCCGTCGACCCAGCCGCGTTTTGGCAGATTTCCAGTAATTAGAATCCTTGTTTAATTAGGTTTTTATTTTTCTATAAATAGTTCGAAAAACCTCGTTTTTGAGGTTAGACTCTGCTAGATTATACATCATATTATTAGACTTTGTGTATTAGTGTTTGATTTTTGGAGATTCTTACAAGTGATTTTTGGTGATTAATCAAGCAAATTTTCGGACTTTATTCTTTCTCATTGAAGTAAGTACATGAATTCTTATTTAATATATTTTAATATTGTGTTTATGGCTATGAGTAACTAAACTCCATAACTAGGGTTGTGGGAACCATAGGCAAATAATGAGATAAACCCTAGCTAAAATAACAATTCTAGAATAGTGTCTTGCATGTATAAATAATTCTTTCGCTTAGAAGTCTTTTTAACGGATGATCAACGTTAGAACACGCCTTAATTCTACTTGCCGGACCAAGGAGGTAGATAATAGGAAAAGAATTATTAACATAGATTTAGTGTATACTATGTAATAGGCTAGTATTGATTGGTACGAGGTAATAACTTAGTCAAATATAGAATACGATGCTTAATATGAGGTAAAGATAAGGGTTAGGAAAGCAACACACGTAGCCGGACCAAGGTGCGGAGTGAGATTTTCTAGATGCCGGACCAAGGATTTAGAAATACATAATTATCACTTTGCATGCAAGATACTAGGAAAGAATTGTTATAGTTAGAATTATCAAGTTATGAACCTGTGTGAACACGTAAACCCTAGTTACTTTGATTAATTGATTAAAATTCAACTTCCAAAACTGTTAAGTGTCTCTTTCAATTTCGTTAGTTATTTTACCATTGGAAATACAAACCCCCCTTTTTATGTTTTAACTTCTAAGGTAGTCATCAAACCGAACAATAGTAATAACAAGTTGAAGTTAAGTCTAGACTATTTTCCTCGTGGGAACGATCTTAACCTCACTGTTGGGTTATTTACTTGACGCGACCGCTTTACTTCTCATTTGAGAAGTAAGTTTGAGCGTATCGTTCGACTTGAAAATACTTTGATTTTTCTTGATTGTTACTGGATCGTTCAAAATTTTGAATCTGTTTTCAGCCTATTTGTCACTGTCAGAATTATATATTCAATTATTCTTATAAATAATTGATTGAGTAACCTCAATACTATAAGAAGTACCCTTATCCATATATACAAAGAAAAAATTTTGAACAAAAACAAGAACTCAAATAAAAGAAAAATGGAGAAGACATCCCCTACCAATTCAGATGTTTGAAATTGATTGCCTAGCGAGAGAATTGTTTTGAAATCAACTTGATAAATGCTAATAATTTGGAGAGAATTTAGGGAGAGTAAAAAGATGTTTAAAAGGAAGTGGGTAAAGGTGAGTTTCACTTATGTATCGAGAGGTAATAAGAATTGGGATTAAAAAAAGGAATTTTTAAAACATTTAAAAAAGGTAGGGAAAAATAGAAAATAAGAAAATTTAAGTTGTGTATATAAGTAATTTTTTCTCGGTCAAGGAAAGAGTGCAGCACATATTATACCTTCCTGATTAAGGGCCCGTTTGGATGGGCTTAATAAAAGCAGCTTTAAAAAAGTATTTTTGAAAGTGCTGAAACTTATTTTTAAAATAAGCAGTTATGCGTTTGGATAAAAGTGCTGAAGTTGTTATGTCAAACGTGAAAAGGGAACAATAGAAGAAAGAGATGTTAGGTTATATGGATAATTTGAGATTGTATAAAAATATTAAGGAAAAAACATAAAAATGTGGTCAACTTAAAACAGCTTATAAGCTAAAAAAAAAAAAAGCACCCTACCCAGCTTTTAACTTTTGGCTTAAAATAAGTTTTTTTTAACTTAAAAAAAGCTGTTTTGAGTATTGCCAAACAGTCAAATAAGTCAAAAACAGCTTTTAAGTCAGTTTGACCAGCTTTTAAGCTGAGCCAAACAGGCTCTAAAACATCACTTATTTTCTTGCGATGATGTCTCCAACAATAATTATCTTGTGGACACTTTTATTTACAGTTGATTATCTTCGTACATTGTGGTTGGTAAATTCATTTGCAAAGAAAAACCACATATTTCCTGAATATGGCCTGTCAGTGGTCTCAGCCAGACGCACTCTCGACTTGCTTCACGGAAGACTTTTATATCTGCATGGTTTGAAGAAGCGATCATCTTCATTTGCTTCATTGATAGCCATGATATTTTGTGTCTCTACATGCAAACAAATAGCGTGCTTGAGATCGAGCTTTATGCGAATCAGATAAATATTCTGCATCTGCATAATCAATCAATTCTGCTTTGAATTCCTCGGAATAGAATAAATTCATAACCTCATTCGAGGATATTCAAGTATGTGCTTAACACAATTTCAATGTCCTTTTGTTGCGAAAAACTGAATCTTGCCACTAAATTTACTGATAAACAAATGTCTGGTTGAGTATTGTTAGCAAGATGCACAAGTGCCTGATTGCACTAAGACATGAAGTTTCATCACCAAGAAACTCTTCTTCCTTCTTTTGAGATCAAACTGAATCATCATTTATCTCAAGCGATCTAATAATCATTGGAGTACTCAAAGAATGTGATTTATCCATATAAAAATTGCACCACAAGTTTTTTTATGTATGTTGATTTATGTACAAATATTTCATTCGTTAAATTCTCAATCTTAGATCAAGACAAAATTTTGTCTTTCCAGAATCTTTTCATATTAGATCCCCTTCTAAAATACTCAATAGCTTTAAAAAGATCCTTAAGAGTGTTAGTAATTTCAGGTTATCAACATATACATTTATAATAAATTCAGATCCTAACCTTTTCACAAAAATTCAAGGACAATTAGGGTCATTCTTTTCGTACCCTTTTTTTCCTTGATTATTTCAATCCATATAAAGATTCTTGAAAATTGAAAAAGTTTCCTTCAAACTTTTATATGCTTCATACACCTCGATTGCTTCAAGGATTTTCATATGATCTTCATTATCTAGCTAGACATGACAATTATTCATTATATGCATTCAACTTTTTCATATGTTGCCAGATCAAAACAAACCTCGACGACAAGTAGGACGAACCGTCATAGGCACGGCGTCCGTCGAGGGTCTTCATTCCAAAACACTTCAACTCTGAAATCTGGGTACTGGGATCGACTCTCTGAACTTCACGACGGAACTGCAGCACGGACCGTCGTAGATACGATGGACCGTCACAAGCTGCGTAACCCCGACTTTGTCAGACTTTCGCTAAAAGTTTTAAAGGGGTGTTTCAGACTATTCATAATCATTATTATGAAATTAGTGGGGTAATTTTTTATCATTGAGTTAGTTGGGGATTAAAGGAGACAACTCTAAAATAAATAGTGGGTTACTTTTATCATCTCTCTTATATGATTATATGATAATTAGGGGAAAAAGAAATGTAAAAGAAAAATAAAAAGAAACAGAAGAGGAGAGAAACGAGGAGAGAGGGCGTGAACGGAAGAAGAAAGCAAGCGACTTAGACTTCAGATTGAAAAGGTTCATAGGCACTGGGAAGGTAAAGGCATTGGGAGAGGTAGCTTGCTTGATTTCGATTTTTCGGTGGAGGTAGGTTAGGGTAGGTTATGGTCTATTTTTGTGATAGATAAACTCTAAATGGAAATTGATATGTATTGAATGATATTGTAAAGTCTCATAAGTACTTGATTGTGTGGTTGTGTGTTTCTGATTGTGTGGTTTGTGGTTGGCCTAAAGTTAAGAGAATGTCGAATTTCTAATGTTGAATCCTCTCTATTAAAGATGACGCCTTGAATAAAGGAGGCTTGATGAAATAAAAATGACGAGATAATTGGATCGGAGTGTCACGTTCCGACACGGTATTATTGGATCAGAGTGTCACTTTCCGACCACGCTATTATTGGATCGGAGTGTGACGTTCCGACACGGTATTATGGGATCGGAGAGTGTCACGTTTCGACACGATTATGGGATCGGAGTGTCACGTTCCGACACAATAACATTAAAGGAAAGGAATCTGAAATTAACTTAATATACTCAAACTCAGGGACCTATTTCCCAATGAGTATGGGTGGAGGCATGAGTCCTCATAGGCGTGCTTGATGTTGTGATTGTTGGTGTACCTAATATGGTGTTGTTGTCAATGGTTCATGTGTTTGTTGCTTGTAACCTGTTAAGTATTGTAGTTGGTTTTATACTATTGGTTAATATATACTGATTCTATTTTGAGTTGGCCGATGATACCTACTCAGTACGTGTTCCTTGTACAGACCCTACTTGTATTTTCTTCTTGTTGTTTTGTGGAGTGCAGCAAGTGCACCATCGACTTCGACTCGCCCTCAACTCTAGCCAGTCTCCAGCACATCAGATTTCAGGGTGAGCTATTATTCCTAGCTCGGACTGGATTCTCTCCCTCACGTCTTGATGTCTTTGAAGTTCGGACATGGACCATCTTTTTACTTATTTAGCTTCTTAAATACTCTTAGATTTAGAAATTTGAGGATAGATGTCTTGATGTGATGACTTCCAGATTTGGGAATAATAAGTATTAAACTTTAGAAGTTATTTAATTGATTACGTTAATAAGCTTTGGATCTTCCGCATTATTTTTACTATTCATAATTGATATACTGGTATAAATGTTGGGGTTTAGATTTGTTGGTTCGCTCACCTAGGAGGATAACTGTGGGTGCCACTCGCGGGATTGTTTTGGGTCGTGACAAACTTGGTATCAGAGCGTTAGGTTCGTTGGTCTCATCACACAAGAACGAGTCTAGTAGAGTCTTGGGGAAAGGTAGGGGGATGCCCTTACTTTTCTTTGAGAGGCTATAGGACTTTAGGAAAAACTTCTTCTTTCTTTCTTGTGTTATTACTTGGATCCAATTGGTATCTAGGTGATACAAATTGGTATCTGACATCCTCACTCTATTTGCAGATGGTTAGAACTAGAGCAACAATTGTGCCAACACCAACACCGGCAAGACAGGGTGCGTCTGAGCCAACGATTGGGGCTGAGCTCGAGGAGGAGAGTGGCAAGAGGCCGTGGTAGAGGTCGCAGGAGGACGCCCTCTAGAGGTAGAGGACAATCACCTGGTCCAGCTAGTAATAGAGCGGTGACTCTCCCCGACTGATGAGGTAGTGAGAGAGGGTGAAGAAGGGGAAAACGAGCAGGTTCAAGATGAGGAATTACCACCCCAGCCTACCCCAAAGATGATTAACAGGGTCTTACTTATCTTAGCGGGTATCTGATCAGGGCCAGACACCTCCAGTGTTTTCTGCACCAGCACCTCAGGTTCAGGGAGTAGAACATGCAGCTGCTGTGGCTCCCTGCATGGATGCCTCATTGAAGTAGGCACATTTCCTCGATTGACTACAGGGTCTATAATGACGAGAGTGATACATGAATTTTCACTAAATTCT